>CM021100.1:119949402-120512624 GCA_007115665.2 Sequoiadendron giganteum | reverse complement strand
CTTATCTATATCTCCCCTCTCCCTCTCTTTATGTACCTATCTCTACCTATCTCTCCCTCCCTCCCACCTCTCTCTCTATCTCACCTTTGTCTCCCTACCTCCTTCCCTCTCTACTCTCTATCTCTCCACCTCTTTATCTCCCTCCCCACTTTTATCTCTCACTCTCTCCTCTTTATATCACCATTCTCAAGATCTATCTCTTTTTCACTCCCCCTCTCTCTATATCTCTCTACACCTCTCTATATCCCCTATATCTCCCTCCCCTACCTCCTTGCCTCTCTACTCTCTATCTCACCTATCCCTTTATCTCTCTCTCTCTACCTCACATCTATCTTCCTCCCTCCCTACCACTCCCTCCCTCTCCCCCTCCCTCTCTACTTATATCTATCTCCCCTCTCCCTCTCTCTATCTACCTATCCCTCCACTCCTTACCATTATCTCTATATCTCACCTCTTTCCCTCCAACCCTACTTCTCTCTATCTTCCTCTCTCTACCTACCTCTCCCCCGATCACTCTTTGTTTCTCTCTCTCTCTCCATCTATATCCCCTTCCCTCATTACTCTCTATCACTCCTTACCACTCTTACACTTCTTTATCTCAGCTCTCCCTCAATCACTCCTTACCATTCTCTCTCTACCTCTCCTTCCCTCTCTACTTATCTTTATCTCCCCTCTCCCTCTCTCTACCTACCTCTCCCTCTATTAATCCCTACCACTCTACCTAACTCTCTCTCTCTCTTTATCTCTATCTCGCATCTATCTCCCTCCCTACTCATTCCATCTCTCTATCTCTCTTTATCTACCTCCCATCTCTTTCTCTCGATCTCTCTACTCTCGATCTCACCATTCTCTCTTCATCTCTCTTTGTCACTCCCTCCTCTCTCTCTCTACACCTATCTATCTAACCTTTTTCTCCCTCCCTACACCCTTCCCTCTCTACTCTCTATCTCTCCTCTCCCCCATCACTCTCCCTCCTTCTCTCGTCTTTCTCTCTCACTCTCCCCTTTTATCTTTTGTCATATAAAATTGCACCTTGTTGAACATGAGCTCAACATTTCAATGACATAATTAAAATGAACTCAAGGTGTGGGACCTTGCAAGTTGAGTTCAAGTATCCAGAGAAGTTCAACTTCTTCTTTTATCAAAGTACAGATATGTAGGTCCAACCCAACACATGAAATCCTACCACTAGCCTACTCTAGTATATCTCAGGGGAAAAGGGAAAGAAGGAATGCATAAAAGGGAAACGAGAGGTGATACACCAAAATATAAATTTGTTTCTTCTTTCTTCAAATGAAACCATATATCAATAAAATGACCAAAAAACTCACCTATACATGAAGATAAATAAAATTTTACACAAGCATGCAAGAGAAAAGAGGTATAATGGTTAAATTTCATTAACATGAAGCATATAAGCCACATTTATAGTTGTAGAGTGTGATAATTGCAAAGTTTACTAGAGAAACTTATGAGAAAATCCCAAGGAAAGAACCCTTGAAATGAATATAATCATTTCCTTTATAGTTCAGGCATAACTTAGATGACTTAAAACTAAATCCCGATCCAACTAGGTGTTGAACAGTCTGGATAACTGAGAGGGGAGGTGAATCAGTTATCATAAAACAATTTTCTTGACTTTAATTAATCCAAAGCAATCTTAAATCAATTAGATAATAATTAAAAAATATATGAACATGAAAGCACATAACAACACCATGCACTATGAACACCAAAATTTACATGGAAACCCAAGATGGGAAAAACCACGAAGAATGTTAATTCTCTTTTATAAAACACTGGTTAAGGTGATTTTTACAAGAGCTCATTGCAAGTAAGGCTCATTGTCAGTGGGTTCACTGTCCAGCTATTACAACTAAAAGTAAAAAGGTTCTCTGCCAAAATAAAAAGGCTCAAAGCCAAAAGAATGATGAAAGGGGGTCCACTATTGAAAATAATTGTCACCAACAGTCACATTGAAAGAACCTCACTATCTGTTACCTTTGGTCATATACTTTTGCATACTTCACAATATCTTGAATTTTGAATTCACATTCACCACACTTTCTTTCATCGAACAAAAACAAATTTTACTTATACCATTCCATGCCTTCATAATCTCCTAAGTTGGCCAAACACAATTTGAATTAGGTCACCACAAAAACATTCCTAAGGTGGAAAGGAATGAAATGTGGACCATACAGAACCTCCTCGCTCAAATCCACACACTACATATTAACCATGATATCTAGAACCAAGAATAGAATATACACGTTACAATGCAAACAATATTCTGGGCCACGTTAACCAATTTCTAGATTGATCCCAACCCATAAGAGTGTATCTCATTATGTTGTAAAATGAATGGGACCAGGACAAGCACGACCAAAGATAGATCATCACAACACAACATTCGGAGCACGCCAATCCAGATCACTAAAGCATCAAACATAACCTTAATCAATCAACCAAGATATGTTAACATCAATGACAACCATTAATGACAACAATCAACAACTTCACATTCCAACAATCTCTCCCTTTGTCATTGATGGAAAAATTCATCAACAACAAACCAAACAACTCAATGTCAGTATCAACAGCATCAAGGACCTTCTTTTCTTCTCCCCTTTGACATCAAAGACAAAGGGCGAAAACTCCCACTGAAAAAACTTAGTCTGCTCCCCCTATGAGGAAGCCACCAAGCATTGATCCATATAAGAGTGAGCATATAATACCCTGGACCAATGCACACCCTAGTGAAAATTACTATAGACTAGGAGGGGGCAGAACCCTTAACTTCTGTCGGAGATACTCAAAAGTATCCTTGCTCAACGGTTTTGTGAAAATGTATGCAATCTTCTCTTTTGTAGGTACATATTCAAGTCTTACCTCATTGTTTAATACCTTCTCTCTCAAGAAGTGATATCTAATGGATATATTTTTCATTATGGAGTGGTGTACCATATTATTGGAAATTTTTATTGCACTAGTATTATCACACATAATTGAGATCGGTTCATCAAATGATATGCCAATGTCTTTCAACGTTTGTTTCATCCACAATGCCTAAGTACAACATGAGGATTTTGCAATGTATTTAGCTTCAATAGTAGATAAAGATACAAAATCTTGTTTCTTGCTTGACCAAACAACCAATTGGGAGCCAAGGAAATAAGCTCCACCACTTGCGCTCCGCCTATTATTAACACACCCAGCCCAATCAACATCGGTATAAGTTGTCAAAGTGAAATATGAATCCTTTGGATACCATAACCTGATATCTTATGTACCCTTCAAATTTCTAAAGATCTTTTTTACTACAACAACATGTGATTCATTTGGTTCTTGTTGAAATCTAGCTACTAAACAAACAACATACATAATGTTTGGTCTAGTAGCAGTGAAATATAGCAATCCTCCAATCATTGACATGTACATACTTGCATCAACTTTAGGTGAATCATCTTCTTTTGTCAACTTGCATCCAATAACAATAGGTGTACAAACCGATTTGGAGTTCTCCAATCCAAACTTCTTCAATAATTCTTTGGTATACTTGGACTGAGAGATGAAAATTCCTTTGTTGTTTTGATTTACTTGTAATCCAAGGAAGAAATTTAACTCACCTATCATAGACATTTTGAATTCCTTCTGCATTTTTTTGGCAAATTTTCTACACAAATCATCATTTCCTTCAAATATTATGTCATCAACATTTGATTTGAGTAAATTTTGTAGTATAAATTATTGTCATCAGATCCCTTTTGAAATCCTTTTCTAATCAAATACTTGTTTAATCTACCATACCAGGCTCTAGGTTCCTGCTTCAATCTGTATAAAGATTTCTTCAACCTGCAAGCAACATCTGGGTCATTTCCAGACTTAAATCCCTTTGGTTGCTCAATGTAGACTTCTTCCTTCAGTTCTCCATTTAAGAATGTTGATTTTACATCTATTTGATAGACTTTGGAATCCTTAAAAGCTGCAAAAGCTAAGAATATCCGGATCACTTCCATCTGAGCAACAGGGGCATATGTCTCTTCAAAATCAATACCTTTGATCTGAGTGTAACCTTTGCAAACTAATCTTGCCTTGTTTCTTATTACTTTTCCATTTTCGTCCAACTTGTTTTGGAATACCCACTTTGTTCCAATTACATTTTTGTCTATCAGTTTGGGCACAATTTTCCAAGTCTATTATTTTTCTATCTGATCAAGCTCTTCTTTCATTGCCTTCACCCAATTTTGATCATTGCATGCTTCTTCCATAGTCTTTGGCTCAGTTTTTTAGAGTAAACATAGTAATACTTGTTCTTGAGTTGCTTTGCTTCTTGTGATGATTCCTTTATTCTTATCTCCAATAATCTAATTTTCTGAGTGGTTTCTCTGTACATACCTTGGGTTTTTAGTTGTAGATGTTGGAGCCTCCTTTGTCTCTTTTTCTTTCTTATCCTTCTTTCATTGTCATCTGAGTCATCTGATTCATATTCAATATGCCTGTTAGGATTTTTTTGAGTAATCGTCATCCACTTTCACATTCGCACTTTCAACTATCATGTCCAATCTCTTGTTGTAACATCGATATTATTTGATTATTGTAGAGTAACCCAAAAATATTTCTTCATCAGCTCTACTGTCAAACTTTCCAAGATTGTCCTCATCTCTTCGGATGTAGCATTTACTTTCAATTTTTTTGAAGTAATTTATTGTTGGAGCTCTTCCATGCCATAACTCATATGATTTCTTTTCATACCTCCTCCAGAACAGTACTCTATTAAGAGTGTAAATTGTTGTGTGTATTGCTTCTCTTTAGTAGACCTCTGGTAAACCTGCTTCCTTGATCATTGTTCTCGTTGCTTCTTGAACTATTCGGTTCATTATTTCCACTACACCATTCTACTGTGGTGTTCTAGGGGAAAATAGTTATCTTTTAATGTCGTGTTTCTCACAGAAGTTGTTGAGTTCAGCAGAAGTAAACTCTCCTCCTCTATCAAATCTTAAACACTTGATTCTCCTATCAACTTCATTCTCAACTCTTGCCTTGAAAATATTGAATGTTTCTAAAGCCTCTGATTTTTCTCTTAAAAATGTAACCCAAGTTAGTTTGGAATAATCATCTATTAAAAGCATGAAATATCTCTCACCTTGTAAGCTTCTTGTTATGGTTGGACCACATAGGTCAGTGTGTACTAGGTCTAACAATCTAGTAGATGATTCTTCTTTTCCTCAGAATGTTTCTCTGGTTTGTTTTCCTTCTTGACATCCTTTGCAGATAATGTTGTTTGGTTTGGTCAATCTTGGCAAGTCTCTGATTTCTCTTGTTAAACTTATCCTTACCAAATTGTTGAAGTTGATGTGACACATCCTCTGATGCCAGATCCAACTATCATTGCACCAAGGTAAGTATCATCTCTTTGTAGCTCCTTCTAGTTGATACATATTCTCACTTGTTATTTTTCCTGTTGCAATAATACTTCCAGAACTCTTTCGGATCTCACAACCATCATGTTGAAATACAACATTATATCCATTCTCGCATATCTATCCAGCAATCAAAAAATTATGATATAAACCCTTCACATAGTAAACATTGTCAGTGTTATGTTTTCCATCAAAGGTAATAGAACCAATTCCAAAAATTAGTGTCGTTTTATCATCTCCAAATCTAACAAAACCTCCATTATATTTCCCAAGCTTCACAAACTTACTTTTATCATCGGTCATATGATTCGAACATCCACTATGAATCAACAATTCATCTATGTTTCTTTTAACATATATTGCAACTTCAGTGTTATCATTAGATTTTGGATAAATATTAGAGATATCAAATCTAGGTTCATACTTTTCCACCCAAAACAAACAACCCTCTTGATCTGATTCATCATCTAAAATACTAGAATTTTCATTAACATAATAGGCCTTCTTATTTATTCTTCTAAACTTTTGTCTTGTTCCTTTCTCTGGACACCTAGTTGCTAAATGACCAATCTTTCCACATCTAAAACATTTAAGAGGTAACATACCTTTGTACTTGTTGGAACCTTTCTTCAATTTTCTTGTGAGGTTTTCTTCCAACTCATCTGAACTTTCACTATTTGGATCTTCTTTTGTTTTTGTGGCTTTGAAGGTTGTTTTAGATTTCTCCTTTTCTTTTCCAAATTTCCCCATCTCAAATGTGGTCAAGGTGCCAAATAATTGCTCTCTAGTGAATTTCTTTGGATCATAAACTTCCTCAATAGCTAAGATCTTGTCACTGTATCTCTCTAGTAGGGTCATCAGAATCTTCTTCATAACATCTTCATCTGTCAAAGTGCCTCCCTGATTTTTGACTTCATTTACTGCACTATCAAATCTATGAAATTAGCTTGTTATATCTTCACCTTATTCCATCCTCAAGTTTTCATATATGTGCTTAACTGTCAACTTCTTTGATAATTTGACTCTATCATTTCCTTCATATATATCTTTCAAATTCTCCCAAACTTCATAAGCGGTGCTCAATGAAATAAATTTTGTTAAATCAGTCTTAAACAAAGCACTATAGATTGCATACCTTTCTTTTTCATTTTATTCATAGGCTAAAATATCATCCACAGTATTAGGGCCATTTGTTGGTACAACATATTTTGTTTCAACAAATTTTCAAGTATTTTAGTCTAGAGAAATCAGGTAACCTCTCATCCGCACTTTCCAAAAACTATAGCCAGATCCATCAAACATAGGGATTGTCAGTTTATGCACCATTAGATCTACCTCAAGCGGTTAATCTCTTCTTCAAGGAACCAATGCTCTATACCAATTGTTGAACAATCTGGATAACTAAGAGGGGTGGTGAATCAGTTATCATAAAACAATTTTCTTGACTTTAATTAATCTGGAGCAATCTTAAATCAATCAAATAATAATTAAAACAGATATGAACATGAAAGCACATAACAACACCATGCACAATAAACACTAGAATTTAAGTGGAAACCCAAGATGGGAAAAACCACGAAGAATGCTAATTATTTATAAAACACTGGTTAAGGTGATTTTTACAAGGGCTCACTGCCAAAATTCTCACTGTAGGTAAGGCTCACTGCCAGTGGGCTCACTGCTTGGCTATTATAGCCAAAACTAAAAAGGCTCACTACTAAAAGAAAAAGGATCACTACCAGAAGAATGATGAAAGGGAATCCACTGCTAAAAATAATTGTCACCACCAGTCACACCAGAAGAACCTCACTATCTGTTGCCTTCAGTCATATACTTTCGCATATTTCACAATATCTTGACTTTCAGATTCACATTCACCACACTTTCTTTCATTGAATAGAACCAACTTTTACTTATACCATTCCATGCCTTCATAATCTCCTAAGTTGGCCAAACATAATTTGAATATACACGTTACAATGCAAACAATGTTCTAGGGCACATTAACCAATTTCTAGATCGGTTTGGACCCATAAGAGTATATCTCATTATGTTGCAAAATGAATGGGACCGGGACAAGCACGGCCAAAGATAGATCATCACAACACAACATCTGGAGCATGCTAATCCGAATTACCAAAGCATCAAAATGAAACCTTAATCAATCAACCTAGATATGCCGACATCAATGACAACAATCAATAGCTTCACATTTCAACACTAGGGTGAACAAATAGTAGCAATCTGATTAGATTGAGGGAAAGGGAGCCACCTCCTCAAATTTATGCCAAAGGTCAATCAAGATGGCCTTGATGTCCATGCCATGCCTCTGCATTGAATGCTCTGAAGAACAAATATGGAGAACTCCCATAAAATTGGGTCTGCAACAAAAGGAATGTCTTTTAAACCATACATAAGGAAGTATGGGCATCACTTTTGCATTGAATGTGGCATAGAAATCTATGAGAAAGTTGGTTTTGTAGTGAAGGAGATCAAATATAGTAGTTGAAAAGTTGTTATGATATTAATGGTAAAAATATTGCGAAGTCCAAAAGTCCAATTGAGTTCTGGAACCCCAATAGGATACTAAGTAGAAGGAATTGGAGGGTGGGAGTAGAAATAGAAATCAGATTTGGATTATTGCAAAAAAATACCAAAGTCCAAAAAAGCTTGAAGTTCTCACATAGAATAAGGTCATGATCAGGAAACCAAAATGGATCTAAACCATCGGGCCAAAAATCCCGAAGTCCAATTTTTTTTTGAAGTCCTAACAAAGAAGAAAGATTGGGCCTGAGAAACCAAATTGGATACAAAGTTTTCAACCTTTGATTTAAAAATTTGATTAGGTTCCAAAAGTTTGAAAGGAACAAGTAGAAAGAAAAAATAAGTTGAGAGCGAAAGTCCCAAATGGATTTGGGCCATTCGGTCCTTTCATCCAAAATTCCTATCGGGACCTAAAGTCTCTACCAGATAGGAAGTAAAGAATTGATTGAGAGCAAAAATCGTGGTCAGACAAGGACACTTTGGACCATTGTCTAATTTTTTTGTCAAGGTCTGAAGTCCCTATCAGAACAAAGATGAAGGGGGATCGGGAAAAGAAATGGACATTGGACCTTAGCTCAAATGTCATTTCGGGACCCGAAACCTCAAAAGGATTGAATAAGCAAAATAAGAAGGTGGAATTGAGGAATGGAGATATACATGGACTTTAATCCTAAAGTCTATTCAGGACCTGAAAGTTTGAAAGGGTGAAAGGGAAAAGAGAACTGGTAGTGGATCTTGAGGATAGTTTCAAAAGCCTTATCAAGACCTGACAAGGTTTTGACAACATATCAAAATTTGAAAAAGAAGAGAAGGAAATGAAGAAAGGGGAAGAAAAAGATGGTTTCAAAACCTATCTTCGAGTCCAACAAGGCTTTCACAACCACGTCTAAGCCTAACAAGGTTTTCAAACCACTTTAAGTTATGAAAGAAAATAAGAAAGAGAGAAGGAAAGATAGTTTTGAAACCTTTGTCGGGTCCTGACAAGGTTTTGACAACCTTGTTGAGGCCCGACGAAGTTCTCAAAACCACTTTAACTTTCAAAAGAAAAGAAGAAAATGAGAAGAAAGATAAGAAAAGGAAGGAAAAGAAGGAAGAAAAGGAGGTTTCAACAACCTTTCCAGGGCTTGACAAGGTTCTCCAAACCGCATCAGAGCTTGACAAGGTTTTCAAAACCATCCAAAACTTTGACAAATAATTAGCCATTTTTGGACTTTCTATGAGGTGGGATTTTTAGTGCAAATTGGAAAAAGGGAATTACAACTATAAGAGGTCTTTTGGGGCATGATGAACCATTTGGGATTGGGTTTTACTAATGGATCATGCAAGAAAATATATGGGTTGCAAAAAGTGTCAATATTTTGGCAACTTGTGGGATGATTGCTTGCTAATCATGGAATTTTGAGGCCTTATCAATCCATTGGGCATAGAGTCATAAGGGGAACTTCAAAATAATTATTTCCTCAAAAAATAAAACATGTGCAAGTTGCACTTGGAGGAAGATCAACAACTAGGAACATACATTCCTTAAGGAGAATGTAGTGTGTGTAGCAACACACTTCTTAGAAGACAAAATAATTAAGCTAATATGTACATGAAATCAGTTGAAAAGGGGGAAACATTATAAAAAAATCCTTTGTCAAAGAAAAACTCTCTAAAAGAGATGATCCATTTTAGAGTGAATCTACAATCTTCACCCATCTACAACCATTGAAGGAAACCACCTGAATGCAAAGGGATACATAATGAACTTGTTAGAAATTCAAGGTGAAACTTGTAGCAATAGAACTTAAAAAAAGAGGTTTGCAAATGTGAAATTATGCATCCAATATTACCATTAAGTGGTAATGTGATTAACAATTCCAAACATGAAAGAAAAATCAGCAATACCACAAATTTTCAAACAAAAGTGACACAAGATATGCATGGATAAATCCTTGTGAGAAAAAATTCTACACCCAAGAGATCCAATGTTTGTATTAATCTTCAAATGATATAAACCAATACAACACTCCTCTCTAAATTTTGGTATCACTTTGTTACTTTGACAACCTACAAACAAACTCTATAAAACACCATCTCAATGCTCAAACATATAGAAGTTTATGGGAGAGAATACCACAAATAGTATTCCAAAACAACAAGAAAAAAACTTTAAAAAACCCACGCTCCTCTTAGTGGACAACCCATAAGCATGGAAAAAATATTAAATGATCACATGGCCTTCACATGGGTGCCTAACCCATCGCCAATCAAAATTGGTCAATACCAAGTGCTCCATAGCTCTCTAACGACTCTAATGGCTAAAACATAAAACATGCAAGCTTGGGTGCCCAATCTAGGAAACATACAAATAACATGTAAAGACATGCATTTTTGGGTGGTCCCCACCAAAAAAATAGACACCCAAAATGAATATGCTCCTGGTATGCTCTATAACTACCACCGTAGTGGGTCCGCCTCTTTGAAGGCAATTACAATGTCATTGAAAAATAAATAATAAATATTTTTCTCCTCATGTCCCCTAGAACACTTTCCAAAGAACATGGAGACACATAAATCAACTTAGATTAACAATTATAATGTCACCTATCCTAACATTCTCCCACTTGACATTATACATTGCAAATACATCCATGAGATACAAATAAAATAAAATCAAGTACAGTGATCAAGGCCCATGGCCTTCCTACACTAAGAGAACTTATCTATGGTCATTGGCTTCATGAGAAAATATGCAACATTATCCAAAGTATCAACCTTCTCAATCAAGACCTTACCATTCTCAATCATTTCTCGTACAAAGTGATATTGAACATAAACATGCTTAGTATGAGCATGATACATAGGATTTTTGACTAAACATATGGAACTCTAACTGTTACATCCAACTATCTTGCAATCAAAAGTAATACCATTACCAAGTCTATGTAACCAAACTGCCTCCTTAGATGTATGTGTAGCAATATTGAGAAGAAGTTATTACATGTTCAAAATAATCACTCTAAATACTAGATTATAGGAGACAAAGACAGTGAGGTTCAAACCCAAAAGAGACTTGAGAGAGCAAATGAACAAGTACACTTTGCATTATTGTCAAAGATAGAGCCTAAGTCATGCAAAGAAGCAAGCAAATAGAAAGGTTTGATAGAAGTTATGGAGGAAGAAATCAAATCAAGAATGAAACTTGGGAACTTGTCCCAAGACCTAAAGGCAAGGATGTGATTGGACCCAAGTGGATTTTTAGAAATAAGCTAAATGAAGAAGGTGAAGTGATCTAGAACAAGGCAAGACTTGTATGTAAAGGGTATGCTCAGGTTGAAGGCATAGATTTTGAAGAGACATTTTCTCCAGTAGTAAGATTGGAAGCAATTAGGATGTTTTTAGCTCTTTTAGCATTCAAGAACTTTAGTATATACCAAATGTATGTGAAGTCAACATTTTTGGATGCGAAAATTTAGCATGAGATGTAATTTTTTTTCTTTTACGGGATCCTGACATGATGGATTCCCTTGTGCAGGAGGCTCTTGATGTACTTCACTCGCGGGAGCATAGATGGCCAGTGCTCTACAGATTGCAAGGTATGCATGAGTTGGTTCAGGAGCAACTTGGTACCCTTGGTCTTTGGTATGTTACGTACGTCCCCCATTTTCGGGTGCACTTAGACATGATGACAGACTTGGCCAAGCGGTGCATAGAGAGACTTCCTCTTTCCACCTTCCTACCAGTGAGGCTACCGTTACCCTCGAGGATGTCTAGCGCATCCTCCGATTACCTATCCATGGGGCCAGAGTCATCTATGATCCAGATGCTGGCAGAGATGCTTGCTATGGTGTTATGGAGCTTGATGAGATTCAATTTTCTGATGGGAAGATCAACTTGGAGAGATATCGTGGCAGCATACCCGTTTATAGGTTGATCATTGTTGCTATCATTTCAGGCCTTGTGGCACCTGATCGGCGGGGCCGATACTTTAGTCCAGGCTAGGGACTAGCATGGGAGCAGATGGTCCGCCACAGGGAGTGTTTTACTTAGGGACCAGTATTGTTGGCCTCCTTATACATGGATCTTCATGAGTTTGCTTACCTAGATAGCAGGTCCCTCAGGGCCGGAGTTATTCTTTTACATGTTTGGGCATGGGAGCGGATACCAATGCTTCACCCAGATGTCACACCAGCTATTCTTGAGACTGATGATCATGTTGTTTGGTGGTATGATGGGGAACAAATCCATTTTACCCACACTCGCATAGGTGGTCTTTCATACTGGCGACGAGTTCTCGATGAGATGAGAGATTTCATCTAGAGGCCTTGGATGGGCATTGGCCCATGGTACGATGATGTTCAGCAATTGTTCTATGCCCGCTAGGACAGATGGATGTAGGGACAGGAGCATACCATGATTGAGAGATATCTTCCAGATAGGGTGGCACGACAGTTTGGAGAGATGCAGCACAGGCTCGATGACTAGTACGTGGCGATCTTTGCCCGTACGACTAGAGAGACAACATGGGGCCAACCCATTGCGTCAGCTAAGGAAGTTTCCTCTTTCAGACATTTGGTGGCCCGACCGTGGCCATATGATCAGGGGCCAGCTGATGCATGGGTTACTCCAACATACAGAGCTTAGTTTAGGCCTCCCCTGAGATTGACAGTTCCTAGTACAGTGCTCCCACGATAGAGACCCAAAGGTAGCACAACTGGTAGAGACAAAGGATAGGGTAGAGGAGGACGTGGACCACCTCCTAATCAGACACCTCCTAGGGATCCAACATAGCAGTCGCCTCCCCAAGTAGGGGGTCAGGATGGTCAGCCGAGAGTAGTCTCGCAACAATAGCCAGCAGCACAACCAGACCATAGAGATGCACTGATCCAATAGTTGCAGGGTCAGATTCAGGTCTTAACAGTAGAGAGAGATCAAGCTAAGTAGTAGGTTGCAGCAGTTATTGCCGAGAGGGACCAAGCATGATCTAAGAGGGATCAGGAGATTGGTCGGCGGAGGCAACTAGAGAGCACAACTTCCTCATCCTAGGGCCGGTCAGTTGCTCTACAGGCATACAAAGAGGTGGTCAGGGAGGTTGAGTACTATCAGGAGCATTAGAGACAGGTAGTGCCAGCGCCAAGCTGGGTGCTAGATTTCTCTCAACAGATGAGGATGAGGCCCCTAGAAGATCACAGTGAGAGGTAGGTGGGAGAGGGCAACAACCAGCAGGGCTAGCCCTTTGATTATAGACAATTACCATTTTTGATTCATGAGCCTTGATTACTTGCCCCTTTTTGTATTATATACGTTGATTATACACTTGATCTGATTTTGTATCATGATAGTAAAATCTTTTAATGATATATATGAGATGATTTGCCTTTATGAAATTTTTTGCAGTGTATGATATGCAAATGTATTTTAATTTCGTATATGCTATGAGATGTTTATATTTCTTATGCTCATGAGATATGATGATGTTTCTAATGGATGCATTTCTTTTTGTATCTTTTCCATGCATTTTTTTAATGATGATCCTATGAATGTGATGAATGCTAATAATGGCGTATTGGTGTGCAAATGGTAATGGATGCTAATGATTATGTATGATGTAATGATTTCTTAAGATGCTTAGAATAAAAAAATTATGTTATTCCTCATAACTTAAGATAATGATATGATGCAATATGTTTTTTTATGCTAATGATTTGGTGGATGTAGAGTGTATGCATTGGTGATGTTCCGATTACTGTCATGATACCATGTTAATATGGAAAGAAGATAAAAAAAACTTGGAAACAATGAGTTAGTTAGGATGATAATGATTTGCTAATCAGGAGTCAGGATTTTCAAAGGGTCAATTAAGTTATGTTTGATAACACACCTGGGTACGATGCATCAAGGTATAAAGAACCAGGATGGCATTGTACCCAATGTGACGATCTTTGACTTGACAATCAAATAGGAGTATTTTTGTTCACACTTAGCATGCATACTTCATTCAGGATGTAGTTCAGACATTCTAAACATCTCGGGCCAAAACATAGGAAATCAAGCTTTCCCATGTGGTCAACAAGATATCTAAAATATCCTCTCCACAAACCAAACAAAATACATATGACTAAGTTATTTTACAAGTGTATCCCACAAGCACAGTAGATAAAAAAGATAATGATCTTTGCCCCATTCCTTTCTCTCTAAACCTATTTTTTTAAGGCATCATCGAGAGGTCCTTGGAATGAGCACAAAATAAGATAAGCCAAGAAAAGACCAAATAAAGTAAACAAACAAGCTAATGTTCTTCATACCGCTAGCCAAGACTAAACTACTATGGGGTATCTAATGCTTATGTCCATCGTGGTAAGGATTCATCCTAGGACATGTTGTGATCAGGGTTTTGATGGGATTGATTGGGTGATAAGTTATTGATACTCTGAGTTGACCAGCTTGCTTGCTTACTGACTTAGACTTTTGAGACTCTGACGATTGAGTGTTCACTTCTGAACATGCTAGAATTGCTTCTGACTGACTCACCAAAGTGTGAGAGTGATGATTGATTTTATTACGAGTGATGAAAATCACGGGTGAAAGCGAGATGAAATGGATGCACCATTTTGGATTTTTCAGATATTTTGAGGCTATTTTTGGTATTTTTTGAAGTGTTTTGCAAATGTTTTTGGTATTTTCAAGATTTACAATGAAGAGACTAACTAAAAGACATATCCTAGGGGTCTCGAGAGCTGATCCATGGATTAACCTTGCCTATGTTATACACGCAGAGACCACGTAGTTCGACTAATGACAAACTTGACTCAATGATGAGATAGATGGGCAAACAGGTTGCCATTTTATTGCGACGAATGCCTAAAGGATTGACCTAAACTGTCTCGAGGGATGATCAAAGATCAACCTTCCTTACGTTCAAGCTTAGAGATGATATAGTTTGGACAAGGTGGAAGACTAACAAGACTCAATGATGAATTTCTTTTGAAGATTTTCTAAGATTTTGAAATGTTTTTGGATTTTTGATGAATTTTCTAAATGTTTTTGGATTTTCTGATGTCTTGGGAAGAGCACAAAAGATATACACAAATCCGATCCACTACCAATTTCAAGGACATGCCCCCAACGTTAAACAATAGACTACTTCGATAAAGGGAGGACAAACTGACCTTAGGACTATGCCAAGTAGTACTATGGTGGAATATGATATGGTCATCAACTCAGGCTATGGTATGGATGCGAGCGGATGGGTGGATGGAGGATTAATGAAATGTGATGGAATGAATGAGCGAGCCGTGCAAATCTTGCTGGATGGGGAGTGCTTTATTTACACTTGATGCCTGTTTGCCAGGTTTTCACAAAGGTACTTGTCCAAAGCACCACCAAAGTGGTTTTCACTAGAGGACGATTTTTTTCTTTACTGTTTTCAATCATTTTTTTGGTTTTTTGTATTTTTTTGATTTTTTTTGTTGTCACCAAGACACCTATTTGCCAAGTTTTCATCAAGGTAACCATTTTTTTAGGATATTTTCTAATTTTTCTGTATTTTTGGTTCTATACCTTGCAAGTTCTTAGGCATAATTTGTTTTTGAGATGGGAGTTGTTCAGAGGCTCCTATAGAGGCTCGCCTTTTGGTGTTACTAATCGATATGCTTTTGATTTATAGCTAGTTGTGATGAAAAAAGTTCCCAACTAGTTGGGTTCAAATTTTCCTTTGCTCTCTGGATTCAGTACATTCCTTTGGTTCTCTTTTAGCACAAGGTCATCGACTTGGAAGGTGCATTCCCTGATCTTCTTGTTGTAGTTATGTTTCAAGTGATTCTAATAGACTTGTAGATGGTTGAGGGCATCCATACATCGTTCATCTAGTAGCTCCAACTCATTCAGGTGTGAGACCCTATATTCTTCATCTGTGATGAGGTTTTGCAATGACATTCTCAGTGATGGGAGCTCGATCTCGATTGGGAGGATGGATTCTGATCCGTAGACCAGGGAGAATGGGGTGGCGCTTGTTGGTGTGAAAATGCTGGTGCGATAGGCCCATAAGGCGAGATTTAACTGTAGATGCCAATCACGACCAGAGTCATTGGTTGTTTTCTTAAGGATTTTCAGAATGGTTTTGTTGGTAGCTTCTGCTTGGTCATTTCCTTGTGGGTAATATGGAGTGGAAAGGCGATGTTGGATTTTTAATTTTTCACACAAGTCACAAGCATCTTGATTCTTGAAAGGTGTCTCGTTATTAGAGATAATGGATTGGGGGACACCTTATCGGCAAATGAGATAGTTTAGGATGAACTTGGATATCTGCTTTTCGGTGATGTAGGTCATGGGAATTGCTTCGACCCACTTTGTGAAATACTCTGTGGTGGTGATGATGAACTTGTGGCCATTGGATGAAGTGGGTGTGATTTTGCCTATGAGATCAAGCCCCCATTGTGAAAAGGGTCATGGTGTAATAATAGGATGTAATTCCTGAGATGGTGCATGAATAAGGTCTCCATGTTGTTGGCATTGTAGACACCTTCTGATGAAGTCATGTGCCTCTCTTTCCATTGTCGGCCTGTAGTACCCGATTCTTAGTAACTTCTTGGCCAAGGTCATACCGCTCGAGTGTGAACCACAAGTGCCATTATGTACCTCAGTCAGAGCAATCAGGGATTCCTCAGGTTTTAAGCAACGTAATAGGGTTCCATCAATGCTTCTATGGAAGAGGGTTCCCCTAGGATGACAAAATGAAAGGACCTTTTGACAAAGGTTCGTTTGAGGTTTGGAGTAATATAGGCTGGGAGGACTCCTAGTCTCAGGTAGGTGTAAATGTCGTGATACCAAAGATCACTGGGACCAATGGGTTCGCACACATATTTTGACTTTGGTACCTCGAAAGTGGGTACGAGAAGCTGCTCTATCAATAATTCATGTTTTAAGACATTGTGAGGGATATCCAGTAAGGATCCAATTGTTGCCATAGCATCACCTGCTCTGTTGTTTTCCCTTGGTATCTGCTCAAAGGTGATATCAATATTCTTTGAGGCTTTCCACTAACTTCTTGTATGGTGTGAGATTATCATCCTTAGTTTGGTATTCGTCATTGACTTGGTTGATAATAAGCTGTGAATATCCATAGACCTTTAATGCCATTATTCACCACTATGCTGCAATTTTGAGACCTATGGTTAAAGCCTCGTACTCTGCAATGTTATTGGTATAGGGGAATGCCAATTTGTAAGATCTTGGTATGCAATCCCCCTATGGGGTGATAAAGAAGATGCCAACTCCTGATCCATGTTGTGTGGGAACTATCAAAGTAAAGTTTCCAGTGATCGGCTATGCTGAGATTAAAAAATGGACTCGTCTAGAAATTCTGATATGAGTGGATTCTCTGCATGCATGGGTGGGAGCTTCTGCCAGTTGGTCCGCAATGACTTGTCCTTTGATTGCCTTTCGCTCCACATATTCAATGTAATAATATGATAGTATCATGACCCACTTAGCCATCCTTCCTGTGACCATGGCTTTTGACAGTAGATACTTTAAGGGATCTATCTTGGCGATGAGTTTGATTTTGTGTGCCAGCATGTAATGTTGAAAATTTTGTGAAACAAACACTACTGCTAGACAGGATTTTTCAATGAATGAATAGTTTAATTCATGGCCAACCATTGTTCTGCTGATATAATAGATGGCCCTTTCTATCCCATTTTCATCGTGTTGAGCTAAAAGAGCACCCAAGACTACTGCCATTGTTGAGATGTATAAGATCAATGGCTTTCCTGCAATGGGTGGCATCAATACTGGTGGTGTGAGTAGATATTATTTGATTTTTCTAAATGCCTATTTGCATTTTTCATCCCACTTGTATGCTACTCCCTTGTGGAGTAGATGTGAATATGCAATTTGTTTGTCTGCCAGTTGCGCTATGAACCTTCAAATGGACTGGAGTCGGCCTTGCAATCCTATGAGTTGTTTCAGTGCCCTTGGTGCTTCCATGTTGAGGATTGTCTTAACATTTGTGGCGTCCACCTCTATTCCCCTCATCGACACTATGTATCCCAAAAATTTACTTGATTGTACCCCAAAGACACATTTCTTGGGGTTGAGCCTAACCTTGTACTTCTCTAGTTTGTCAAAGATGTCACTTAGGGTTGCTATGTGGTTTTGTCTCTTCTTGGATTTTGCCAGTATATCATCCACATAATCTTCGATGGTTTTGTGTATCGTGTCATGGAAGATTAGTGTCATGGCCCTCTGATATGGAGCCCCTGTATTTTTTAGCCCAAATGGCATCATATTCCAGCAATAGGTGCCCCATGGACATGTAAAAGTTGTCTTATGCTGGTCTTCTTTTGCAATCATTATCTGGTTATACCCCGATAATCCATCCATTAGTGATAGCATCTCATGTTCGACTGTCATGTTCACTATCATGTCAATGTTAGGTAGTGGAAAATCATCTTAGGACATGCTTTGTTGAGGTCTCTGAAGTTTGTGCATATACATATGCCCCCATTTGGTTTTGAAACTGGTACAAGATTGGATACCCATTCTGGATAGTCGATCGGGTGTATGAAGCCAACATCCGGGAGTTTTTGTAATTCTACCTTGACTAGCAAGGCTATCTGGGGATGCATTTTTCTTAATTTTTGTCTTACCGGCTTCGCTCTAGGGTAAACAACCAAATGATGAACCACAACTTCTGGATCTAGACCTAGCATGTCAGCATAGGTCCATGCAAAATTTACCTTCCTTTCCTTTAGAAATACTGCTAGTAGTTCTTGTTCTTCTATTAGGAGTGACTCAACATAGAAAGTGATTTGTGGTGTTGTCTCTATTCCCAAGTTGACAGGATTACACTGCTCTGCCAGGACTGCTGATTTTTCTTGATGTAGTGCAGTAGGGGGGAGATTGAATCCTTCATCCTTTGGCGCCTTAGAGAGGTTTTCACCATTGGATGTGTCCTTTATTTTTACTATTTTGTGGTTAGAGAGTGCCACAGTGAAGTTTTCACTCAATAACTTCGAGCTTATTCTCCTTTTTCTTTTGCGACTGAAGGACTCAATTGTCTCCGTGTAATATGCTTGAGTGTCTAATGTGATGTAGAAACCAACCTTGTGATTGCTGCACAAAACTGCATCCCTTATTCCCATGAATTCTGAGAGAGCCTCATCATTTTTGAATGAGTCTAGAATTGGCGGTCCTCGTTGGTCGTGATCAATGAGTTGAGGATATATTAAATTGATTTTGTGGGTTGATTGGTTTGACTCATCAGGTGAGGTACTAATCATTAGTAAGGAGGAATCCTTGAAGATCATGGGAAGACTTGCTATGGTATCATCATCGTCACTACTAGCGTAGACATCAATTATGTCAAAGGTGAAGTTGTCAAGTGGGATACCTGTACATACAGGTGGTATAAGGGTGGTTTTTGATACTTGGGGAAGGGACCTGACTGCCCTACTGGAGGTACCTCTGCCACGTACGGTTATACTCATGGGAGTACATCCAAGGCCAAGGTTCCTCATTCTTCTTTCTACAATGATGGGCTCCAGCTGTCCATCACCATTCCTTCCAAGGCTTTTGTTTCTATTGTAGCCCATACCAAGCATTATTTGTAGCCCTCTATTGGCTTCATCCATAGGTAATGTGGGTGTGGCACCTGCATCATGGTATATTATGCTTGAAATATCTTCCTCACCAACATTTTCCCGACTTAGGTCTCCTCAATTGCAGAATCCAGAGGGGTCTGCCCAAAGCATGTGGACGGGTGTTTCGGTTGATCGAGGTTGCCCATGTGACCTAGGAAATTGTGGTAACTCTCCTACAACAAATGCACTCTTCTTCATTTTGTAGTCTCCACATCCGTTGTCCTGGATCATGAGTTTGATGTCAGATATATCAGGGATGGTGGGTGTCTCTGTCGCAGAAGTGGAGGCAAGGTTAGATGGGTCGATGTATGTAGTGGATGGGCCTTCATCATTTTTTAAAACTTGGCTTCCAATTTTTTGTAGTAGGCGAATGGTTCGGGATCCCCGTGTATAGTGACTTCCTCATTTTGGTACAAGAATTTGATGCATTGATAATATGTTGAGGCCACTGCCTTCATTTTGTGGATCCATGGATGTCCTAGGAGGATGTTATATGGTAGGTCGAGGTCAAGGACCTGATAGGTAGTCTCCATGGTTGTTGGTCCAACTTGGATTGGGATTTTTATAGTGCCCTGAGACACTCTTTCTTGATCATCATATGCTCTTATAGTAATGATTTTGTTCTTGTTAATGGAATCCTCAGAGAATCCCAAGCTCTTTATAATTTTGAGAGAGCAAATGTTAAGGCCTGCACCTCCATCCACCAGGACCCTTTTAACTTCCTTTTTGTGGACCAACACTCGTAGATGAAGTGCACGATTATGAGATGGTTGGGGGGGAAATCTTGATCGGAGAATGTAAGGATATTTGGGGTAACGATATTACCCACCATAACCTGAAACTATTCTGTGTCAAGGGTGGCGAAGATGGTGGATGCCGCTAATGCTTCATCAAGAATTCGCCTATGGGCAAAAGAAATTTTTAACAGTTCCATGATAGAGATCTGTGCGGGGGTTCTTTTTAGTTGGTCGATGACACTATAGTCATAGGGAACAACTTTTGTATTTGTAATAGGGGTCTTAGACAGTTGCGGTGCCCCTGCAATGGTGACCTTGCCACCACATGTGGTGACTCCACATTCGGTGTTGGGTCCTTTGACATTAATGACCATGACCATTTCATCTACACATGCGATTTTCTCTTCATATACTAGGTTAGCACTAGCATATTTTTGCTTGCCTTTGTTGTTCCCTTCACTATTTCCTTGATTATGATTTGGCATCGGATTTGTGTATATCTTGAGGTCATGGTTCCCAATTGGTTTTTCAACATTTTTTATCTTGTCCTCGATAAGGGCTTGGATGATATTCTTTAGCCTCATGCAATTTGTGGTTGTATGTCCCTTGATCTTGTGAAAATCACAAAGGAGGTTTTCATTGTACCATGGCGGTTTGGTCATGGGTTCCATGTATTGCTTAGAGTTGGAGAGTTTGATAAGTTTTTCTTTGACCAAATTCTTCATTATGGATTCAATTGATTCTCCAAGAGCCGTGAACTTCTACTTGAGAGGATATTTATTTCGAGGAGGTGGTCCTCCTCGATTGTGCAAGTTATTGATTTGGTTGGTGGGAAGTGGTTGTTGTTGTGCTACTACTGCATTAGTTTGCACATTATTGCGATTGTGACTCTGTGGTTGGTGAAGAGTTTGGATATTCAGTTTAGGAGAATTTATGACCACCTTAGCATCGACCACGCTGTCGTTTGTGATATTTTTTTTCCTCGACCATGTTCAAGGTTTATCATTATAATTCTTGGACGGGCAGTTATCCTATGGTGGAGTAAATGTTGATGTGCCTCCGTGCGCAATAAGAGCTCTTTTGATGTTGAGTGCCTCTGGGATTAATTGATCGTATGATGTGATGCATTGCATTTTTAAGTAGAACACAAAGTTTTCATCTAGATTGGATATGATTGTGCAAAATTGTTGTTCTTATAGCATGGTCCACTTGCTCTGATTGGCCTTGGATTGCCATTTTTGCAAGAAGGATGTGAATAACTCTCCTTTACTTTGTTTGAGCATTGATAGTTCTTCCAAACTAACATCTGCACCCATGTTAAAGGCATAATTTTTAAGGAATGCTTCCACAATTTCCTAGAATGTTTTAATGTCTGTGGGTAGATGAGAAAACCATTCCATGGCAAGACCAGTCAGACTTCGGGGGAAAAGTCGCATTAGATATGTGTCATCATATGCAACCTCCATGCAATGTACTTGAAATTTATTGACGTGATTTTCAAGGTTTCCCGTTCCATTATATTTATCAAATTTGGGGATCTCGAATCCCTTTGGGAACGGTACCATTGTGAGACTTCAGTCAAAGGGATAGGGGCACAAATTCCTCGATGTTCTGGTATTTTTCCTTGATTGGAGGTCCAACACCTGTTGCGAGAGCAGTTTTATTTGCGTTGCGACATCGTTGTGCAGATTGGGAGGTGGGATGAATGTGTTTTGAGGTGTTTGATGGTGGGAGGGGTACTAGTGGGAGTCTTCTGCAAGCTCTGCTATGCGTTCAATGCCTGTTGATATGCCTATATTTGCATCAACAACACTTGTTGTTGATCTTGTTGCTGTTGTTCCAACAAAGCTTGTTATTGGTCCTATTAGAACTGTAAAATTTTGAAAAAATATCATTGGTCATTCATGCTCATTAGTTTCCCAAAGAGTCCTAAAGTTTTCTTCACATAACATACTCAAAAAATTCTAGGTCAATTTTTTTCATATGATCACATAAAATTTATCTAACCCTGAATATTTAATATATGAAACATATCGGCATAAGATAATGCAGGTCTCACCGATACTAATGCACATCTCTTTCAGTATATCGACAAGAAATGAGTTGTGTCATGTTGATGAGGACACATGTCAGGAGTACACGGGTTCACAGTTTCTATAGGTAGGACAATGGTTATCAACATGACGGTGTGAGGTCATATGGAGATCATATACATCTCACCGCTCAGAGCACAAGAGCATGTATCAGCCAGACTAGAGTCATCGAAGTGAGGTTCCAAAAGACAGCCCAAGACATTCACTGGTCTTGCCGATAAAGGAGAGGAGGATTCAATCGATGAGACAATGATGTCGGGAAGAGTTCAGGGAGTCTTGTCGACCTTCTATGGTATACTGACAGGATTGGACATGACAATATGTCTGGAGAAAAGAATTGTCGGGGGGACAATCTTCATGGTTCTACCGAATAAAGAAATACATCGGTGAGATAAACCTCAGCGGGGAGATATAGAAAGGTCATGATGAGTATAGCTCCATCGGTAGGATAACCATTATGTCTCAGTGACGTGGATTGACTAAAGGAACATCTCAACGAATAGAATAAAGGATTGTCTGCCTGATCCAATAAGTCATGGCAATGAGCTTGCTTCGGTAGGAGTTATGGCGATATGAAAACTAAAAAGAAAATTGTTGGTGAGACTAGAGGTGTCGGGGGAATTACAAGATGTCCTAGTGGGTGTATGTACGTTGGTAAAAGTCCACAGACAAAGGACTAATGGGAGGGATCGAGTGCATATTCTCAAGGGAAATATGACACACTCACAACAGTAATCAAAAGGAGGCAAGCCAGCTTAGGCATTTGGTTGAACAAACTTTGGGGAAAACATTCACTAAACTTTGATGTATTAAAATAACACAAAAGAGTGGAAGGTAGAATTAAAGAAAAGCTCGAGGAAATAAAACAACAGGGTACTCCTGATAATGTAACAATTGAGGGTGCTAATCATTTTATGGATAAGCACAGGGAATTCCTTGAAGAGTTACAAGGGGATGGACAAGGGTTGATAGAAGCTGCCAAAAGTGGATTGGTTGCACTCCTTGATGATGGAGGAAAATTGAAAGAAATGGCTGCATGGAAAAACGAAAGTGAATTGATACTGCAGGAGATTCTAAATACGGCTATTGTGAAAGATGCAACCCTGAATGAAGCTTGTGAACAGAATGAGAAGATGGTTAAGATGGAGATCATGATCCATGATGCATTAGGAGATGTGGATACACATGAGCACCGAGACTACGTGGATCACATGTCGAGAGTTCACTTATGGCTTAATAGAGCCTTATCTTTTTTAATCTTATTGTTGTTTCATACTCAATATATTTCTGAAAGGACACATCCTTTCAACAGTTGATGTATAAGTATCCATTTTTTGTAGTGATAGAAAGGAGATAGAATTATAAGAATTAGAAAAGGATAGATTGCAGAAAGCATAATATTTTCATAATGTTTGCATTCAGGAAGACTATGTTGCATATGTAAGATTTGAGGAAGATAATGAAAGACTGTTGATTTGGTGGCTTCATTCCGATATCAGTTGTTTGTTGGATTTCTACAATTATTTGATTGTCTCCAATCTGATGTTTCTTGATTATTTAAGTTGAAATATCAAGTATATGTTCAATTTATCAGTGCATATTTGTCGTATCTGTGTGATTTGATTAATTGGGTTCTTTAAAGAAGAATTAAATTTCTTTCAATCAATTACAGTAATCTGGGAATGCTATTTGGATCATTAAGAAGAATCAAATAGTTAGCATTGATATTATACCTCAAGTAGGGTCTATCAATCACATTCTTGCATGTTTATACCAGTTATACACTCATATGTGTATGCCAAACAATTAGAGAACTTGCTAGATAGGAACCACTCATCTAAGACTTTCATTTGACTCTGTTTTACCCAACAAGGCACTGGTCTTCCATATTTCATTATTTAATTTTATTCATTTCATTTAACATCTATTAACTGAACATAGCAGGCTTCACCTTGATATTACATATACAATTTATACCAAATTTAGATCATATTTCTCCACTATCAAATTGCCATTGTGGATAGTTGAGTCAAGTAGGAAGCATAGTTCAAAATATGCAGCATTCATATAGGTACACCTGCCTAGGTTTAGTAGAGACTTAAGAGTGGAAGGTTCAACTGTATTGGTTGGCCTTGTTAGTTGGCCAATAGCATTGTGAGAGCTTGGCAATCTCTCATGGTTCAAACCTGCGTTTTTGAGACCTAACAAATTGGCGACTCTACCGGGGACTAACTTGAGAAAAGTCCTGTGGCAGGCAACCTTTCCATATAGGGTCATTGAAGAGATTCACAGTTAAGAAATTTGAAAATTGACTCTGCTAGGTGAAATAATAACATTTTTATTTTTCTCACTTTTAAAAAGTGGGTGGCGACTCTAAATGAACAAGTGCATTGAGACTGATAAAATAAAATACATATCAGAAAGAAATCATCGTATAGGTTAGACTATCACGATTAATCACAACATGCAGGGAAGAAGATATTTGTACAAAGATAGTGATGGTCCTAATGATAAAGGTAAGTGGACTTACAAAAATGATCATGGCAAGAAAGTGTCTGATGACCTAGGCCCAACAACTAAAAACAAAACATCAAAATCACTGGTGGAAACACATAATTCATATGATGCATTAACAAATGAAAACAACCCATCTAAATAACTTCACACTCCAGAGGAGAAGAGAAACCCCCTCTAGAAAATAGACCTTGAGAAGGTTGACGAGTTCATGGCTGATTTTGAAGCTAAAAAAAGGAGAGAGTTTGAATATGATCAGAAAGCAACACTTTTTGAGGAGGGACTTGAATATGAAGCAACATCTGAAGAAAATCATGAACTTATGACCCAAAATGAGACAGATGCATAGTGGGAACACATGAGGCAAGAAACAAAAAGATCAAGGGTAGAGCATGAGCAAAGGCTTCAAGCAATGAAATAATTTGAGAAATTGAAGTTGCAAAAGGCTCAGATTAAAACGCCAATGGCTAACTCACCCAAATATGTGCCCCCTCATAAAAATAACAATATGAGACTATCAAATTCCCCACAGGCCCACCGAAATCAACCAAGGAACCAATGTGGACATCAAAATGCTCCACCACAACATAAGGGTGTTCAACGGCCTCCTTATCAGCAACACATACCCCCACAGGGTCAACAATATGTGGAAAATAGTAATCCATTGTACCGACATCAACATTACCAAAATCCTCCTCCACAATATACAACCATGATCAGGCAGTTTGATTTGGCCAGATTTCAGATATACCCTTATCCTATGGACAACAATTGGAGAAGCTTTGTCCCTAAGTTCACAAGAAGTGGTGCAGTCACAACTGAGGAGCATTTGAGAAGATTTAACGCATTCATTCAAGATCTGGATATGCAATATGAGGATGTACAGATGATATTATTTATGATGTCGCTGATTGAAGATGCCAGGGACCGGTTTAACAGTTTACCAACAACATCCATTGATTCCATTCATATATTTTATGATTAGTTTCTCTAGCAGTATGGGAATCAATGTGCATCAAAGTTTTCTTTGCATGAATTGGTAACTATCCAAAAGCATCAAAATGAGTCAGCTTATGACTTTAATCAGAGGTTTTCCAAACTACATAATAAGATACCTCGTGGATCCAAGTTGGTTGATCCTGCTGCATTGAGCATCTAATTGAAGGCTTTTGATCCCAAGATAGGATATGAGCTTAGGAACAAAGATCCTAGGAATTTGGCTAAATCTCAAAAGATAGCACTCACAATTGAGAATATCAGGAAGGTTGTAGGGATGATTTCTAAAAGGGAAAACCCTAGGGCTCCCCCATATGCCCCCTCAAATAGACAAGATGATACATATAGGAATGAAATACTAAGGTTACATGGCACGCCTTATAATACAAACTAGAAGGATGGGAAGTTGTTAATTGATAGACCGAGGAATAAAGAAACACCGGATCCATTAAAAAGGAAAGGAGCATATATGGTAGATAAGAGTCCTTGGTGCTCATTTTGTTATGCACCACACTCCCCGGAGCATTGTGTTACAACTCAGTCAATACTAGAAGAAGACATATTGGAAAATGATGGTGGTGAAGACCATAATATCTATTTAACTTCCCACACTCTTAATTCTTTGGAGTAGGAGTATTCATCTTTAGAGGAGGAGGGATATGAGTATGATTTTGAAAATCAAAAATACAATATTCATATGGCAGAGCAACAAGTTTTTTCTGAATATGAAGAAAGTGAAAATGAGAAAGACCCCCTATTGCATCATGTCAGACTAATAGATGTAGTATAAGGGGACTGAGTGAAGAAGAGATTAAAAGGTTGACTATTGCAATGGTGGAGGAAGCTAGAAGCAAATATCGGTTGAGGAACAAAACAATGAACAAAGATCAGGGTGTCCCAAGAGGAATTTTTTTAAAATAAAAAGGTATTGAATGAGATATCAAAGAGGACAGGTGATAAGCAATCTGACAAAAAAGAACAGAAGTGGGATCCTAAAGAGGAAGGTAAAGAAGTCCCCATGGATAAACAAAAGCCAAGTCAAACATGCAAAGGGGAAAAATAAAGAAAACAAAGGAGAATTGATAGAACCAAAGAAGGTGATCAGAACTGAAGGTACATCCTTTGATTTCATACAAGCCTTATCTCAACTAAAAATATTTGTCCCATTACTTGAAATGATGAAGATTAAGGAATATAGGGAAGGTGCCATTCAATTGATGTCTAATGGGAGTCAAAATATAAACCTTGAAAATAAGGAGGTCCCTAAAATCACTAATAAGAGGAAGGAGATAAAAGTTCCAGAAGCCTACTTAATGCATACACCATAGATTGACCCATTTTTTACCACCCTGGTCATAAGTGGCAAGTTAGTGAGAAATTGCATGATAGATTCAGGTGCTTCCATGAATATTATGCCAGTAGGGGTAATGAAACAACTTGGTATGTGGATAGATGTGGAAGGAGGTAAATTCTACACCATGGATAGCAGGCCTATTCCAATTGTGGAAGTAATAAAGAATGTGGAAGTAAGATTAGCAACTTACCCGCAAGCTACCTACAATATTGATATAACCGTAATTTACACACCTCCTCAGTTTAGAATGATTTTTTCAAGACAATGGACTACATCAGTAGGAGGTAATGTGCAGTTCGATTTATCATATGCCACTATACCAGTAAATGGTGAAGAGGTCAAGTTATATAGGGAGCCAAGAATGAATCAAATTGTCGAGTGTGTTCCTCAAGATCAACTTAATTGCTTCTGTGATGTAGATTTGGGGAGTTTTAGAGTAGAATTATCTTAGCCTGAATTAGTGAACAAAGACCCAATTGATAAACATATTTCTGAAAATCAACAAGGGGTATGGAAAATGTACTTTGATGGGGCATGTAGCCAAGAAGGTAATGGAGTTGGGGTAGTTTTCATATCTCTTGAAGGTACAACATTTAAATATTCATTTTTGTTGGCGTTTGAATGTACAAACAATGTGGCAGAGTATGAAGCCTTGTTAACTGGTTTGAACATGGTTGTCAAGCACAAGATTAAACTGTTAACTATTTTTGGAGAATTTGAGCTGGTTGTGTCACATGTTAGATCAAAATATGTTGCAAAGAACAAGAGGCTAAAGCAATACATGAATGCTATATGGGATACAATCGAGCTATTTGATGCTTTCTCCATTGATTGGGTGGATAGGTCTAAAAATATAATGGTAGACTTCCTAGCCAATGTTGCACTGAGAAAAGATGGCTTCACGCTAGCAGGAGTGTCTCAAATTGAGTTCAAAACAAGACCTGTTGTTCTGACAATATATACAGTTGGTAGGTTTTTAATGAGGACACTGACCTCCTGAAGTTTCTTCACTGTATAGACCAATATGAGGCTCAATAAATTGACTTTAATGCCTTTGTAGAAGAAATAGATGGAAAGAAAATAGTATTCAGGAAGAAGGTCTTACAACTTAGAACTAATAAACTCCCCAAAGGACTAGTAGCATTGGAGAGGGTATATGATGTAAATGACAGGTCCCTCATGAAACAAACACCAGTCAAGAAAGAAGATATTGAAGAGGTAAATTTAGGGACTGAATTGGCACCAAGAAAAGTATATATTGGAAAGAAAATAAGCCCGACAGTTTGGAGAATGTTGATTTCATTACTAAGAAAATATAAACATGTGTTTGCATGGTATTATGAAAATCTCAAAGCATATAGGGAGGACCTATTTCAACATGAAATTTCGTTGAAACCAGATGCAAAGCCGTTTAGGTAGAAACAAAGACCTATTAACCCTACATTGGAACCAAAAATGCAGGAGGAGTTGGCAAAGCTTAGAGATGGGGGTATCATTAAACCAGTTAGGCATTCAACATGGGTGTCAAATATAGTTCCTGTGAGAAAGAAGAATGAAGATATTAGACTGTGTGTGGACTTCAAAATTTTAAATGTGGCATCCCTCAAAGATAATTACCCTCTACCTAATATGGAGGCTATACTGCATAAAGTAGCAGGGTGTGAGCTGTTATCTATGATGGATGGTTTCTTTGGTTATAATCAGGTTAAAATCAGGGAACTTGAGTAGTACAAGACAACTTTTACAACTCCATGGGGAATATATGTATATGTGAGAATGCCATTTGGTCTCACAAATGTAGGAGCAACCTTTCAAAGAGCTATGGACCTAGCATTTGCAGACTTGATTAATACTATAATGGTAGTATATCAAGATGACCTTACTGCTTACTCAAAAAGGGTTGAAGATCATGTAGAACATCTGGAAAAAATATTCATTAAAGCTTTAGAGTATGGCATTAGTTTGAACCCTAAAAAATGGCATTTTTCTCTCACAGAGGGAAAACTCTTAGGACATATTATATCAAAAGAAGGAGTTAGAATAGATCCTAAGAGGGTTGAGGCCATAGATAAAGTGCCTATTCCTAAAACTATCAAAGCCATCCAATCATTTTTTGGACAGATTAACTTTGCTAGGAGATTTGTGTCTAACTTTGCTGAAATTGTTAAACCCATATCAAAAATGCTAAGGAAGGGACAAAAAATAGAATGGACTCCAAAAGCATTGGTATCTTTTGTATCCATCAAAAGGGCCATCAAGAAGCCCCTGTCCTCAAATCTCCTGATTTTACAAAACCTTTTCAAATATTTTCATTTGCTTCCTTACACACTATAGCTATTGTTATGTTACAAAAAAATGAGGGTGGTCATGAGCAACCTGTGTCCTTCTTTAGTAAATCATTGCAGGGGTCAGAATTGAAATATGATACAATGGAAAAACAAGCCTTTGCACTAGTAAAAGCCACAAAAGCTTTTAGATCGTATCTTGTTGGGGCCAAAGTGATTGCTTATGTTCCTCACACAGCTGTTAAAGACATTTTAACACAGTCAGAAGTAACAGGGAAGAGATGTAGGTGGATTAATAAAATCCAGGAATTTGATATGGAAATACAAATTACCAAATTGGTAAGAGGCCAAGGTTTGGCCAAGTTAATGACATAAGCAAATATTGAAGCAAATCAAATTTGCAATGTAGAAGATGAAGGAAATGCGATTGCAAGTATTGAGCATACACCTTGGTATACAAACATCATGTATTACCTCAAAAATATGAAGTGCCCTGAAGAATTTAATGATAACCAGAGAAGAACTTTGAAACTACAAGAATCTAAATATGTATTCATAGAAGGTGATTTATTTTGGAAGAACAAATATGGGATGTTGTTGTTATGTTTAGATGAGTCACAAGCTAAACATGTTTTAAAATAAATACATGAAGGGGTCTGTGGAGGCCATTATTCTACAAAGACAACTACACATAAGATTCTCAGGGCAGGTTATTACTAGACAAAAGTCTTTAATGATTCTTTTTCATATGTAAGAAAGTGTGAGGCATGTCAAAAGTTTTTAGGCAAAATGAAATATCAGGGAGATTTATCACTTAGACCTATGCAGGTTGGAGCCCCTTTTCATTAATGTGGGATTGATTTTATTGGGGAGATACAAGAGAAATCAAGTGGAGGACACAAATGGATACTAGTAGCCACTGATTACTTCACCAAATGGGTAGAAGCAATCCCAACCAAGCAAGCAACGAGTAAAGTTGTGATCAATTTTTTGATGGATAACATTATTACCAGGTTTGGTACACCATTAAGATTAATTATAAACAATGGGATGTGTTTTAGATCTGATGAGTTTAAGACTTTCTGCAGTACGCATGGTATTATTGTTTCTTATGCTGCTCCTTACCACCCGCAAGCTAATGGTCAGGCAGAGTCCAGCAACAAAAGCCTTCTAAAAAACATAAGAAGAATGCTAGGTGGAAGTAAAAAGGTTTGGGATTCAAAATTAAAAATGGTTGTATGGGCTGATAAGATTAATGTAAAAAAGGCAATTGAAAAATCCCCATTTGAACTAGTATATGGAACACAAGCTAGAATGCCTTTACATAATTTGTTGCCAATTTACAAATTTATCCTTCAAGAAGACATAGAGGTTCCAGAATCGATGGAGGAGAGAATGGAACAATTGGCAGAGCTTGATGAGATGAGAAGACTAGCTCAAAACCAGAATATGAAGTTGCAAGCACAAATGAAGTATTTATTTGATAAAAAGGCAAAAGATATTTTTTTTGAAGAAAATGATCTAGTATTGATGTGGAATGCCAGGTGCCAGGAGAAAGGAAAAAATGGAAAATTTGAAGCTTTGTGGTTGGGGACCTTTTGTTGTTGTTGGTAAAAAAGGAGAGGATTCGTATTATTTACAAAACATGAGTGGTGAACAACATGAGTTGCGTGTACATGGGCAATTTTTAAAGAAATTTTTCTCTTAAAGGATATAGAGAATTAAGGGTTGCTAGTGCATGGACAACTCTTGACAAAACTTCCAGAATTTTTCCATGCACAGTAGTTTAGGAAATAAAAGGTACAAGAATTGCCAGTACATGGACAATCCTGAAATTCTTTTTTTTAAATTTTTTTCTCCATGTACAGTAGTATAGGATCATCTTCATCTCCACTTGTTTTCATTCTTTCCTTCTCATTAATCCATGACCCTGAAAAGATTGGTCTGCTCACCCAAAGATATGGATCCTTGCAATGATCTCACAATCATTCATCCCTAGATGAAGCCACTGTTACAACTGTAAAATTTTGAAAAAATCTCATTGGCCATTCATGCTCATTAGTTTCCCAAAGAGTCCTAAATTTTTCTTCACATAACATACTCACCAAGGTCCGGGTCAATTTTTATCATATGATCACATAAAATTTATCTAACCCTGAATATTCAATATATGAAACATATCAGCATAAGATAATGCAGGTCTCACCGATACTAATGCACATCTCTTTCAGTATATCGACAAGAAATCAGTTGTGTCATGCCGATGAGGACACATGTTGAGAGTACATGGGTTCACAGTTTCTATCGGCAGGACAATGGTTATCGACATGATGGTGTGAGGTCATATTGAGCTCATATACGTCTCACCACTCGGAGCACAAGAACATGTATCGGCCAGACTAGAGTCATTAGAGTGAGGTTCCAAAAGACAGCCCGAGAAATTCACCGGTCTTGCCAATAAAGGAGAGGAGGATTCAGTCGATGAGACAATGATGCCGGGAAGAGTTTGAGGAGTCTTGCCGACCTTCCATGGTATACCGAAAGGATTGGACGTGATAATATGTTTGGAGAAAAGAATTGTCGGGGGGAAAATGCTCATGGTCTTGCTGAATAAAGAAATACATCGATGAGATAAACCTTAGCGGGGAGATATAGAAAGGTCACGACGAGTATAGCTCCATCGATAGGATAACCATTATGTCTCAACGACGTGGATTAACTAAAGGAACATCTCTGTGAGATACATACCTTCAGAATAGAATAAAGGATTGTCTGCTCGATCCGATAAGTCATGGTGACGGGCTTGCTTCGGTAGGAGTTGTGGCGATATGAAAACTAAAAAGAAAACTGTCAGCGAGACTAGACGTGTCGGGGGAACTACAAGATGTCCTAGTAGGTGTATGTATGTTGGTAAAATTTCACAAACAAAGGACCATTGTGAGGGATCGAGTGCATATTCTCAAGGGAAATATGACAAACTTACAACAGTAATCAAAAGGAGGCAAGCCAGTTTAGGCATTTGGTTGAACAAACTTTGGGAAAACATTCATTGAACTTTGATGCATTAAAAGAACACAAAAGAGTGGAAGGTAGAATTAAAGAAAAGCTTGAGGAAATAAAACAACGAGGTACTCTTGATAATGCGACAATTGAGGGTGCTAATCATTTTATGGAAAAGCACAAAGAATTCCTTGAAGAGTTGCAAGGGGATGCGTAAGGGTTGATAGAACGCACCAAAAGTGGATTGGTTGCGTGGAAAAATGAAATTGAATTGATACTGCAGGAGATTCTAAATACGGCTACTGCGAAAGATGGAGATCATGATCCATGATGCATTAGGAGATGCGGATACACATGAGCGCCGAGACTACGTGGATCACATGTCGAGAGTCCACTTATGGCTTAACAAAGCCTAATATGTTTTAATCTTATTGTTGTTTCATACTCAAGATATTTCTGAAAGGATGCATCCTTTCAGCAGTTGATGTAGAAGTATTTGTTTTTTGTAGCGATAGAAAGGAGATAGAATTAGAAGAATTAGAAAAGGATAGATTGCGGCAAGCATAATATTTTCATAATGTTTACATTCAAGAAGACTATGTTTCATATGTAAGATTTGAGGAAGATAATGAAAAACTGTTGATTTGGTGGCTTCATTCTGGTATTAGTTGTTTGTTGGATTTCTGCAATTATTTTATTGTCTCCAATATGATGTTTCTTGATTATTTAAGTTGAAATCTCAAGTATATGTTCAATTTATCAGTGCACATTTGTTGTATTTGTGTGATTTTATTAATTGGGTTCTTTAAAGAAGAATTAAATTCCTTTCAGTCAATTACAATAATCTGGGAATTTTATTTGGATCATTAAGAAGAATCAAATAGTTAGGATTGCTATTCTGCCTCAAGTAGGGTCTGTCAATCACATTCTTGCATGTTTATACCAGTTATAAACTCATATGTGTATGCCAAACAATTAGAGAACTTGCTAGATAGGAACCACTCATCTAAGACTTTCATTTGACTCCATTTTACCCAACAAGGCACTGGTCTTAAATATTTCATTATTTATTTTTATTTATTTCATTTAACATCTATTAACTAAACATATCAGGCTTCACCTTGATATTACATATACAATTTATACCAAATTTAGATCATATCTGATATTGCATATACAATTTATACCAAATTTAGATCATGTTTCTCCATTATCAAATTGCCATTGTGGATAGTTGAGTCAAGTAGGAAGCATAGTTCAAAATCTACAACATTCATATAGGTACAACCGCCTAGGTTTAGGAGAGCCTTAAGAATAGAAGGTTCAACTATACTGGTCGGCCTTGTTAGTTGGCCAATAGCGTTGTGAGAGATTGGCAATCTCTCGTGGTTCAAACTTGCGTTTTTGAGACCTAATAGGTCCATCTGTTGTTGTTCCCATAAAGCCTGTTGTTGGTCTAGTTGTTGTTGCGCCAACAAAGCTTATTGTTGGTCGAGCTATTATTGCGCTAACAAAGCTTGTTGTTGCACCAACAATGCTTGTTGATGGTCTAGCTGTTGTTGTGCCAACAAAGCTTGTTGTTTAGCTTGCTGTTGTGCCTGAAAATCTTGTAGGGCTTGTTGGTATGCTTGCTGATGAATTGCTTGTAGTTGCACTCAGTATTGTGCTTGTGCCTGTTGAGCCTGGTGCTGGGCTTGATTTTGAGCTTGTGCTTGTTGGGCTTCTTGAGCCGCTTGTATAGCTTGCTGGGCTTGTGCATCTTGTTGGGCAACTAGTTGTGCTTGCGCTTGCTGAACAACCTGCTGTGTAGCTTGTTGGTTTTGTTTTAGTACGCTCTAATGATTTGTTTTTTGGATGGCTTCGATGATGGTGATGAAAAAATTCGCTACGTTAGCTTTTGGTGATATTGGTGGTGGATTGGGAATGGTGCTAACCGTTGTGACGGGCGAAAGGGTTGTGTTGGTGGTCGGGATTTGGGTTGTTGGTGGTGTGGTTGAGATGCTCGGTCCTCGAGAAGGTATATTTTGAGAGATTTGAGGACTGACTGTTGTATTGATTGAGGTGGCTTTAGTGGTTTCCACTTGTTTTTGTGATGTTGCCGGAAAAAGGAGAGGGTTTGATGTGATGCTCGAATTGCCTTGATTGGAGAAACTGACGATGGGTAGGGGGGAAGACCCAATCCAATAGGTGATACGAATGTGAGCAGTAATGGAGGATAATATGGTATGCTCCCTTGGAAGGAGAACGGGTCAGTGACTCTTGCTATTCCAAACAAACCACCTTCTCCTTGTGGTAGAGAAGTTTGTATGTTTAGCGGATAGGCCGGTGTCGCATGGAATGAAGATGAATTCGCGTGATCATGAAAAGTGAGCGGGACGTAGGGGTGTGATAGATTCATCAGGACAGAGTTATCTAGTGTGGTGCTGACATTTAACTCTTTGTTGTGTACAAGGTGATGTTGTTGTAACTCACGAAACATTGCACTTCCCTTGTTCACAATTGGTGAGATTGATGCGATTGTTGATATGGTTTGAGGCATTTCTCAAGAGATATTCAGAGTTGACATTGGGGATGTGTATCTAAGAGGCATGTCCATACTAGTGCCTATATAAAGGTCAGAAGGGAACTGGACCCCTCCTTCCATTAACATGCGTAAGTATTTAAACATGGCATTGACAATTTTATGATTCTCTGGATTTTGAACCATTTCTAACATTTATGATTGTGTCATTCCCAAGTCCTTGTTTGTGATGTCCTCTTCATATCTTTCCTCTTGAGGATTTTGTGATGGTAGAGGAGAGCTACTTGGGGGATTGCTTGATCCCATAAGGTTTACTTTGGTGGTTACTTAACCCAAGTCACTGGAAGTTGATATTTCTTTGGTATTTTCCATGTTCCTCTTGTGTTGTGATCTTGTTTGAACCATAAAATAGGGATCGTTTGATCTTAATATTTAGGCCCAAAAGAGAAGAACTAGGGAAGTCCCAAGATCAAAAGGTGGGTGGTGATGATGATGGGATAAATGGATGAAGTGAATGAGTGAAAATTTTGAAGAAATTTTGAGGGGTAATGCTAAACTTTAGGGCTTGGATTGATTTTGATAGTTTGACTAGGTGTATTAAGTCACACAAGATGGTAGTGAACTTGTAAACCCTAGGAAGTTGTGTTATCCTAGGGAGAACTCACACAAGAGAATGGATTCGCTAAGTGTGTTAAGCCAAATGAGGTGATTATGAACTAGTAGACCTCAGGAAGTTGCGTTATCCTAGAGGCAAATTTGTTCAAGAGATTTGACTATTTGGCTAGGTGTATTAAGCAAAATAGAGTGATGCTGATTTAGCCTTCAAATTTAACATGAGATTTTTCTAAAATTCCCAAAAGTTTGTTTGGTGGGATGAGATTTGAATGATGGAGAGATGGATGAGAATGAATACCTTGATCCTATACTTTGACCTAGACACAACTCTTTTTTACAAAACCTCGGTATTGAAGAACATGCTATACTTCCTATGTGAGGAAAGAAAACCTTTCAAAAAGCTCAGGATTCTGTTGATAATAAAATGAATACAAACTCGGGTTATTCTTTGAAGCCTTCTTATAGAATTTATACACCAATGATTCTCTAAATTCAAGGAGCATTTCAAGATGTTGTTCTCGAGCTTTTAGACTAATCCTTTTGAATCTTGGTTTTGGGATTTTGAATTTTTGGGAAATCATTTGAGATAATATGTGTGAGGTCCAATTTGTCTTTTATCTTTCCTTAGTAAATTATTTTTACCAAAAACACTTTCTTGATTATTGTTCAAACTGCACGTGTAATGTCCTACTTTCTTTTCATCCCACAAGGTCCATTATGTGGAAATCAAAGAAATTAGGGCAAAAGTTTCCTAGGTTGACCTTAGTGAAAAAAATGATGATTAAATCCAAGCACTTAGAAACCTCTAAGGATATGATCCCTAGGGAAAGCAAGAGCACTTAGATTTGTCAAAGGATATTTGTTTCCTCCAAGAGGTTTGAAATTCAAAGCTCTTTGTGAATGTTTGTTTTTCAATTGTTTTGAGGACCGAGCAATGTATTTTTTTTTATTCCAAGCACGTGTACAACCCTAGGATGAAGAGACAATATTTTGTTGGGTTCCCACTTGGACGAATCTATCTGTGCATATTTAGTGCAAATGAATAGATGCTTGACCACACAGGCTCCTCCTTACAGTGCACTTACTTCTCAGGTTAGCCAAGCATCAGTACCCATGAATCTCCCATGGCATACTTTTCATCTCTACAACAAAACCACATGTATAACGTCGGGTGGCTTCAAAGGACTTGACCTTTTGCACCAAAAAAATAGATAAGGATTTGGCCGTTGCTAAACAAGGGTTTTAATTCGGTCTTTCTATTCATGGAGATTGACCCATGCGGTGAAAGACCATTGTTGCCCTTCTCGTCGAAGCCAACCGTGTGATACTGGATTTTGTTCCAGTACCCACTTTTATATCTCGACCGAAAATACACTTGTCCTTAGTGTGTTACCGGTTGGGTCATTCTCTTGGGTGAGTACTTTTTCCCACAAGGCAGACCCACTAAGATAAACAAAAATGAGTAAACATATTCGTAGTTCAATCAAACTTTGTTTAGAAACAAAGGGAGAACACACGCAATAAGCCTACTCACACTCATAAGATGTTTTGTTCAATTTTAAACCCAAAATGAAGTGTGGAGGTAATCCTTTTGACAACTTAATATCACAAAAAGACTTTTGATTCTCAAGATCGCCGTGAGGCGTGAGAGAAGCGCATACATTTTTTAGATGATATTACTCTGTGAAAAGGATTACAAAACATCAAAATACACATGTTCATTTTAATCCTCAAAGCAAAAAATGAGTTCTTTTTAAATCACCAAATTTGAAGTGTGAGAGTTGCCTTGTTCAATTTTTAAACCTTAAATCAAATCTAGTAGATTGTTTACAAGGTTTTTTTTAAGCCTTTTGCAAACTTTTGAAAAAGAAATTTTTTTGTTCTTTTTAAAACCCAAAGGAAAAATTAGTGCTTTCTAAGGCATGAAAGTAAACAAATTCCTTTTTAAACATAATTAAAGATCCTCCAAAAGTGTTAAACAACACTATAGTGTTTAAAAACACTTTATGTGTGATGAAAATGATGCCATGATGAACCTCCTATTTTTCTTTCTCGCTTGTTCTAACCTGTAAAATGACAAAAACCAGAGAGTACAAAAACAACAAACATGTCAATAGTTAAAAAAATCTAAATTCTGATTATTTTCCAAGACGCAGTTAGAGGGTGCGACACAGTTTGGAACAGAAGCGACGATATATAGTGCCGCGTGTTTGACTGGGTGTGACACTCTGCAGAAATAGAGAGCGTGGGTGCGACAAAGTTTTGCAGGTGGCGCAGTTTGTGACTAGAAATCTGCGGCCGAGTTTGGGATTTTCAAAAAAAATTCGAGCGGGTAAGCGGGTGTGGCACGGTTTGGAAAAAATGTGGTGTGATATAGCGTCACGCCTGCAAATGCGGTGCAATATAGAGTCGTGGGATTGGGTGCGGTTGAGTTTGGAACTGCGGATCTGCGGCGGAGTTTTGAAGTTTTTGAAAATCCTGACGCGGAAAGCAAATGCAACGTAGTTTGGGTTATTAGCAGTGCGATATAGCGCCGTGCCTACAAATGCGATGCAATATAGAGTCGTGGACCTGTAACCTGCAAAAGAAAATGAGAAAAATGCGGAATTTTTTAGAAAATGTGATTGAAAATTCTCAAGCCCTCCTTCTAGCACCAACATGTGAACCCCTAAACCTGCAATTGCACAAAAACAACAAACAAATCAAGATGTTAGATCATATGCAAACAAGAATGAAGGATTCTCCATGAAATCCATTTACTAAAACTTAAACTAGGAAAATGAAGAACAAAATATAAAAATGTAAATGAATCCTAATTAAGCAAGCAAACTTGTGATCCCATGGAGGAATTGGTGCCAATTGATTTGTCGAAATCGGCCCTTTCCCAACTCCTAAATTGCAATGTTGATGATGGTGGATTGATCAAATTTCCATGATGAGATTTGAGCATAACCTAGCTAATGGAATTGTGAAAATGATGAATATGTGGAATGATGTGCACAAAATTGGCTCTCAATGTCAAGAGAGTAACTTTACATGAGATTGTGGATGAATAATGAGAAGATAAGCCTTCCATTTATAGATTTGAATTTGGAAGAGAGGGCAAGATTTGGGCAATGTGGGACTAACCTTCACCCAATGGCCAAATGCCACTTGTCACCATGTGAATGGTTGATGGTTGTGCACATTTTGGTCAAAGTGCCAATAAATGCAATTAGGTGGAATTTGAAATTGAGGAAAAATGACATGTGAGAGGGAAAAATGAATAAAATAAATGCCACTTGGCTCAATGCACAAGAACATGTAAGATGAGTGAATGCTTTGTTGGAAATACCCATCCACATGGACTTTTTGAATTCAAACTTGAGGGAATATTCCCTTTTTATGCCATGTGAAGGAAAATAGAGATTTAATAAATGAATTAAATCTATTTTTATGTGCAAGTTGCATTCTCTAGAAGATTTTAGTGATAGGGATTAACTTAATCAAAATTTGATTAATTTAATGAGAGGTTAGGTGATTTGGCAATTTTGACTCAAATTTATTAGTTGATTTAAATCAAGAATTGAGAAGAAAAGGATTAATTAAATAAATGATTTGATTTATTTAACTAAAGGGGATAATGTTAGATTAAATCAAACAAGGTTTAATTTATTCAATTTAATGAGAAGACTTTATAAACTTTAATCAAATAAAATGATTTATTTAATTAAACAGAAACAAGATTAATTAAATTAAATTGATTAATTTAATCAATGGAGGCGAAAGACTTAATCAGATAAATAATGATTTATTAAATTAAGAGACATAAGATGATGAAAAACTGAGAGTATGATTTAGGAAGAAATGCCGTTAGTAATCAGGATCAAGTGTGTCGAATCGAACTTGTACATTTTCCATGTCTACACAACAAAATGAAGAATGTGTTGTTGTTGGTTGGGAGGTTTAGAGAAATGCTACACATTTCTTTGCATTTGCATTTACTGTCATGCGGCTTGAAGGATGTGTTTGTAGAGATTGGTACCCGTGGGGGATAAAGTGTTGAGCTTTTCCATTAATGTCAAAAGGGGAGAAAGTGGACTCAAAATGCTACATCTTCTAAAGGGGGAGAAATCTATCTAAGGGGGAGAAATATCTTCATGTGTAGCTGGCTAGTTTTGTGGTCCAACATTTTGCTATTTGCCATCAATGACAAAGGGGGAGATTGTTGAACATAGGTTGTCATTGATGTCAAAGGTTGTTGTCAAAGGTTGTAAGGAATGTTTGTAATGTTAGAAGTTCAGTTTGTTCAGTGTTGGTAATTTTACTGGTAGGATGCAAAATCAATAAATATACATTATTAGTTGTTGAGGAGTGTTTGTACAATTGTTGTATGCTTGCAATATTTTTCTTGCATCTATTCTCTACGACAGTGGTGGTTCAAAAGACTATATTAGTATGCTTCAGTTTAGTTCTTAAGGTAGAGATATCTCTCTGGCAATACAATTATGGTCAACATTTCTTCTAGAAATGCAATTTCTCTCTATGATTTTAGAGGAGAGTATGTTTACACTAGTTCTATCATATTTTTGAGTTTCTAGAGGATATATTCATTATACAAAAAGTTTGAAGTGACTGAAGGTTCTCTATATCAATTTTTCAACCAGTTGGAGTTCAAGGCATGTACGGTAATGGCTAGTAGAGTGTGAAATTCAAATCTTGTGTGTGGTTTCAAGATAGGAAATGCTTAAACTTCTTGTGGTAGCGCACAATATCATGTAATTTTGACATCAAAATTTGATTTTGGACCAATGTGTTACATGTTTCATTGAATTTAAATTTAGGCCCACCTTATGTCATCCTGTCTATTTATGGATCCCTATCCAATATAGAAGAGTATCAATGTAATGTCATGAATATATTTCAAATGTTCAGATGCATTGTATGCATGGTAAGTGTGACTGCATGAATCAAAATTACACCTGTGTGAAGAAGAGTTGGTCACTGATGCAAATTGAAGAGAAGGTGGTGAAGATAAAAGGGAGAATTACATTCTAGTGTGTGTGCTTGTATCAAAAGATCATTTGCAATGAGGAAGAGTGTCAATTGTGACTCTGGCACATGTATGTGTTACATTGAATATCCATAAGCTTTATCATTGTAATATGGTATGATTGGTGTTTTACCTATTGTATTATTTCAACTGAGGATTGGTGTCTCCAGTAGGTTGGTGCTTATAAATATATTAGGGGATTGGTGTCTCCCGTAGGTTGGTGCCTACTTCAGTGTGTAAAATTCATTTGTACATTTCTACATTGTGAGGCTAGATTTGGACAGTAGATCCAATAAGCTATTTTCACTGTGTTTTTTCCCATCTTTGGTTTTCCACATATATCTGGTATTCACTTATGTGCTTTATGATTTTATGTTTTATTTTCTTATGTGGATTTTGATATGAAGAATCATATACTCTAATATCGTAGCAAAAGTTAATAATTTTGAATTGATTAAATCTACTGATTCACCCCCCTCTCAGTAGATTGTGTGCCCTTCACTCTATCCTTATGATGGATGATTGTCCTTGTCATTTGATAACTTATTGTCCTTTAAAGCTTCTTGTTCAATGCTTCAAAAAAGAACAAAAGCAAGAAAATAATGTAATCTGAAAGTTATTTATCATAAGACTCATCATAGTATTTTATGGTTATTACACATTTTACTATGCCTTGCCATCCTCAAAATCATTACATTGATTTTGTATTTAAATTGACACTAACTACATAGTCATGCCTCCATTATCATTTCCTTTTCCACATGATTTCCCTCCATTGTTTGCAAGGTGTTTGTCAATACATATTCTTTGATTTAAGTATATGGGTTGTCCTTTTTGAAAAAAAAAACATGGTCTTGATGATGACCTTATTGAGGTTTTTCACCTCATGACTATCACTTTTTATTTGAAGTGATTGTGCATTGTGATCCTACTTAATAACAATATGACACCATGCATTAAACCTCACTAAATCTTTCATCACTAAAGGACATTTTATGTGGAAAGTAGTTTTTAGAAACACAAAAATTGCTGAAAAATAAGATCCAAGTAGTTCTTTGCACCACCATTTTGGTTGAAGATCCATCATCAAGAATTGATATAATTAATGTTCACCTCAAAGAATCATGTTGATTTTGGAACTCTTTGGCTTTAAGCATAGTTCTTAGAACACCATATTCACCAAAATTATTTTTAATTGGATAAATATCTAAAAAGGTGTACAACTTGGAACATCATAATGGACAACCAAGTCATCAACTACCTAAAGTACAACTTATTAATGAGTTGCATGAGAACCCAATGCTATAAATATGTTTTGAAAGTTATTTGTTTTACTTCTTAGCCATTGTTAATAGAGATTTTTTCTACCTTAGCATGTCTTGAACAAGTATTATTAGTGAATTTTTCCCTACAGTCCTCAACAAGTTCAACTACAAGGTAAACATTTTAATTATTTAATACCTTGATACTTGTCAAAGCATAATCTTTGGGATTGCTTTGATTGTTGTTATCATTGCATTCTATAATTCATCTATACTTATTATATTCTCCAAAGATCAATCAATATTATTCAAGGTTGAAATTATATAGAGGAAATTGTACAAACCCAATTTATTTTTCTTCTATAAAACATATCAATTATAGAATCCATAAAAATGAAATATAAATAGTAGGGTTATGAGCAAATATCCATATTGGAAATGTACCTAAGGTAGGGGACTTTGCATTAGGGCACATTAATCTAAATAAATTTTAGAGAAAATTGCATAATAATACAAGAAGCATAATTGTCCAAAGAACTATTGAGAGCAACCTAGCTCATGCCATTAAATTCCCTACATTTGTATCATGCATCAACCTAGTTCTGGCATGTATAAATTATTATGAATTAAATAAAAGGAAAGTACAATTTGTTGATGGTAAAGTGGTAAGACTTGACTAGAGTTCCATGAATACCTCCTTTTGGCTAACTCAAAGAGAGAAATACAAATTAATGTGACTAAAGCAATAGCTAAAAAATTACTAGCCAAACAAAGAGTGGTGCAATTGAGATTAGGGTTCCTTACCAAGAAAACCCAATCATGCAACCACAACAACTATTAATTACCAACAATGTTCAAATAACATAAACAATTTTAAATTTTATTATTATTGGCAATATTTAGGTGTACAAAAAAATTCTTCTAGTTACAAGCCTTCAACCTTCTTTTTTTGTGTGATGATATTCTTCCCACAATTCCCCAACAAGCCCAACTCCTCATTTTCCCCCATCTTTATACTTCTTTAGGTGGCAGTTCAACCATTGTACCAAATAATGTCCTTTGATCTTCTTGTGGTTTACATGTCACCATTGTTCCCTCTTGTTAAGGGTTCCCACTTTGATGAGAACAATGAACCAACCCTCGACTTGGAGGTTCCCACATTAGAAACATTTGCATTTATTGGCTAACTTTCTTTGTCTTTTGATTGGGCATCTCAAATTCATTAGGAATCCGACATTAAGTCCTTTATCAAAGGATCCTACCTCTTTAGGAACTCTTATAATTATATTTATCTTATTTCTTTGTTAGGGATTTCAACCTCCTCTAAAACTAAATGTTGTTGGAGGTTCCTACCTTTGTAGGAACTTATGGATATTTGTTCATTGTAGCTTTTTGTTGGGGTTTCAACCTCATCAAGAATCACACATGAAAGTTCCTACCTTCTTAGGAATTCTTAGACTCAAGATCACTCTTGCAGAACACTAAGTCTTGGAATGTGTCAGTGGTGCTATAAGGAACTAGAATAGTCAGAAGTTCAAATGGTTCCTAGAACTCCTATGTGCTATAGCATGTGAAGCTTTGCAGAAAAGCTGTCTAAAACACTTGTTGGTGATCCCACCAAGAACTATAATTGTCAGTGATGGCACTAGGAACTGGAATCGTTCCATCTTGTCGAAAGTTCCCACTCTCAAGAACTATTTGAATCTTCAAAATGTTGAGTATTCCTGCTTCATTCAAAGTTGTTGGGCGGCCTCTGAGTGGGAACTGGAACTTGTTGGTCATTCTTGGGGTTCCCAGAACAACCTATTTCTTTGATTTGCTTGTCAAGGCTTCTGTTAGGAACCAAAACTTCTTGGTGGTTAACACAGTTCTTGGAACACCTCATAGCTCCAATTTGTTTCGAGGCAAGGCCAAAGCTCTGATTGCCCATTTAACTTTGCCAATTTTGGTCCCTTTCCACTAAATTAGAACTAAAGATATCCATTTGGATCCTCTACAAAGAAGTGAAGTTCTTACTTGATCAAAATTCAACTTGAAAAATGTCTCAAAAAAAACCATCAAAAATCAATTACACAAAAATAAAAACAAGAAAATATTTTTGGTTGATACAAGACTGTGATGCTCCTCCATCAAACACACCATGTAAGTGAAATGTTCTATAAGTGTGTAGCTCATGAACATTTTGACAACTATGAAACCAAAATTCCATACTAAACCAATTCTATAACATTCATACAAGAGGTTTCCTCTACAACTCTATTCTTCCAATGGACTAGGTACTATATATATTCTTTCCCCCTTGGTTCTTTTAACCCAATCGAGAATCAACCACTCTATCAATTTCTTCAAATTTCTTTTTAGGCGGCTGATGTATCCAGCCTCGTGTATCTTGCAAATCTGAGTGTGTATCCCCTTGTATGCTTGTCTCCCCTCCATAATACTTGTATAACTCGGTAACATTAAAAATGAGAGATATATCTATACCTGCTGGAATTTCAATTTCATGGGGGCATTGGATGAAAGCTTCCTCCTTCCATTTTAACTTGTTAGATAGGAGATTAATCACTTGTTCTTATTCGTTCCCTTCTCAATAACAGGCTATGGGTATCTTCAACTTCATTATATTTTCAGACACGAGATTAATTTGTTGTCCTCAACTTCATGACATTTTAACTGTTCAGACGTGAGATTAATCAGTTATCCTCAACTTCTTTACATTTTCAATGGTTTAAACATGAGTTAGTCAGTTATACTCAGCTTCGTTACATTTTCAACAGTCAGGTTATAGGTATCATCAACATACATATATATAAGAGGAGATTAATCAATTATCTTCAACTTCATTACGTGTTTGATGGTCTAGTTTGAGTTGTGGACTGCCTCCTAAAATGACACACCTCTTCCTGAGTACCCATATTCCGTGAAGAACAACAGAGACGTCTATAAAACCACCTATAAACATGTTGCAACTTTCTCTTAACAAAAGCATTCTAAACAATCTCAGATAAAACCAGAGGACATTAAAACTTACTAAGCTATAGCATACTCCTAATTGTGTTCCTCCAGCCAATATCCACCACCTGAACCTGCCACATAATTACAGCGAATAGCAGTAACGGCACAATAAATTGAATTTCTTTCTTTTATCTATTATAGAGTTACAGATCGTGCACTTCATTACATAGAACAAACAGAGAAGTCCATTTCCAAGGGGACTCCTTAACTTTTTGTATTTTGTTTACATTTTATTAGTTATTATACAGTTGCAGATCATGCAGTTCTCTATTTGAAATTTAATAAGGAAACCCAAGTCCATGTGCAAAAATTGTTGCCATGCATCAGTTAAAAGTTCCTTGAAACCAAAGGTTGAGCATAATTGGTGAGGGTGAAGCTATGTTCCTTGATTATGTCATCCAATAAGGTTCAAAACCTCTGGAGGTACAATACAAGTGATGAGGCTGGGATCATGCCCTGAGTGACTTTGGTGGATCCCTCAGTCCTGACTATTAGCTAAAGAGGTATCAGCATAGACTTGTGCTCCTTTATTGGATAGCAAAACAAACTTATGAATGACATAAAATTCTCAAAAAAAAAAAAAAGAAATCCTTGAAACTAAAATCAGTCTCAGCCAATAAGTATAGAATAAACAATTGTATATTGGGGCGTCCATTATTTTAAAGGGCCCATTGTGTTTAATATGTAAACTAGAATCCAACTAAGAGTATTAATCCACGGCAGTAAAAAGGTGTTGCCAGAGGTTCAATCTCAGTAACAACGTACACAAAATATTCTTTCTATGCTGAAAAGAATTTCAAATGGCATACAATACAATTGATATTCAAATCCAGCATGAAACCAAAGAAAATGTACTGAACAAAAAGAGGAAGAAATGCCTTCACAAATTAGCCTTTCCATCTCACCAATGGTTGAAACCCCTTATATCATGTTTGCTTTTTCTAGATCTTCAATTTATAATTTCAACAGAAGTGAGACTCCTCCAAGAAAAAATTCTGACCTCAGAAATTACAACTTCACATCCATGGATGTCACGATCAATCCATGCCACACTCATTGTAAAATACTTGAAACCTCCAAGATACATTTCTTAATCTTCCAAGCCATCAGAGCATATAAAATGCCTCATCGATGCACTATGAATCAAATAAGCTTCTCCCATTATCTGGCTATGTCCTCATCGGACACAATCATCTAAGAAACAAGAAATCGCTTATAGAATGCTATAACATAATGAAGTGGATAGTTAAATGTACATGTGCTCATATATAAGATTTTCTCCCACCCCAAGTCAGTAAGAAACTCTTTGATTCAATACTAAGGTCTCTCGATGAGCGACTATGATTCTCTGATTTCAGTGGTCCCAAACACAGTTTCCTACCAGTTTGCCCTGATTTCAATGGTTCTGAACAGAGTTTGATAGTGGTACTAGAACTTCTATATGAAATCATAGATGCTTTGTTGGAGCTATTTGGATTTAAACTAGTTTCCATTGAAGGAGAAGAGAACAACCTCTGCTTTGGAGTGCTTTGTGATCTAACCTTTGCTTTGGTGGACTTTGTGGAGGCCATGTAGTTGGGAGTTCGAAAGGAGCTTATCAAGCTTTCATCATTTTTTGTAACAGAAGTACAAGCTAAACTGTAATGAGATCTGTTTCCAGTTCTTTCTGATATCAAAATACTGTGATTGTTCTTTATATCATCTTCCATTGAAGATATATTACTCAACATGGAAGGTATTGAAGAGCTAACAACATTGACCACTTCTGAATTAGGTATTTCCAACTCTGTATGCAGAGTTTGGTCTCTGTTCTGTCCTATAGATTGCACTTTCATGAATGAATATGTCTTCTCATCATTCAACATGGAGGGATTTGAAGAGATCAAAACATTGTCAATTTCTGAGTTTGTCTTTTTCCATCTTGAGGACATACTACTCAACACGGATGGTTTTGAAGAGGTAAAATCATTGCCCATTTCTGAAGTAAGATTTTTCAATGACGATGACATATTACTCAACATGGATGGATTTGAAGAGATGACAGCATTCACCTTTTCTGAATCGAAATATTTTGACCTTGATGACACATTACTCAACATGGAAGTGTTTGAAAAGATATCACCATTGGCCACTTCTGAATCAAACATTTTCAACCTTGAGGACATATTATTTGACTTCGATGGCATTGAAGAGGAACCAACACTGTCCATCTCTGAATTTGGATTTTTCAACCCTGTATGTAGTTTCATGAGCGAGTATTCCTTCTCCACAGTGTGGTGGTTGTCCCAAGGCCTGGTTTCCATCCAGCGTTCTAACCAACTCCATCCCCAATGAGGCTTGCCTAGATCAATTTCCATCAACATAGTTTGAACTGCATTTGGAGCGTTTCTCCACATCTGCAAGACACCAAACAATAACCAGTCTTGTGTAGCAGATGGTTGAGATATACAATTGTAATAATAGAATGGTTCCACAGATTTCATATATTCTCAAACTAATCACAATAAATATCTCTATGTATATTAAATCAGTAGTTCCACCTCCCACAAACATGTAAATCACAAGGTACTGCATGAAATAGGAAAAAAGCATAGGTTTTAGTCAATAGGTAACTCTATTGGTATATTCATCTATTTAGATCATATATGCGTATACATAGATTACATGATTCAAACTATCTAAATTATAGTTATAGATACACTGGGGTAAATATTTTACTCAACCAACTCCCATCAGTGAAACTGATTCCTTTTTTTTTATAGATATGATTATACAAATCTGATCTATTTTATCTATCTATTTTCTCCACTGGATTGGTAGTCCACCGACCCTAAATCTGTCTATGAAGACCTTAGAGATTAAGTATTTGAATCTTTAATTATTCTAGGTGTCATCAAAATTGAAAGAACACTCCACAACCCTTACATATCAAATTGTTTATGAGTTGGAAGGTTACATGCTACACCCCAAATCCTTTAGTGTGCATAGGATTATGAGTAGTTTATTTGTGGCTATCTTACCTTTTAATTAAATTATATGATCATTATTATAGTCTTATTTAGATAATTAAATTGTTCTAGGTGTTATATTTAGGTATCTAAGCTAGTTTAGGTGGCATCCAAGACATAAGTAGAGTGCATATAGGAGCTAGTGGTTAGTTTATCGTCATCATATTACAAATTGTGTTCTTGTTGACTTTTGGAGGTTTGCTCTGTTGAAGTGGCTTATTATTTTCAAGCATTTGCAGCATATTATTGTTATATGCTTCTTTTGTATTGCAGCATATTATTGTTATATGCTTCTTTTGTACAAATTATTTCATTACATACAAAAGATTGAGTCCGATTAATTGGATAAGTAACGACCCTCCTTGGATTTATCTATCTAAGCTGTGGCTAGAATTTCAAAGATCAGAGCTTGAATAACACTTGTAAATAATCCTAGTTCTAGGTGCTCGGGTTGGCCTATCTTTGTAAATTTGTTTCATAGGCTTCTCTCTAAAATAGTTTGGTAATAAGATGAGGAAAACAAATAACTTTTTATATATGAACCTTACTCAATTTTGGGCAGTTTCGTGCATACCTGGTGACAAAATGCATACGCCAGTGTCCTTTCTCGCTTAATAGCAGCTTCTATTTTGTTCTGCAATCTAGCCTGAATTTCATCCTTGGAGAACACGCTGTTATCCCATTCCTCTTGATGCAAATCTTCATTCTGGAGAAAATGCTATCTTTCAATGTTTGGAAATAAATGGGAAGAATGAAATGGGAAAGCAAGAAACTCATAAAGCAATACTCCTTTTTTAGATTTGATAGAACTATATTATACAAGAATAGCAGTAACATTGTTACTTTTGAAGGACTAAGATAAGATCCTTCAGCCCTGAAAACACTTCAAATTATTAAGTAGTCTGTAGCCTTCCAGCTGTCGGGGATTTCTGCAAAGCTTAACTTTCAGTCCAGTAGCTATCCCTGACAGAAGTAGACAAACAAAATGGTTCATAGATGAAAAAGATTAAGAAGGATTTTCATGGCTAAGACTCACTGATATCTTGAATCATTTCAATTAGTTATTTCATCACAAATAAAGTGATGTTGTGAGATACAGGAAATTCAGAAGGCCTTTTTCTGGGTAAGAAATAGGATCGCTTAGTACTGAGAACATATCTCTAATGATCGGTAGTAATTATGAGTTTATTTCAACTAGCAACAAAGAAGATCTCCTAAAGAATCTCACGAAAAACAAAATAACTTAGCCACATTGTATCATGACCTAAAGGGGGGCATCAAATGATCTCCAAAGATCCCGATTTCCAACAAGAGGAGAATTATAAGGTTGATATAGCTAGGAGATTGAATAAAGATTGTATCACAATAGATGCATTCCTGCGATTTGTTTCCATGACATGATAGAGAATTATCCTTATTCCCCACAAATATGATCTGTCAAACTAGACTCTAATATAGTATTCGTATCAGTTATAATAAACAGGCATGAGTTCAAACATATAAGATACAGATCAGAGTGTTAGATTTTTCCAACTTTATGATTCCAATTCATGGCATGGCAATATGTTTCAAGACCCATCAGATGACTTTGACTTTGTTATTATTCCTTTTTCTGGTCTTTTAAAAAAACAATATTTAATCTGTAACACCCTTTCACACAAGATATAAAAATAAAGCATTCCTTTAACTCGAAGTAATGATAGCCTGAGAACTCAATAAGTTGATAAAATTAAAACAGAAAGTTTGTAAAAATACATGTGTATATGGCTCACATTGAATGCCTTGCTCTTGAGGTACTTTTGATGTTTTTGCTCTAGGTAGCGTTGACGTGCTTGATTTTGCTCAGCCATTCGAATCCTCCTAAAATGAGTTTGAGAGTTGATTTTAACAAACACTTGTCCGCGGCGCAAAGTGTTTATTGCTTGGTGTTTCACACTCTGCTCATTAACCAATATATGCAGCCTCATCAGACCCCTCATAGAAAGGAATTTTCTCCTGGCCTGCAAACAATAAATAGACATGTTATTCAAGCAATTGATATATGCCTTTAAACAAGGGAAAAGCTTCCATTACATAATAACTATTGTAATGGGCAGGCGGACCGTACCAGATGACCCCGAAACACACTCTGAATTTTGATGGCTGCAGTTTCTTGTTGGGGACTTGAGTAACCAGACCCTTCGAGACATGAAATCTTGGCAGCTGCCACAGCAGCCTTTGCTGCAGCAGATGCTACAGCTTCCACTGCCGAAGCCTGCTTATTTTGTTTATCTCCAACCGCAACCAATTGTTTCTTAAGCTCATTTCGCTCCTCTTCAGATTCCCCAAATGTTTCTTTAACCACGGGTTCCACTGCCGATGCATGCTTATTTTTTTCATCTTCACCCGCAACCACTTCTTTATCATGATCCTTTTTCTTGCCTTCGGATTCTCTAAGTGGTGTCTCTACTCTAGTGTTTTCCTTTGAATACGAAAAGACATGAGTATGGATTTCATGACTTCTGGACTTACCAAAATCACAACCCTGTTTCTCCTCCCCCTCATTTTTCTGAGACAAGCAATGCGCTATGCTGAGGTTCAGGAACAAAAATCACAAAAAATCATAACACAACAAAATGGAGATTTGCAGAAATAATAACATCAAGAGAACCAAAATCATAACACAACAAAATGGAGATTGAAAATGCAGAGCCTTACCTTTGCCCATTTTGGCTTAGCGCATAACACTCTCTTCAAGATGCTGAACCAAAATCTCTTCTTAAAAATTTGCAAACCATCACCTTTTCCTTTCATCACGTCTACAAGGAAACAAACAGCAATCCAATTCAGGGCTTGGACTTTCTATACCATGAAACTGAAAACTAGAATAAATATTTTCTCCTTTATCAAATCTACAAGAAACAATAGTCAAATTCAGGGCATGAAAATGAGACGGGACTTTTCAAGCAACATCTGTAAAATTTTAGCTAAACCTGCATAGCACAGTACGAATCTAGCTGGAAAATAAAAACAAAACTTGTAAGTAAACAGAGGAAAAGTTTAGAGCAAGAATGAATAAAAACTTTCTGATTATTCACAATGAAATTGCATGAGTTTACAAAGATAAAGCCCACGCCTGGAATAAATCAAGGAGGAAAAGCAGGAGCATTTAAGAAAAAATCAAAGAGATTCCGTAGTTAGCTTGTAGACAAACAAAGCAAGGAAGTTGATAATTTGCACTAACAACATCCTGAATGTTGATCCCAAAAACTGGGGCCACAGTTTTCCTTTTAACAAATGTTCCTGAAACCTCAGATAATCCATGGCATCTCACGAGACTTTTCAATTACCATCATGAACTTCATATACTTTCAAACTAATAAGCAAAACCCCTGTTTTCTTTTTTATCAAATCTAAGAGAAATTGCAGTCCAATTAAGGGCATGCAATTGACATGGTACTTTTGAGATACCCATTTTGTGCTTTGTTGCCATGAAACTGAAGGAGACCAAATCACTTCCCAGTGTTTAACTAAAAAGCCAGAAAGACCATCTTAATAACAGTCTCTGCCTGGCTCAAAAACTCCATGCAGGTACCCAACGTAAAACTGACACTAATCAATTCCATAAAACTCCATTACCCCGTAGTCGTACTTATAGAGTCTTACAACCACTTGGCCTGTTCTAAAAGCAAACACAATGAATGGGAAAACTGGACACATAAAGAAAGGACAAGAAACAGCCACTAGAAAGTCCCATCACCTTGGGTAGATGATGTGCATATATGTACTAACAACATCTGATCAATCCATCGCTTCGAGAACGGATTTCATGCAATTCATGTATACAATCATGAAACATAGCTGTTTAGGAAGCTTACAAAATTGATAAAATCAGGCTATCGATCACTGACCAGCAGACCTTCCCAATATGAAAGAAATTATGAAAAAATGCATTGCAAGTACACAATCAGGAATCAATTAAGATTACATACAAATGCATTGCAAGCATATAACTATGAAAAGAAGTGGTCTATGAAGCTAACTTCATTTTCTAGTAAGCTATTCAAATTCAGAATCTCCATAAACAATGAACGATCCATCTGAATGCTTCGATTTAACTTAAATGCTTCAAATGTAAAAAGTGTGCTTCACAGACCACCAAGGGCACAACTTTTTAGTACTATTGTCATGTAAGTAGATTCAGGAACATACTTATACCTGTGGCGTGGGTGTATCTTAAAGAAGCCAAAGAGTACTTTGCAGCACACAAATGTCCAGCACCTCCATTTTTATCCCTGCAGTTCATTGTCTTCTGTATTCTGCGGCTGCCATGTCTTTGTCTAGTCAGAGAATGGTATAAAAAATGTGACCTTCCTCTCCCCATTTCACACACATCAATTTATTTCATGATGGCTCAAATCATATCATTCTACACCAACTTCCTTTTTAACTCTTGTGGGTCACACTGAAATTCTTTCATAGAGATTATCTCTACACACTATTCTATTACAGTCATTTCCTTCTGTCAGTGGCCTCGTTGACATCATCATTATATGCATGAGTCAAACCTAAGCAAACTTCTGTATGTTATTTTTCTTGTTATAGTTTCTACATACCAGCCATATACTCGGTCTAAATCTCCTTCAAAATAGGCACAGCATTACAATATATCAACTAAATCATGTGCTTTTCTTATCTTTGATGGTCTCTAGATAAAAGAGGATGCTGTAATTAAGAAGAAGATCAGCAATTAAATGATTTATGATTTTGGTAGTTGTAAGTTAGAATAGGTCAAAAATTGTTAAATCACATATAAATATTAAATTACAGTGTAAATTTTTTAGTCAAATTCATTAAGTCATATTTTATGAAGAGTAGATCATATGAGTCCATCTTTCATAGAATGAATGGTTCAAACATCTACTTCAAAGACGGTTTATTTAGAAGATAAAAATTTGTAGTTTTTTTAACTTTTAATAATTATTTTTTATTTGTTGGTTTATGTAACAAAATATTATTTTTATTATTACATTTATATATTAATTTGTGTACTTATACCAATAAATCACATGTTTTTCTTATTTTTGATGGTCTTAAGTATATAAAAGAGATAAAAAGAGAATATTGTAATTAAGTATAAGATCAACAATTATCCAAGATAAATGATTTTTGTAGTTGTAAATTGGAATACGTTAAAAATTGTTAGTTTATGAGTCAAATTCATTAACTCATATTTTATGAGGGGTGGATCATATGAACCCATCACTCATGAGAATGAGTGGTTCAAACATTTATTTCAAAGATGGACTAAATAAATGATATTAGTATTTAATATGTAACAATTAAAAAGAATGAATTGATGTATAATATTTTTTATTAATTAATAAATGATTTTGTAGAAGAGAATAATGTATGTTTTATATTTTTGTTTAATTTATTTTGAAGTTTTTAAGATATGATTTCAGCATATATAATTTGATTATTTTGACATGTTTATTGATTTTAAATATAAATTTTGTATTTTAATATAAAATATTTTTTTGCTTGAAATTTTATTGATTTAGTTTTTATGGCATATATAGTTTAAATTGGATTATTATTGCGATTCTAATTCTTGAACAAGATAACTAGCATAATCATGTTTCTTTATTTTCAAAATTCAAATTTCATTTTTTGAATATCATAATCCCATGATCTAACCATTATTTATCAATGTGGACACCAAAAAGTTTGAATTGTGTATTAGGGTTGTGTAGATAAAGACATCATCTTAGGACACTTCAATATCTTCGAATTATTATGAATTAGAGATCATAAAAGTATTGAAGAACATATCTCCTCTCATAAGTAGGTAGTCATCAATTGTCATCTATAAGTATCATTTATTATCAAAGCACACTCCAAGTATATTATCTAGCACAATCAATTGTTAGTTTGCAAAGACTTTGGAAAAGAATCAACAATCAATAAAATGGCATCCATTGCCACTCTTTATATATTTTACTATAACTGTTAACTAAGGCATGAGTAAGTCTTGAACTTCAATCATTGCATAGAAGTCCTCGCAATGCTCTTTAGCACCACCAAATCTTTCCTACCTTAAATATCACGAGACAAACACGTTTTGTATGTGTTGATGATCCAAGGCACTTAGGACGAAATGATAGAAATTTAGATGAGCTTGTGCCTCTAGTTGTTGTGATAGTGCTCCAACACTCAATTTACTTGATTTCAGTTATCTCCACTCTCTATGCAAAATCTAGTTTTAAATTTCAAGTATTAATCTTCAAATGCAACATGATATCAAACAAAATCCACCTTTTCCCAATTCTAAGACTTACAATCCTAATCCATCTTATTTTCATTTGATCATGTATATCTAATAGTCATATATTAATCTTTTATTCATAATGTTCAATTATATTTAATTAATTTATCCATATTTGAAGGGTCATTTTATTTATGTTCAAATCTCTATGTTATTAAGAGGGACTATAGATAATAAAAGGGGAACATTGCATTCAAGATAGTCAACCTTTATATAGCTTTGTATTTATGATAAATAAGATATTGCATTTGTATAATAATTAATACAAGCTTAATTTATATATGAATTAAAAATAGACATAAAAAGTCTAAATTAGTAAAATTAAAATAAGATTATGGATTAAAAATTAAAAATATCTCATATAAAAACTTATATAAATTAATTTTGATGGAGAAATGTTCTTAAAGACTAGTAAGTTGTTAAAAGAAACAAATATTAATTATGATTTTGAAATCTCTAATTTGAATAAGACTAACTCTATTTTGAATAAGACTAACCTTTGATTGAAGAGCTATAATAATCAATATACAAATTAAATATATTAATACAATAATGTAGTAATTTCTTTAATTAATTTAAGAAATTAATAAAAAAATTAAAGATAAAAATTGAAACGAAAATCAAAGATTGACACAAATAATTATACATACATATAAAAAAAAATTGTGTAACCAAAACAAGAGATACACATAAAAAAAATACATAAATAATTTTGATAGAAAAATAAAAACTAATTAAAAAATTAAAAAACAAAATTAAAATCAAAACTAAAGATTGACACACAAATATTTATATGTACATTAAAAAAAACTTAAAACTTTGTATAACCAAAACTGAAGATAATCATTCATATATTTATAGTTTCGATAGATAAATCAAAACTACTGAATAAAATTATGGAAAATGAAGTTGAGCCTAAATGTATCCCTATATACGCACTATTTTAACCACTTATCTACAAAAGTGATATGATGTTGGTATATGCCCTCATCATTTGTTTTGACATCCATTTCGGATAAAGTTTTAATTTCTTTTTGGTTTATAAGGAATGCCATCATGTCAACTTACCCACCAAAGCTAGCAAGATTAGCAATTACATCAAATTAAAGATGTGGATATAGTATGGTGGGGAACACCTTCAATTTCCTCCAAAGGGAATCCATGGAAAAGTTTTTGGGAGATCCAATGAACATTTTACTCTTGTCATAATTTAGTTCAATGAGGGTTAAATGAAATCCAATGTTTGGTTGAATTGATGTGAGTTCTGTTTTAAATTGGTATTTTGGTTCTTTCAAAAATTTATGGCTATTTTTTATTATTATTTTATATGAAGTGTGTATTTTCAGATATTTATCAATGTCAATTTAACTTGGCATTAGTCATGTGAGTTTTAGATAGATATATGTCAACTATAGTTTAGGTATATTGATTTCTCATATAGATATTAATGTGAAACTAAATACAAATGGGAAATTAAAAAAATAGGTGATGTAAATGATAAATTTCTAAAAAGGTTTGAAGGATTTCATGTTTTTATTAGTTTTGTTGTGGTTAATGAAGAATGGTTTTTTGTAGTCAATGGGGAATATTTTTTTTATGTTATATTTGACGATTTGAGTTGGGATTTTGAAAATTGGATTTGTATTTGTTTAAATAATTATGAATGTTTTTTTTTCTTGGTCACATACATTGTTTATTTGGATATTTTGCCTCTACGTGGATTTGTCTTATGTGTGATGTAATCTTGGTTACCTACATGTGTTTGAATATAATTGTATTTTAAACAAGGGTGGTGTTAAAAACACCTTTGGATTCTATTGTATATAGTGTGAAGGTTTTTGACTTTAGTGCTCAAAGATTGAAGATACACCAATTAAGCAATACAAGTCCCTATCGTATTAATGCAATAATGTGATGTTGATGTGAGAGTATAAATTATGCATTGTAATAAAAAATAAATGAAACTCTCCAATCAAATGATCCCATGAGTATTAATGACCTATGAATGCATATAAATACAAGATACTAGACTTGCAAATTGAGGCGTTGAGGTGTTGACATCAAGCTCATAGAAAAAATAGAGATTGATATAAGAGAGAAAGGTCACATTGTAGTTTAGGCCAAGGGAAATTATTGCACTTGTGATCTAGTCATGGAGAATTTGAATGTATAAAGTATATGCTAATATTGATAATTGAATTATTCTATCATTGATTTGCAACATCTCATTTTATATTCTAAATTCATTTTTATTATGTACTCTATGTTTATTTTCCTTATCTATGTTTGGGCAACATGAATAGGTTATTTTTCATTAGACTTGTGTGCATGTAATATTGAGCCTAATAGAGTAAATCAAAGTAATATTAACCTACTCTACTCAAAACACAAACAACACTCTATTAAGTATAAGGGTTAATAAACATTAATAAAAATATGTAAATCCTTTACCAAAACCAACCCTTGTTGCACCAAAGAGTGGTTGTGCTCATGGATGGTTGGATGTGAGTGCTCTTGCCTGAAGCATAAGGTTGCATTCAAGACCATGTAATATGATAATGGCTTTGGTTGAGGCCACTTTATCTAGATTTTTGGCTCAAGGAATGGATGGCTAGGATAAAAAAGATGAGATCAATAGATCATATTGGTTGAGAGCCATGGAGAGATGGGAGGAAGAAAAGTGTCCTCATTTGGTTGAAGGAGATGAAGGGAGAGGGATTAAAGGGAGATTCAGTGATGAATATTTTCCTTGGGAAGATTTGAAGGACAAGATAGAAAAGGTTCTTGGGAGTAACCTTGGGGGATGGGCAAGTCCTTTGACCCATGTGACATGGTAACAAGGCCATGTCACATGTACAAAGGCTTATGCCCTGTGTACAAAAGGCCCATACCTTTGTAAACATTGGAGGATGTGGAGGATTTGGGGGGACTTGACTAAGGTTTAGGTTGTGCAAGTGGGTTATTAGGGGAATAAGTGGATTAGCCCACTTAATGAAAAGTGTAAAAAAAAGGGAAATTAAATAAATGAAATATTTATTTAATTTTTGGGAAAGGGATACGGGACTTAGGTAAATAAATAATTGGATTTATTTGCCTAAGGTGGACTATAGGTTGTGCAAGTGAGTGATTAGGGGATTAAGTGGATTACCCCACTTAATGAGAAGTGTAGGAAAAAAGGGAAATTAAATAAATGAAATATTTATTTAATTTTTGGGAAAGGGATATGGGACTTAGGTAAATAAATAATTGGATTACCTAAGGTGGACTATAGGTTGTGCAAGTGAGTGATTAGGGGATTAAGTGGATTACCCCACTTAAAGAAAAGTATAGGAAAAAAGGAAAATTAAATAAATGAAATATTTATATAATTTTTGGGAAAGGGATATGGGACTTCGGTAAATAAATAATTGGATTAATTTACGTAAGGTGAACTATAGGAGAAGGGTGATTAAATGGTTTAGGCTAGAAATAGGTGCAAGTGAATAGTGGATGAATAGTACATTTATTAATTAAATAATAAATATTATTTAATTAATAAATGTACTATTCATCCACTATTATTTAATTAATAAGGGGATGTGAATGAGACAATCAATTGAGTAATTATGATTGTATTCAATCATTATAGAATAAAATAATCAAGTAATGACAAGGTGTCAATTTTAGGTGTCTACATTTTCCCCCTCTTTGAAGTGATGTTACAAAGTAACATCATTTCAAAGAAGATTAACACATAGAACTTGGAACAAAATGACTAGATTAGGGAAGATGCCCCAATAATTCAAAGGAGTGACTAGAAGGAATTATGATGAAAGTGAGGATGAGGATAAGGACGCCCCCTCGAGAGGAGATGTGGGTTTGGTAAAACATGGGTGTGCTCTCAATAGGGATGAGAGGATGCATGATAGATAAGGGAAGATGATGCAAGATTATGGATAAAATGGGGTAAGATATAGGGGATGGGGTGATGCAAATTTAATGGGAGAAAGAATATGGATGGATGAAATGTGTAGTTATGATGCATTAGACTAAGAAATCTTTATTTAATATAGCATTGGATTTTATGTACCAAGGTATAAGGAACCAAGGTGGTCAACAATGTGTCCCATGCATAGAAAAAAATAAGTTACAAGAAACTATATGCCCTATAACACCATGAGATGGAATACCATGATACAACATGGAAAGTAGGTTACAAGGACCTATATAGATGCAAGACAAATGAAAATGCACAAAAAAAAGTAAACAAGCATGCACAAAACAATTCAAAGACAAACATGGTGTTTCCTCAATCAAGCTGAAAAACCAAGATTAATTTATTATTGATGGAGCTTTTATTGATGTGGGAACAATATATCTTAAAAAACACAAGGTTTGGGAAGGATACATCTTGATGAAGATGATTATATTTGGATCAAGGCTTGTAGCAAGGATAAGAACAAGACCAAGCATGTGATTGGCTGATCTTTATAGATTACTTAGTTGGATTACATGGATTAGGATGTTCTTACGATTTTGGATTGTTAAGAATTTTTAGATTATATGGGAGCAATGAACTAATGGAATAGATAGTATTGGATTACATGAGGGGTAGCCTATAGCTAGATATCTATGAAAAGGGATTATGGGATGAGAGGTTGAGATAGTAGAGGGGATCAAGGGATGAAAGATAGGAAGTTAAGGATTGGGATATGTGAGGATGATGAGATGAAGGGATTGGGTAGGTTATTAATGGATGAAAGATATGTATATAAGGATTGGGAGATGGAAGGATGATGGCATGAAGGAATAGAAGGGCTTGGGTAGGTTATTGATGGATGGAGGATAGAAAAACAATGATTATGGGATGAAGAGGTGAAGGTTTTGGGTAGGTTATTGATGGATGGAGGATATAAATATGGAAGGAAGGTTTTGGATAAGGAATGAGAGGAATTATGGGATGGACAAAGGGTTTGGATGGGATACCTAAGGAATATGCTACAAAAGAATAAGATGACCCAATCTAGATATATCATGTATGATGAGGTGATATGATGCTCATGATAGGATAATGGGAGGATAGGGGAGGATAAGGGGTATGAAGGTGTGTGGAAGGATTAGATATATGAGTGGATAAGATGGATGGATTGGAGGGGAGAAAGGATGTAGGGATAAGATATATAATAGGGGAACAAATGCCAAGAGGTTTCCAAAGTATGTATGGATATTTTCCCCTATCTTTATGGAGATCTATAAGAGGATAGAGGAATTAGAATGGATAGGATAGGATGGGTGGAATAGTTAGGGGTGATGGGGGAGATGATTGATGGGTAGCTAGAAAGAACTTGCTACCAAGTTTAAAGAGAAAATGGATGAATATTGAAATGGTGGAAAAGTGGAACCCTAGGATTTGACTCTAGGGTTTGGGTACTTTTCCTTGTTTCATTTAGAATATTAGAGGTGGCTAGTATTTGATGGATTTGGGAATGGTATGCGACTAACTTACAACCTAAAAAGTGAGTTAATCTACCCTTGACCAAATTTGAAATGGATTTTGGAATGAAATGCAATGCATTGACTAGGCTAATGACACAACTAACTATTCTGATACAAAAATAGCACATCTGGAATTCCACAGAGAAATTTAGACTTCAAAAATGGATCGAGCTGAGTACTGTGCACTTGTGATATGAAGCTGAAGCTAATTTTCGAGGACCTAGTCACCCTAGGTGACTATTTTCTAGTAGAGGAATCTCATATTTGATTTCATAGTCCCTTGGAGCCAGATCTGATCCTTCTTTTTCCAGTCGTCACACTATTGGATCTTTTTTAGGTGTCGAGATAACTGAGTTTCTATATGTTTTCAAGGTGTAGGATTTGAATGCAACAATGAATAATTGACCTTCAAAATTCTCCCAATCTTCTTTAGATTTAAAACTTGAACATTCAAAGAGAGAGGAAGGGTCGTTCCATATAGGGGCTTGCCTCAGTCAAACCCTGTGTTGGTGTTTCTACCACTCAAAGATGGCTTCCTTGAAGGACTAAAGTCATGCACATATCCTCAAGGCTTGATTGTTGTTGGCTTCATTTGCTTGAAGACCTACAAGGGTTAGACCTCACAAACAATATGATAACTATTGGTGTGAATAAATCTCTTGTACTTGGTTATTTCACTTACTAGGGACTTAGGGGACATATTCACATGTTAAGTTTAATTAGATCCTAAGATTCTTTCTAGAAGACTTAGTTGTTATGTCTAGATTTCATCATTTCCTAGGTATTTATGATAAGTTGTCTCATATCATAAGATCAAGACACTTGTCATTATCTTATGACATCTTATGTATCACCTTGGCTATATAACCAAGGGGTCTCTCACACATTGTAAACACAACTCCATTAATTATTTTTACATTCTTTGATAGGAATACAATTTATTCTTGTCATATTGATCTTCTGATTATTTTGTGCTTTCCATAGGACTTTAGATCTTGGGTGGCTATCACCATAGCCAAATCTTACATAGTATCAAATCAAGTTGAGTGCCTTTGGTTAGTCTTTTAGGATATCTTGAGTGTGTTGAATAGGACAACTGAGAGGGGGTGAATTAGTTGTCACATAATCAAACCTTTGATCCAATTATCAAAATTAATCCTTAACACTGCTTAAATGATTAAAAATTAAGTGCAAGTGTAGAAACTAAAAACCATCACACAAACACAACAACACTAGATTTACATGGAAAAACCAATGAGGGAAAAACCATGGTGATAATTAACTCACACTATAGAGAATATCAAAACTGATTACAAGATGCTCACTACCTGAGAAACAAGGCTCACTGCCAAAAAAAGGACTCACTATCTAGAACATGACTCTTTATCCAACAAGGCTAACAACCCAGAGGGCTCACTACCACAAAGATACAAAGAAGATACAAGAGATATGTTATAGAGAGATTACAATCTCAATGAAATAGAGAAACCCACCACAACCACTTGCAGACATGCATGAATGATAAAGTACACCTTCTGCTCACTGTATCTGAAAACTCAACATTTAGGCTTCACACTGATCTATCACACTCACATCACACACACATACAAAATAACATAAATCTTGCTTCTATCTACACTTTTTATTTTCTTGTATCTCTCTTCTTTGCTCTTGTGTGTGTCATCACCACTAACTCATCTTGTATTTATACCATCTTTAACTTTGAAACATATCCAAAGTTGGCCATCCAATATTGAATTCAAATTAGGTCAGTGCCAAAACATACTAGGGTGGAATTAGAATGAGGGTGACCCAAACACATGCTTTATAAGGACCAAAATAGATCCAACATGCTTCACTAACTTTGAAAGTAGTATTCCACACAAGTTCGACCAAACCAATGTAAAACACATAGAACAATTAAGCACAAACTTTTCAGATACAAAAATTATCTTCAATACAATCAAAACAAACCATCTCTAGAACCACAAGTCATAAGACTTCATCAAAGAGAAATCCAGACCAACAACATTTCTCCTAGACCTCAACCAAAAACACAGAAACCCACAACTCACAACTGGTGAACACAACTCACATTGAACAATGAATCAATAGCCAAAAATCTAGGTATAACATCTTCCAACAACCATGATCAACATATCTGAAGCACACAAACATAGGAGCAAAAACCAAAGCAAAAATTGAACACTTGCAATCTTCCTTTAATACAATTTTCTCAATATTCTTGACATATACAGTCAATAGCAACCAATTGATAAACAAACGACTAGTTGAAATCAATGAAAACACTTTCATTCTTTCCATCATTCCTTCCATTCTTGCAACAATGTACCCCTTTGTCATTGATGGCAACACATGATGTGAAAAACCATCAAAGACAACATACTAGCTCTTAATACACTTCTCAAGATTTTTCTTTCTATTTCTCCCCCTTAGTAGATAATCAGATAATCTATTTTCACATTCTTCCTTTTCTCTCCCCCTTTGACATCAATGAAAAAGGAAAAATATATTCACATTGATTTATCCTTTGACAACAGAAAACTCACAATGACAACACATGATACTACCTACTCCCCCTAAGAGGTAGCCACTAGACATCAGTCCAGAAGAAAGATAGATCCATAGATCCACCAGACTGATGCATCTCCATATGCATCTAGTTCAAGAAAGGAGGGGTGATGACCCCTAACTTCTCCTAGAGACACTTAAAAGTATCTTTAAGAAGAGCCTTCATAAATATATCATCAATTTGATCCTTCGTCGAAACATACTCAAGCTTTACTTCATTCTCTACAACCTTCTCTCTCAAGGAATGATACCTGATAGATATATGCTTTATCCTCGAGTGCGTCACATGATTATTTGAAATGTTAATTGCATTTGTATTATTATAGAAGATAGAAATAGGATCATCCTACACCACTATGATTTCTTTCAAAGTCTGTTTCATCCATAGAATTTGTGTACAACAATATACTCAGCTTCAATAGTAGACAAAGAAATTGAATATTTCTTTTTACTCAGCCATGCCACCAATCTACATTCAAGAAAGAATGAACCACCACTTGTACTCTTTTTTTCATCTACACATCCAACCTAATCTACATTTGTATAAGCACTTAGTGTAAAATTAGTATCTCTAGGATACCATAACCCATAATTTGGAGTGCCATTCAAATATCTAAAAATTATTTTAACAACAAAAACATGTGTTTCCTTAGGATCTTCTTGAAATCTAGCCACAAGACAGACAACATGCATAATATCTGGTCTAGTAGCAGTCAAATACAATTGTCCACCAATCATAAATCTATACTTGCTCTGATCAGCCTTAGGTGAATCATCATCTTTACCCAATTTGCAACCAATCACCATAGGAGTACGTACCAGTTTGGAACCGTCCATCCCAAACTTGTTCAAAATCTCTTTCACATACTTAGACTGTGAAATAAAAGTTCCTTTCTCTGTTTGATTGATATGTAGCCCAAGAAAGAAATTCATCTCTCCAAACATAGACAATTCAAATTCTTTCTGCATCTCTTTCACAAACATCTTGCACATAGTTTCATTTCCTCCAAAGATAATGTCATCAACATATACAACCACAATTAAGATTTTATCATTTTTAATCTTAAAATACAGATTACTATCTATTGTACCTTTGTTGAAACCTTGATGAATCAAATACCTATCTAACCTCGCATACCAAGCTCTAGAGGCTTTCTTCAATCCATATAAAGCTTCCTTCAATTTGCACACCATATTCAGTTGATTCGACAACTAAAATCCTTCCGGTTGTTCCATTTAAACTTCCTCTTCTAGCTCACCATTCAAAAATGCTGACTTGACATCCATCTGATAGACCTTGAAATCTTTATGAGCAACAAATTCCAAGAACATCCTTATAGCTTCCATTCTTGCTACCGGGGCAAAGGTCTCCTGAAAATCTTGTCCTTCTACTTGAGAGTACGTACCAATTTGGAACCATCCATCCCAAAATTCTTCAAAATCTCTTTCACATACTTAGACTGTGAAATAAAAATTCCTTTCTTTGTTTGATTGATTTGTAGCCCAAGAAAGAAATTCATCTCTCCAAACACAAAAAATTCAAATTCTTTCTGCATCTCTTCCGTAAACATCTTGCACACAGTTTCATTTCCTCCAAAGATAATGCCATCAACATATACAACCACAATCAAGATTTTATCATTTTCAGTCTTAAAATATAGATTACTAACTATTGTACCTTTATTGAAACCTTGTTGAATTAAATACCTGTCTAACCTCGCATACCAAGATCTAGAGGCTTTCTTCAATCCATATAAATCTTTCTTCAATTAGCACACCATATTTGGTTGATCAGACAACTAAAATCCTTCTGGTTGTTCCATGTAGACTTCCTCTTCTAGCTCACCATTAAAAAATGCTGACTTGACATCCATCTGATAGACCTTGAAATATTTATGAGAAAAAAAATTCCAAGAGCATCCTTATAGCTTCCATTCTTGCTATCGGGGCAAAGGTCTACTAAAAATCTATGCCTTCTACTTGTGAGTAGCCTTTACACACAAGCCTCGCTTTGTTTCTAAACTGTCAATTTCTGCAAATAGCATTAACAAGCTTTGTGATCCCTGGTAAATCTCTCACAACCTGAACAAAAATAATCCTCGCCAAATTATCAAAATTCATGTGACACATTCTCTGAAGCCATAGATGGTTGTCATTAATCTGAGTCATAAAGCCTCGTCCATTAGCACCCTTCAATTGGTAGATATTTCCTTCAGATTTCTTTCCAGCAACAATCAATTTTTTAGATCCTTTTTGGATCTCACACCTCTCATTCTTAAACACAATCATATCCCTTAATGCACATCTATCCAACACTCAATATTATGCCTTAAACCCTTAACATAGTAGACATCATCAATATTATGCTTGCCATAAAAAATTATTGAACCTATCCCACAAATTTTAGCACCAGTATCATCTCCAAACATAACCAAGCCTCCATCATATTTTTCATGCTTAAAAAACTTACTTTTATCACCAGTCATGTGATGTGAACAACCACTTTCAAAAACCCAATAGTTCTTTTCTTGTTTAGCATGTAAGGTAGAGATAACAATACCTTCATTTTTCTCCTTCTCTGAAGGGCTTTCCTTTACCTATTTTTCAAAATTAGCAGAAGTAGGTTCATCCTTTATCGCCAATATGTTCATAAGATGTCAAAAGAATTTAAAGGGTAACTTACCTTCATACTTGTCGGAGCCTTTCCTCATCCTTCTTACAAAGTTAGCTTCTATTTCATCAAGACTTTCCTCATCTAGATCTTCAACTTTTGTCGCCTTAAAAGTAGATTCTAATTTGCATCCATTCCTTAGATTCAACTTCCTCATCTCATAAGATGTCAAAAATCCCAATAATAAATCTTTAGTGCAGGTCTTATAATCTATACTCTATTCAATAGAACACACCTTTTCACTATAAGCATCAGGGAGAGTTCTAAGAATCTTCTTTACAATTTTGGTTTCATCTACAATAGCGCCAAGTCCTCGTATTTTGGCCACTATCTCATCCAATCTCTATACATAAGCTTTAACATTCTCATCTTCTAACATATGTAGAAGCTCAAAATGTGTCTCCAAATTCTGTAACTTTGCCTCTTTGAATCTTTCATCACCTTCATTTTCCCTTTCCAAAGCATCCTAGACTTCCTTAGCAGCCTTCAGATTCTGAACTTTAATCAACTTGGAATGTATCAGATTGTTCTTCAAATTGTACTTTGCCTTGTTGTTCGCTTCATGTGTTTTGATCTCATCAGTCATGCTCAAACCATTAGCAAAAGGAGTGTAAGGATTCTCATAATATTTCTCCACATCATATCCATAATATTCCAGATATTCTTCCATCAATATTTTCCAAATAGCATAATTAGTTCCATAGAACCTTGGATAATCATAAACCATTTTTCCAGTCATCCCAGACCTTCCTCAAGTGGTTAAACTCTTCACCAAGGAATGAAGTTTTGATACCAATTGTTGAATAGGACAATTGAGAGGGGGGGTGAATCAATTGTCACAAAATTAAGCCTTTAATCCAATTACCATAACTAATCCTTAACACTACTTAAATGATTAAACATTAAGTGCAAGTGCAAGTGCAAAAACTAAAAACCATCACACAAACACAACACCAGATTTATGTGGAAAACCCAATGAGGGAAAAACCATAGTGAGGATTAACTCACACTATAGAGAATATCAAAAGTTATTATAAGAGGCTCACTGCCAAAAAAAGGACTCACTGTTTAGAACAGGACTCACAGTCCAACAAGGCTAACAACCTGGAGGGATCACTGCCAAAACAAAGACTCATTGTCCAGAACATGACTCACTATCCAACAAGGCTAACAACCCGGAGGTCTCACTATCGCAAAGATACAAAGAAGATACAAGAGATATGTTACAGAGAGATGACAATCTCAATGGAACATAGAAATCCTCCACAACCACTCATAGACATGCATGAATGATAGAGTACATCTTCTGCTCACTGTATCCAAAAAATCAGCATTTAGGCTTTGCACTGATCTGCCACACTTGCATCACACACACTTACATAATAGCATAAATCTTGCTTCTATCTGCACTTTTTATTTTTTCTTCTCTCTTCTTTGCTCTTGTGTGTGTCATCACCACTAACTCATCTTGTATTTATACCATCTTCAACTTTGAAACATATCCAAAGTCAGCCATACAATATTGAATTCAAATTAGGTTGGCACCAAAACATCCTAGGATGGAATTAGAATGAGGGAGACCCAAACACATGCTTCATAAGGAACAAAACAGACCCAACATGCTTCACTAACTTTGAAAGTAGTATTCCACACAATGTCAGCCAAACTAGTTTAAAACACATAAAAATTAAGCATGAACTTTTTAGATATCAAAATTATCTTCAATACAATCAAAACAACTCATCTCTAGAACCGCAAGTCATAAGACTTCATCAAAGAGAAATCCAAACCAACCCATTTCTCCTAGACCTCAACCAGAAACATAGAAAACCATAGTTCACAACTAGTGAACACAACTCACACTGAACAATGAATCAACAACCAAAAATCTGGATATAGCATCTTCCAACAAGCATGATCAACATATCTGAACCACACAAACATAGGAGCAAAAACTAGAGAAAAACCTGAACACTTGCAATCTTCCTTCAATACAATTTTTTCAATATCCTTGACATATACAATCAATAGCATTCAGTTGATAACCAATTGACTAGTTGACACCAATGACAATACTTTCTTTCCTTCCATTCTTGCAACAGAGTGCAATCTTGTATTTTTTGAAGCATTGAGTATGCTCTTCTCTTGCATCTTTGGATGATCTGAAGAATCAGAAAGGTGTGATAGAAATACCAAATTCTGGGGGATTCCTCTTTTGGCTTTGTATTGTAGATGCATTTTGGGAGCTTGTTGCATCAAATTTGAGCTCACCATTATGTCCAAAGCATCTAAGAAAGTCAGATCTGCCCTTTGTTTGGTCTCAATTGGATATTGGAGGCCAAATTTGCAAGGGTTTGAAGTTGGCTATTAATTGCGAGATCCAACAAGTAACCATATTTTTAGAGAATTTGGGTCAAAATCGACCTTGCCATCACACTCATAAGACCAAAAACCCCAATATCGACTGCCAAATCATCAATTTTTTACAAACTTGCTCTCATAGGCAAACAAATTTTAGCAGGTGGGCCATACGGCACTACCTACGCAGGTACAAATTTTCAATTTAAAAATAAAATAAAAAATATATCTTTGCGATTTTTTAATAAAATTTGAAAATAAAAAATTAATATTTTTTATATAAATCACAGTTTTTATTTTTAAAAAGGAAAGTTTTAAAAACAATTAAAAAAATTGCAAGTTTAATTTGCGGGTACCGCAGTTACTTGACAGTACCTATGATGTAGGTCTTGTTAGGTCTTGCAGCCCGTAGGCCTGCAGCCGACAACGACAGGGGCATCCACCACCTACACGACCACACTCGCCATGATAGGGGGCAACATCCTTGCTAGCCCCACCGGCCATTTTTTTTTTTTAATTTTAATTTTTTTAAAGTAAAAACCTTTTTATTAATTTTTTTTTTAAATAATTTTTTTATGATGTTTTATTAAAACTTGTATCAAAATTTTTCTTTTATTTTTTAAAGTAAAAGTTTTTAATAAATATTAATATTTTTTATTAAAAACATATGTTTTTCTTTTTTTTTTTTGCTCGATAAATCACTGCTTGTGGGGCAGCACCCATAAAGAAGTAAAGTAAAATTTTGGATTGCTTCTAACCCAATAATGGGGAGCACAAAGACCTGCTCCAGACCCACAAATGGGGAGCACAAAAAGGACAAAATCAAACCAAACCAAATTTACCCTTGTCTAAGGCTTATTCCATTCCTACCACTTGTAGATGCTGGATTCACACTATTGCTTTTGACTGGAGCTATGAACCAGTGAGGTCACAAGTGGGGGACCTCATCCCTGACATTCTCATTGTGACTTCTTCAGCCTCCACCATTTTACCTATCACCTTTGAACCACCTTTTTCTGAAGTCGAATCATGGCTACTATTTCCCTCCAACTTTCGCTCTTTTGATGTTGGGTTTGAAGTCAATTGGTGCCTAGGATGTTTCTTTATTTTTACCTCTGTCCAAGCTTGCTCTGGCTGCGAAGGAGAAGAATCAATAGATTTTACTTCGGGATGAGGTGTCAATGAAGATGCCCGGTGATTGAGGGAGGTCTCAGATTTTGAGGAAGGACTGTCAACGAGAACAGTGGAGTTGTCCCTGAATGAGCTAGAGACACCCCGTTGAGCATTTGGAAGATCAGAATTGGAGTCAGTTGGAGCATTTTGTGTGCTTGAATGAGTTATTACAGAATCTTGAGGTGAGAGGGACTCATTTTGCAAGCCAGGCTGTAGAACATAATGTTTGGGTTCTACCCCAATCCACCAAGTGGGCCTTCCCCAGGATCTCGTTTATGGGTGTACTTCTTTTGACATTGGCGGGTGAGGTGGTCAATTGCAAAGCATTTCCTACAATGAAAGGCGATTCTTTCATAATCCACAGGCTACCTCCAGTAGCGATCACCAACCTTTAATGTGATCTCTACTGGTAGTCCATTGGAAAGATCCATTTCCACACAAATACGTGCAAAGGTGGAGCTTTGGTAGTTCAATGTTTCTTTTGAGCTGCAGTGAAACTTTCCTAACACATTGCCAATGGCTTGCAAACAATCAATTTCCCAAAATTGAAAGGGAAGATAAGGCAGTTGCAGCTAGAAAAAGGCAGTGGAAAATGTTTCAGTTCTTGGATCAAACGATGGGAACCAAGATTTCATGCATAGAAAATCCCCTTGGTACACCCATGGACCATTTCTTAGCACCCATTCTTTGTCATCAGAAGATTCAAATTCAATAATGAAAAATCCTTTAGCATAGGGGAACAAACAAATTTCATCCTCCATAAACTTGTTCCAGCTTTCAGAGATCCAAGAGTGCAAGTCGCACAGTTTTGGTCATACCTTAGTGAATTTGCAAATTAGGGCATAGTTTGTAGATATTCTTCACAATATTTGACTAACCTCTCCATTTGGATCTCAGGTGTAGCAGATGCATGGGAAACCATAATTGCAGGTCCATTATGAATAGAGTTTGTTATCCCGACAGTGCCCTTTTGAGATGATTGTTGATGAGGCCTTGCATCCTTCTACCGCATGTCTGTAGCTCCAATCTTGTAGTCCCATTTGAGAGTAGCATTGCTCTCTCATCCATGTTGCGGATCGAGGGCAGAGGGAGCAAGCTTCAGGGGTGTTGGAGCAGAGCGATTCAGAGGGCGTCCACTGCCAATAGAGGTGCAAGCCCTGGCTCCATTACACAAGGCCATTTTGAAATCCCTATGGTCGCCATTGTGCCCTTCATGAACTTTTCCTAAAAATTCAGATCTTGGAGACACTGGGCGCCCACCTTCTAGATCGCGTGAGGAAACGAGGACCATAGTAGACTGTTTGGGAATGGCCGAGCTACCGCCGACACCCATTGCATTGCAGAGTCTCTGTGACTGGGAAGGCACAGTGGTAAGCCCACCATCGCGCAGAGCCAAGGCGGAGGATGAGGAGCGGCGCATTGCAGAGAGCTAAGATTGGAATAATATTTGTATATATTTATTTATTTACACATAATATGTTTTTCTTTATTATTTTTAATAAATTTTTTTAAATAAAAAAATATTTTAATAAAGTTTTTTAAAAATTCAAAAAAATAATAATAATTTCTTAATAAAGTTTTAATTAAAAAATAATAATAATTTTCTTTATTATTTTTTAATAATAAAGTTTTTAAATTTAAGTTTTTGAAAAAATAAATTGCAATTCAATAAGGAAACATGGGAAAATTATGCCTACCGATCGAGCCTTGTCCTTTACCATTCACTCTTCCAACCAACCGTCAACAAGGGCCAGTTGCTCCTACCGACATCCACTTAGAGGGAATCTTTCACAGTCTGCTTCAAGGCACATTTGGTTGGCATCTTCATCAACATTTCCAGATTTGCATCATGATTGTTGTAGTTGTCCTCTATTAATGTTGTAATCGCACTAAAATAAAGTGCCACAATCTTGCTATTTCAGTGTACTCTGTCATATTTTATGCTTCCTTGGATTGATCTATGTATCTAGTGTTAGTTCCTATATACATAGCGAATGCAATGGCTGCTTACCTATGCATTTTGGTATGATGGACTAGATACCATATAAACACTTATTATGGAAGCAATCTACATGTATTCAGAAATTAGGTTTTACATCCAGAGACTTGGTACCTGTCTCCAAGTTGTGATAGGGATATACCAATCTGTCAAGAGAGTGTCCAGTTGATACTTGTGCATTTGTCTCCTTGGCTCTAACCTTATTCCTATTGCAATGTGGATTCATCTACAGTTCTTCATCGACAGATTCTACAGTTACTCATGAGTTGACAGTTTCAACTTAGTCACTGTTTATGATGACATCTTCTGTAGTGGTACCTGATTTTTTCTATCAATGCTTGTCACAATTTTTCATTCTTTTGGAGCAGCGTTTGGAGGACTCATCATCATCCTTGGTCCGCTCTACATTAGTCTTCACATTGGTCTACATTGTCTCCTTCTTTAGTCAAGATTGGGACTCTTGACATTGTGACATTTGAGCAGGGACTCACCATTGAGGGTGGTTTGCATGATCTCTCTTCCTTATCTCTTATGGGGGAATTTTTTTTCTCACTTGAGGTTTTGTCCTTATCTTTTTGAGATTATTTTGTATTTCATCTCTCTTTAGGGGAGGATTTTTGTCCCACTATTTTTTCTCCTTTTCCCAGGGGTTATGAGGGATTGCATTGCATTTGTACATGGGTACCTAACATGGCCTAGTAGTCGGGAACCATCTTTGCATCTTGGTGTCATTTGCATAATAATATTCTCCCTAAGTTGCACTTAAGGAGGGATGTTGGTGTGAATAAATGTCTTGTACCTAGTTATTTCACTTACTAGGGACTTAGGGGACATATTAACATGTTAAGTTTACTTAGATCCTAAGATTATTTCTAGAAGACTTAGCTGTCATGTCTAGATTTCATCATTTCCTAGGTAGTTATGATAAGTTGTCTCATATCATAAGATTAAGATACTTATCATAATCTTATGCCATCTTATGTCTCACCTTGGCTATATAACCAAGGGGTCTCTCACACATTGTAAACATAACTCCATCAATTATTTTTGCATTCATTGATACGAATATAGTTTATTCTTGTCATATTGATCTTTTGAGTATTTTGTGCTTTCCATAGGCCTTTAGATCTTGGGTGTCTATCTCCATAGCCAAATCTTAAAATAACAAAAACATGAAAAACTCACATACACTTTGACATGATACTTTGATGTTGAATTATTGTGATAAATCTTCTCTTGACTGCTCTTGAATTGCTTGATAATGCTCTTGACAATGATTCTTCAATAATTTCCTAGATGATTTTCAAATGATAAAATAACTATATTTATATACAATTATTCTAATTTCCTAAAAATTAAATCTCGATAGCTGATATTTGACATTTGAAATTCAAATAATAAAATTTCAACTCCAACATATTAAATTTTGGAGGCAAAATAAGGGGACTAAGTCACCTAGGGAAACTAATTCCTAACCCTATTTTACAATATCAAAGGTGTTAGGGACAAATATTAAATGTTTGCATTGGTTTTCTATATGGGTTTTATTGATAATTGTTCAAACGGGATATGGAATGCATAATTTAGGAAATTATGTGTACAATTAGGTCCATGCACTTAGGGGGGAGCAAAAAATAGTGTGAAATTGTCAAGGCTAACAATTTATGACACTACATTTAGCCCCCACTTTAGTGAGAGTATAAACTTACGCTTAGACTCACACTAAATTAGATAAATATATCAAGAGGGTTCCAATTGCCCAGATTTTGATGAGATAGGATGACAATGAATCTAGGGGGAGTGCACAAGCCCCTAGGATTCAAAATTCCATGGAAAGACAACATAGGCACAAAGGAACACACATGTATGTAATGTAGTACAACAACATACATAAACATACATGATGAAAAACATGAAGCATACACAATGAAGAGACATGCCATAACATAAAGATGATGACAACATGAAAACAAAAACGATGCAAACACAAAGAATACAAAAAGTAAATATAACAAAACACAAGGTTAGTACTAAAAACGATTCACTTGTCAGTGAGGAAAAGAGACCTTAGCCTTAAATTTGTCTAAAATACCAAATGTCATCCATCGAATAAATGTTAGATAAATGAGTGATCCCATGAGGACTAGCAAGTTGTGTTATACCAAATCAATGATGCGCTACATGGATCTAGTGGCTATCAAGTTGTGTTATGCTAGGTGCCTATGCAAAATAATGGGTTCCACAAGGCTACCAAGTTGTGTTATGTGTGGATTAAATAATCCACGAAGCTCCCTTCGGGTTAATTTGTATTCAGCTTTGTAAAAGCCTTTGCCGTACATGTTGTATTTAAAAAAAAACCCAAGCTCCTTTTTGGTCGTGCTTTCATCTACTTCACCACGTGTCAACAACATGGGCTTTTGAAATGCTTCTCCCATTATTTCCTATTTGAGCCCCACCCGTGTGCCACATTGCACAAACCCCTCGGGTGCCTTTTTGGTGGGCCCCACTGATGGAAGCTCAAGCTGACACCATGCCACATGTCATCCTTGCAGGGATTGCATCCCAAGGAAATGAAGGATGGATATAAAACCCCACCGCTTCTCCATGTGTCACCTTGGTGGATTTTTTGATCGCAAGAGAGCGAAGAATGAAGAGAAGGCTTCGTCACTTCGCCATGTGTCCTAGCCAATTCTTCAAGTAGTTAGACACGTGTCTTTATGAGATTGTTGTTGCTTCACCTTTAGGACCACATTCATCATTGCTAGGAGTGCACTCTTTTCGAGGAAAATGAATATCTTTCTGTTACTATTTATCTTCGATTCATCCAAGGGAAAGACAACACGTGCTTGAGGAATTTTTCAGGTGGTGGCTTCAAGGTGGTGGGAAAATATCATATATACTGCTGCAGTGCTCTATGAAAGGGTTCAAAAATGACAAAAAGAAAAGACTGAAAAGCTCCGGCCTCCGTATTGCTTTTTTATTATTATTAAGACTCATAGACTATGCTGATTGTTCAACCTTTCTGTTTCTTGAATAATATAAGACATTATATTGTGCTATTTATTGTAGTGAGTAGTTTATTTGCAAAAAAAAATATAATTTCAATAGAAATTTGTTGTTGGGATCATGTCTTGGACTCTTCTTGTTTAGTAAATGTGTATGGAAATTATATTATGTCATTTGGTTAAATTTCTTAGGATTTTCATCTATGTTTCTGTTATCCTCGAATATAGCGGGTTGTTGAACATGCCCTCAAACCTTATTTGAAAGGAAGGTTTTTCGTGCCTAAAACACTAAATCTTGGTGCATCGCCTTAGGTTAGACTTTATTTTTATATTTTCTCTCTTTTCCCATTCTAAACCCCCAAAATTACAGGAAGAACCAACTTCTTTAAAAACCCGGAGGTTACTCAATTTAGCACAATTGGTCCCCCATTTACTGAGTTTCCCATAAGGCTATTCGCCTAGCAATTTTAGGCGTCAACAATTATTTTTCTAGCATGCCCAGTGGGACTACATTGAATGTATCTAAATATTAAGTGGGTGTATGAGCCATAGACCTATTACTAGATCCCAAATAGTGAATGACCCTAGCCTGATAGTACCACCATTGGTAATAGTACAAGCAAGAACAAATGTCCTGACCCCTCCACTAGCCATGTTGTCGATAGCTAACATAAATTATGTGGCATGGGATGCCGAAATCCCTCTCATAGCACCAGTAGCACTAGCCGTTTGGGCTAATATCTTGACCTCTACTTTGAAAGTTGTACCAAAATTCACTGAGGAAGGCTTGAAGACACCATTCGAACATTTGCAATATGTGGCAGACATATGTCTGGTGCATGGTGTAACTTATCAAAATGTAGCATTGAGGCTACTTACAACCTCTTTCAAAGGCAAGGCCCTCGATTGGTACCACACTCTGGGAGCCAATACCATTGGTACCTGAGACTAGCTCGAAGATCCTTTCTATGAGCATTTTTCGAATAATGGAGATCGGTCCTCGCTATTCTAGTAGCTGGTGACTATCAAGCAGACCCCTCAAGAGGCCATGATCGACTTCAATTCTAGGTTCCACATGACTTGGAAAAGGATCCAAACCACGATCCAACCGCTCCTGATTTGGCATTCATGTTCTACTTGAAATCTATCAATGCCGACATCTTAATGATGATTAAGTCTCTTGGTGGGAACACCTTGCCAAATGCATATAGCATTGTTGTTATAGCAAAGAACAATTTGATTAATACTAAGAAGCTACCACCTCGGCCTGCGATGCCTATATTTATAAAATTGTCAGATCTCGCACCAGAGATAGCTTCAATTAGTGCGCCTAATCCTCCTCAATCTATGTATGCATATCCGAGCACACAACAGAACACTGCTTCTACATCTAATTCTTCAAGGGATGAGATGAGCGATGTCAAGTAGTTGTTGTGAATTATCTCGAATGAAATAACTACCATCAAGCAAAATCAGTCCATGCCCCAAAATCCAACTTACTAAAATTAACAAGGTAGAAGACCTTCCTACCAGCATAACCAATTCTAAGGAGGCTCGCGCACGAGTCCACTGGCTCAAATGAGTAATCAGATGGTTTCGGTACCTAATCCACTGCCTAATGTCCCACCGAGTTCAAATAGAGAGTTGGTAGTGGGGAAAAATAATCTCGTTGATGATATCAACCCCTGGTGCTTTTGCTGTAACAAAGCACATATGCCCCGAAATTGTCCATGTGGCAATCTACAACAAAGAGTGGTGGAACAACGCAACCAAGGTGTTGCATCAAGTTCAAGAGGTTATGTATATACCTCTCCATAAATGGAAAATGCGATACTCACTGCTCAAATGTAAGGAATGTCTTTGGAGCAAGAAAAATATATAGCTCCCGACCACGTGCTCTTCTCATGGATGGAAGAAGAGGAGGCGGTATTTGTAAATGAGGCATCCACATCTGAGGCCCTACAAGTGCAATTAGATTATAACACTTGCTCAAAGAGTATATTCATGGGCGAACCGGTCATTCCACAACCCAAAAGTGTTCTAGACCAAGCTTCTAGTACTCTTGCAATTGCACAACAATCTCCCCCCGCAAGGAGATTATTATAACAAGATCTAAAGAGCAGAAGTCTCCAAATTCACCACCATTCAATGTGGTGGAACAATTGAATAAATCCTCTACTAATGTATCCCTTTGGGATATATTAGCTATTCTAGAGTAGAAATCATTGCTACAAAAGGCCCTACTGAAAGATACAAGCACCGAACCAATAGAAAAACCATCCAGGGAAAAGGCCATTGATGCGTCATCTCAGGACAAATTCCTCACAAACAATATAGAGGATTCCTCAGCAAAAGGTAAGGATAATTCAAAACTAAAGCCCTTTTTCTTAACCCTTATTGTGGGCAAACAAATTTTGCATAATTCTATGATTGACTCTGGTGCTAGCACTACGGTCATGCCCAAGCAAATAGCTAAAGCCTTAGGACTTAGCTATAAACCTTAAACAAGGGGGTTATGCAATTGGATGGAAATAAGGTTGATACTATAGGTGTCATTAAGAACCTTCCACTAACTCTGTTTGCCTACCCTATCATCATAGTTAAATAGGATACTATGATAATTGATGTCCCTCCCATGTTCAGTCTTTGCTTATCCCAGGAATTTACTACCAAGCTAGGTGGATACCTTTCCCTAGATTGCTCACACCTAATTATTAGAACTAAGCATGGGGCCAAAATGAAGTTTTTGTCTGAACTGTTGCATTCAAAACATGTAGTAGATGGAGCAATGATAAATTTTTAGGCTACCCATACCTCTATCACCAAAGAGGAAACGTATTGCACCGAGTTATTTGTGGATGAGAAAGTAACCGAAGATTGGATTGATGACGAAGAAGTCATTTTGAGTAAATTTGTTGACATTGATACTTTCAAAAATTATCATGTAATAGGATTGGGGACTATGTGATCTACGATGAGGATCAAGTGATTCCAAAGGTCGTGAAGGATCCCCATTGTAATCACTCCTTAGAGTTGTCGACGCTGCACTTTGATGGATCAAGGTGTAAAGTTGGTGCAGGTGCCGAGATATGCTTGACGACTCCATCCAATGAAGAGACACTTAGGTCTTTTCGATTTCAATTCGACTGTTCAAACAATGAAGCTGAATATGAAGGCCTTGTGCAAGGTTTAAGCCTTGTGGAGCGAATGGGTGTAAAATAGATAATGGTGTTCAAAGATTATGAGCTAATAGTTAATCAAGTCCAAGGTATCTCCACAACAAAGAATGTCTGCATGTGGTCTTATAAACATAGGGTTTGGGACCTCATTGAAGGTTTTAGAGCTTTCAATATTCAGGCGATGCCTAGAGAGCAGAACGTAGCTACAAATCATATGTTGACAATAGGATCCCAATTTTACCTTGCTTCTGATTTGATTGGGAACATACACTCTATGTGAGTGATTTTCCAACCCTCAATCCTCGATAATGAACTGAGTTGGCAAGTGTTTGAAAGCGATGCTCACATCGCCTCATTCATCCAACATTTGGGTGAGTTTGTTGATTAGCTCCAACCAAAAATTGAAGCGTATGAAAGGAAAATTATTGAGCTGAGGTCCAAAAAGCTTCTGAAAGGCCTAGTCACTCTCGAAAACCTATTCGATTATGATAATGCAAGAAATGACAAGAGGAAGTTTGTAGTGGAAAAAAGTGATTATGTTGACCTTCAGATTGGAGATGGAAGAAAGCTTAAGGCCAAGAAAGATGTCCTACAACATGATAAAGAATGACTCATATAATTTTGTGAAAGATATGAACGAGTAGTAGCCTGGACATATGACGCCCTTAAGGAATATAATATTAGAATCATCCAACATACTATAGAGCTGATGGAAGGTAGAAAGCCTATCCGCTAGAAGAAAAGGTCGGTGAACCCAAAGATTGAGTTGCTTATGGTGCAAGAACTGAGGAAGTTGATCCAATCTTAGATCATTTTTCTAATCAAGCACAACACATGGGTGTCTAACCTAGTTCCAGTCCAAAAGAAGAATAGAGACATCCACCTCTGTGTTGATTTCTAGGATTTGAACTGAGCATCCCTGAAGGACCACTACCCCTTTCCTTCTATGAAGTCTATCTTACAAACAATCATTGGCTAGGAGATGTTTTCTCTACTAGATGATTTCTCTGATTATAATCAAATCCGAGTCAAAGAGGATGATTGACACAAAATTACACTCTACCAAATGGGGAACATTCGCCTATTCAAAAATGTCTTTCAACCTCTTAAATGCAGGAGCTACCTTCCAATGAGTAATGGACATTTCCTTTAGAGAGCTGATAGATAAAATCATCTTGATCTACTTGGATGATCTTACAGTGTTCTCTAAATCAAAAGATGACCATTTTGATAATCTTGAAATGGTTTTTAAAAAATGCCAGGACTTTGGGGTATCCCTGAACCCAAAAAAATGCATCTTTCGAGTGCCTCAAGGCAAATTGTTGGGACATGTAGTGTCTAAAGACGCTGTTTGCTATTCATTAGGTGAAGGAAATCAAGTAATTATCCTTTCCAGTGAATAAAAAGGGAGTCCGGTCCTTCCTAGCAAAGGTAAATTTTGTAAGCAAATTCATTTCGGATTTTGCAAGATTAATTAGGCCAATCACCCTGATGCTCAAGAAGGATCAATTATTCAAATGGACAAAAGAAGCCAGAGAAGCCTTTGAGAAAGTCAAAGAGGCTATTGTTTCAGCCCCTGTGCTAGTAAACCTAGACTTATCAAAGGATTTCATAATGTATGTGTTTAATAGTCAATCTAGCATCGCTATTGTTCTAACTCAAAAGGATAATGAAAGGAAAGGAGAGCATCCAATAGCTTTCCACTCTCAGACCTTAAAGGATTATGAGACAAAATACAATTTCATCGAGAGACAAGAATTTTCCATTGTCAAGGGCCTTAAAAAATTCCAACACCTTATATCTTGCAGTAAGGTGGTCATAGTTTTAGCACATTCTAGTGTGTGTAAGTACATAATGGAAGGAGAAATCATGAAAAAAAGGCCAACTAGATAACAAAGATCCTAGAATATGACATCGACGTCAGGCCCATAAAAATTGTGTGAGGAAGAGGGTTATGTGAATATTTGGCGCAAGACAACGAAGTACCAATGGAAGAAGAAGAACCCAAATGAATTTTGCTAAATGAACTTGAGCATGAAGGCTGCTGCATAGCAGAAAGAATGAGATTCATGTAGATTGGGAAATATCTAGTGAACCTCCCTTCTTAGAAGATGATATTTTATAGATTAAAGAACAACAGTTATGTGTTGATTGAAGGAGTTTTATTCAAAAGGAACTTCACTGGTATTCTTCTATCGTGTGTGAACTGAGAACAGTCGCAAAAAATTCTAAATCAATTCCATAGAAGTCCAGTAGGCGAACATTTCTCTACAAGAACCACTTCCATTAAAATCATGTGTGCGGGATGTTTTTTCCGCACGTTGTTCAATGACTCATATGCCTTAGTCAAATCCTGCAAAGAATACCAATTCTTCATAGGAAGAAGGAAAAATTTAGCCATGCCATTGAACTTGATAGTGGTTGAATATCCCTTTACACAATGGGGCCTAGATTTTTTTAGAATGATTAATCCCACTTCCAGCACCAGAAATAAATGGATTCTCATGGCGAAAAATTATTTTACTAGGTGGACCGAGGCTATGCCTTTGCAGAATTCAACTAAAGCAGAAATTGTAAATTTCCTAGAAGAGCTAGTAACGAGGTTCAGACCACCCAAGACCATCATCTCCGACAATGCAAAAGCCTTCCTTGGTTCAAAGGTATGCTAATTTGTACTCAAGCATGGACTATTCTTAAAAACCTCTTCGAATTATTATCCATAAGGGAATGGTCTAGCTGAGTCAACTAATAAAAATTTAGTCAAACTCATCAAAAGGATTGGGTTAGAGCATCATAGAGAATGGCATTTGAATCTTAAAGCAGCGCTATGGGCAGACCACATAACCCCCAAGCAGGTCTTAAAGACTTCGCCGTACGAGCTGATATATGGGAAGGAAGCACTGCTACCTGTCTCTATGGAGATTCTCGCGCTAAAGTTGCTAAATTCTCTAGAAGTAGAATAAAAAAAAGCTATGGAGGTTCGGTTAGCTGAACTATTAGAAGTCCAAGAAAATTGAGGAAAAGCTTTGACATCCATGAACAACCGTCAACATGTGGTTAAGAAATGGTTCGACAAGAAGACCTCCTACCAAGGTCTTAAGCACAGAGATTTGGTACTCAAATTTAACGAGAGAGTTGTGAAACCTATCCAACATGTTAAGTTTGATAGTCTATGGGAAGGAACCTTTTGCATCATCAAATGTAAGCAACACAACACAATCAAACTAGAAAATATGGAAAAGGAAGCATTAGGAATTCCTATCAACAAAATTCACTTAAAATTGTTCAATTAGCTTTATTAACTCTTTGACAGATGTAAATATGTGAATATGTAATTATTCCCTTTTTGTGTCTTGTTCAACCAAGCTTTTAAGTGGAACCCATGAAACAACATAAGTAAAGAGAAAGCAATGGAGACAAAAGTGTAACAAAAAAGTTATATATTAATTATTTATGAAATTATGTACTCCAAAATTTATAATCCAAAATGGCTTTTGAGCCAAGATTTTTGAGTATATATATTATAGACTTTTGAGATATATATACAAAAATAGAGGAGGAAAAGTTTCATTCATTCAGGGGGAACTTCATCATCAACAGGGACAACAAAATCAACAACATTAGTAGGAGCATCAACATCAACTATAAGAGGTGGTGGGTACACCAGGTTCCTGAAGTCTGTATACCACCCCACTTTGTAGAAGAGATCTACGTTGTAGCACCTCATCAGGAAGTGGCTTACAAGAGACACCCTCTTGTGGTGTTCATCAATAATAATCTTGCATAATCCACTTAGGAATGGTACCCATAGCACCATTGCATCCTCCTCAACATGTTGACAAAGGTCACTAGCTGTTGGAAGCCCAAGGCCATACACAACGTTTGTCACAACTTCCCCAAGCCCACTGAGATAATGCTTGGGAAAAACCACCTTAGTAAGTTGCGGTATCATCTCCTTTGGCACTTGAATATCTAGCAAGGAGGCAACAAAATGATAACAAAAATCAGTGTTAACTATGTACTTATCTTCATATTCTAGGAAATCCCTACCCAACACCCACTTTATTGCAATAATGGCCAAATAATGTTTATTACTTGTCATCCGCTTTAAACGTCAGCTAGAAATCTCACCTAGAAAAGATACCTGAGACTTATTGCTAGTAAGCCTAATGGGAGTATCCATTGCTGTTATCAAAAAACCCAATTACCAAGTATGAATTCTGCGGTTATCACTAAGTCTATTTATAGAGGTAGCTTGGGTAGAATGCGTATGATAAGCATAATGATTGATCAATTTGTGAACTCGAAAAACCCACTAGAGTTACAAGCTCAGTGTTCTCGCTAGGTTATATTTGCTACGTATGATAAGCAAGAGGCTAATTGAGATTACTCGAAATTCCCATCCAAAGGATTGTTGCGTGTGAATTGAAGTAAGATAATCAATTGACTAGAACTTGCGGTAGGTGCAATTGGCAATCCACACGGTCAAGAACCAGGTGTCCAGCTATAAACGTTTCTCAGCCTCTAAAGATCATTTCAAATCTCTTTGTGTAATTATTACACCTTTTGGTTGAATCATTTGGATAAGGTTATTAAGTGTAAAAGCATGTGGAAAATTTCATGCCTCTTTTTATTCCTGACTCAATTTCCCAAGAGATGCCATCGTAGGACATAGTGGCTAAATTGTCATTATGAATATCTTTTCAAGAGATAGGAATTCATTTCATATGAATGGATGAGTTGGCGATTGCATGCCAAATTTATTGCTAAAGGCAATCGTTGTTTCTAACTTCGGTTTTAGAAAAAGAAACGTGCATATGAAGGAAAAGCACTGAGAGTAAGAAATAAATATACAACTTGTTGAGAAAAACCCAAGTGTGATGCGAGAAGAATCAAAGCAGCTAGGTTTAGAGAAATAATTGATAAAAATGCACTGTGATTAAATGAATTGAACCCAAACAAAGAGCAAGAATCCATCTAAATTTGCATTCAGTGCAAATCCTTGTATTGGTGTTTTTTGTTTGTGTCCCATTCATACAAAACTAGTGTGTTTCGAAGAAGGGTAATTTTGCAAAGCACAAAGGATGCTATTGGGTCAAGACAAATCACATTCAAGAAGGATGGTGCATAATCCTGGAATGGCAGCTCAAGAAGGTCCAGTTGTAAGCTTGTCTGATGCCATGAAGACATTGCCATGGGTAAATTTTTTCAGTGATGTCTCTTATGCCACGCCAGGGATGCCAACAAAGCTAAGATGGCCCCATACACAAACCATATAGAAGACAACCCACATAAAAAAAATCCATATAATAGAGGAGTCGGATAATATTTATGAACTTGATCTCAAAATAAACCCTAAGAATCTTAGGGAAGTGAAAGAATGAAAAAGGACAAAGAGGATGGGAACATGGACTCTTTGTCATACAGGCTATGGTTCTGTGGTCTCCCACAACTTATGGTCCCCTTGGTGCACCATTTCTCGAAGTTTTTTAATAAGTGCGCATAGAATTTCAACTCAGATACTGATGTCATAGGCAACCAGAACCTAAGGGTAGTAATTAGTGCTGATGCTATTAGAGATATGATGTGTATCCCTACTATGCAAGGAGTGGAGGCATACGAGAGGTTCACTATGGATTACATGGAGAAATTTTGGAAAAGTAAGAACCAAGCCCTACATTTTTTTAACATAGAAATGAAAAGGCACAAAGATGATAAGCACCTGCTATAGTTTTTAGTCGTGCTCAATGCCTTCAACCATGACTTGTAGGATGTCTTTTCTATGGTACCTTTCATTTGCGGCATGAATAGTGCCTAGGAGGTATACAAATTTCAAATGGGTTTGGGTTTCCAATTAAGGAAATAACATTCCCTATTCTTGTACGACTTCACATAAATCATTTGTCTAGAGATTTTGGATCAACTCAGGGAATATCAAATGCAGGGTAAGTCTAGATTCTCTTCTTTTCTTGCTCATATGTTCTTACACCAAAACCCTGATTTCTTTCAAAGACATATGAATTTATCTGTCTTCGATGAAAGTGGGGCCCGTAGGCTAGTTTCTATGTTGAAACCTCTCCTTTCCATAACCTATGACTATTATGCATTTTCTGAGTCCTTCCTCTTTCCAATATTGAAAGATTATGATGTGGATGGAGAGGTCGGGTGTTATCATTTTTCTGCTGAGCAGGTGGGATGGATGTGATGTTTTTGTCATCCCTGTAATTGGTTCCTTGGTGAGGATTTTTCATTTTTCAGGTTGCATGGTTTCACTAAGGAGTTCTACAGACTATAGTTCTGTGTCATGGACAAGGTGTTGGCTATTGAGGTATTTAGGCAGCTGGTGCTTATTGATAAAATGTTATGTGGAGGAAAGAATAAGAAAGGATTCTTCAAATTCCCCCTAAGCTTTGGCACTGTTATAATGCAAAGAAATAAAACACATGGTCTAATATTAGCGAAGCTTGCTCATTTGGGGTTAGTGTTAATTGAGGACAAATGGGATTACAATCCCGACAATGATTTAACAGGCATAAAGGTTAAAGTGAAATACAACCCCTGACCCTACTGGGAGGAACATCAGAATCCACAGTCAGATAACTTAAAGGTACTTGTAGACCTGGCCTATATTCCCACTGAAGACTAGAGGTTGCCATGGCATTCCTTCTATTTTCCTTTGGCCAAGGCCAGCGACAAGTGCAAAATATCGGCCACCCTTTTTAATGAATTATCCAAAAATTACAATTGGAGTCAAGAGAAGATCGCTGACTTCTGGGTCTATCATCAAGAAACCAAATGTCTCAATGCCCTCTTCCAAGAGCCCAACATGGATGAAATTTTTTATGATCTCTAGAATAGGGGTCACGATGATAGTGATGATAGTGTTGAGGAACCTGGGGAGGAAGAGGAAACTGAGGGTGACAAAGCTGGGGAATGGCACTCCAAAAGTTCCCTAAATATACAAGCAACTACATCCCATGTGAAGGTCAAACTACCATGATCATGGGTTGTTAAGAGATCCAAAATGCCTCAGTAGTCTAAATAAATTATAGACTTAGACCATTCTCCATCTCAAAAGAGGCATCATATCGACGTCATCTAAGGAGATAGCTCGCAAGTGACTGTTACAATGAGCCACAGGTTAGAGTCTTCGACAAGTCAGGTACAATTCTCTCCTTCTTCTCTTTCATATCAGTCTTTAGTCCTTCCTGATGTGTCCACCCCTTTGATCACCTTGAGTGTCGACCTTTAGTTTTCTGCTTCCATGTCCACAAGGAGTTCCCACCAAGCTCCCTTTTCTGTCAAGGAATAGGTGGTTTTTACTCCACCACAATCTTTGCCACCATTTATCTGGGCCTAATCTGCATCCGCTACTACAAATCCTTTTGCTTCCACCATGTCGACCCCTGCTCAATCTGCTCAATCTTCTCAAAAAATGGTAACTTATGTGTCCCTGATACCATCATTATCTCCTATGATCCCTTCCACCACTTCTGGAACTAGAACCTAGTATAATGTTCCCCCTTTCTCCCCATTAACGGTGACTCTGCTAAAGAAAATGCCATCCGAGTATTCCATGGTCTCATTCCCTTTTTCTCTTCCTCCCGGTGCACCTTTTGCTGGCGGAAAAATTAGATCACCAACATAATTTTTTGCAGAAAATACCATGAATAAGTCCGTGCGGGCCCTAAGAATTTAGAAAAGGAAAGAAAAGGATGTTTGCAAAGATTGCCGAGCCATGTGTGCAAACCCTTTACAATGAGCACCAAGGTTCAATAACGTTCATGACTATGACACCCAATGTCATCAAAACTCAATGGGAGATGCAACCCAAAGACTATACAACCCATGCTATAAGGATCGATCTGAACACAACCTGACCATAGGACAAGGTTGAGTTGATGGAGGAGACCCAAAGAGTTGTGATGACCAAATTTTTGAAGCATAGTCGGTAGCTGAAGAAAAGAGAGGAAGAGCTTAGAAATGTCAAGGAATAGGTGGATATCCTTCAAAAGAAGGAGAAGAGAAAAGAAGCCGAGTTTTCACGCCTGTCTCAACAAACACAAAAAATCAAAGAGGAACTTGTGAAGTTCCAGTCCCAAGATCCGAACCTGGTTTCAAATTTATAATAGAAGAACCAAGGGTTTCAAGAACAACTATCTCAAATGGAAAGGGAAGCGTTGGAAAGGAATTGAAAAAGAGATTAAAAGGTTGAAGGTATCGCTGGCAATGGAATCAGGTTCTCAAGGTCAAATAGAGGAGTTGCTGAGGAGAAAGGGCACATAACTAACAACTCTACAAGAATGAATCAATGCATCAGACAAGAAGTTTGATGAGCTGATGGAGGAAATCAGGTCAAAAGAAGTTGAGATAAGCCTTTCAAAAATTCCCTCACAACCCCCTTTTCCTCAATTAGATTCCCTTTTAGTGGCTCAACAGCTATACATCTCCTACTAGGAGAAGGTCAAGTTCTCCTTCTTGCCCCTACAACCAATGCTCCAATTCATGGTGGATGCAACAAGTTTAAGCAGGGAAGTGTGTAGAACGATTGAGAAAATTCTGCAGTCCATTGCTGAGAGGGTTCCTAAGCATGAGTAATTGCTGGAAAAATTGTACAAAGTAACTGATACAAAATTAACAAGAGCGGGGATTGATGACCAACGGTCAGCTAAAAAGAAGGAAAAACAATTCATCTATTACCATGCGGCGATCCTCCAGGACAAAAGTTGTTTGGCATCCCTGAGTGTCACGATGAATAATTTGCAAGTATAATTTTCACATTTGACTTAGTTGGGTTTTCCTTCTCCATTCCTCTCTGCTAATTCTTTGGCCATGAAAAAGCATATCACATCAAGAATAGAGGAGAAGCAACAAGATCTATCTACTTTCCAATCATTTAACCAACCACCCACGACAACAAACATTGAAGGCATTATTCATCCAGTTGCACAATTTATTTTCTAGCTTGAGTCCGGGACTAGGACTTCCATGGAGCTACCTTTCAAGGAGATCATTGATCTGCATGAGGCACAAGAGAATTCGTGTGCCTTATCTACACCATCTGAGGCCGACTGGCACCCTCTACAGATCGCCCTTTCTAAACTCTAAATGTTTGCTCAATGGATAAGGCTCTGGTTTGTGAACCAGAATTTTGGGTCCTCATTCCATAGGCGAAATGCTCCTAATAGTTTCCAAAAGATGTGGATTAAATAATCCATGAAGCTCCCTTTGAGTTAATTTTTATTCGTCTTTACAAAATCCCTGACCATGCGCACTCTATTTAAAAAACACCCTGAGCTCCTTTTTGGTCACACTTTCATCTGCTTTGCCACGTGTTAGTATCACGAGCTTTTGAAATGCTTCTCCCATTGTTTCCTATCAGAACCCCGCCCACGTGCCATGTTGCACAAACCCTTCAGGTGCATTTTTTAGTGGGCCCCACTGATGGAATCTTAGGTTGACACCATGCCACATGTCATCCTCATGGGGATTACATCCCAAGGAAATGAAGGATGGATATAAAAACCCGCTGTTTCTCCACGTGTCACCTCGCCGGAAGTTTTGATCGCAAGAAAGCGAAGAATGAAGAGAAGGCTTCGTTGCTTCACCACGTGTCCTAGCGAATTCTTCAAATGGTTAGACACATGTCTTTTTGAGATTGTTGTTGCTTCACCTTTGGTACCACATTCATCATTGTTGGGAGCACACTCTTTTTGAGGAAACTAAATATTTTCAGCTATGATTTTTCATTGATTCATCCATGGGGAAGACGACATGTGCCTGAGGAATCTTTCAGGCAGTGGTTTCGAGGTGGTGAGAAAAGTCTATATATACTGCTATAGTGCTCTATGAAAGGGTTCAAAAATGGAAAAGAAAAGATTGAAAAGCTCCAGACATCTGTATTGTTTTTTGATTATTATTATTTTTTTTTACAAGAAGGGGTAAAAAATTTTATTCACTCAAAACCAAAGTACAAGGCAAAGGCCAGAGGCCCACCAGACCAGAACCACCACTAAAGCAACCACCACCAACATTACATATTCATGTCTTCAACTAATAACTTCTCCAAGGTCCCCAGATGATCATAAGCTAACTCTTCCCTTCCACTAATATCCCAACCATCCTCATTCTCAGAGGCCCATTTCGCCAGACAATCAGCCACTCGGTTCCATTCTCTAGGGATATGACAAAAGGAGGCCGACTCCAAGGAACTGCACAGACTCAGAATCTGTCTAACCACAGAGGCTAACTACCAACTAACATCATCCAAACTCTGGTTGTTCAACATATCCACAACAATTTAAGAATCAGACTCAAAAATGATGCTCCTCTAGCTTAAGGAGCAACTATGCTCAACTACAATCTTAATTGCAAGGGCCTCCATCAGATTATTAGAGTGCTGACCTTTGTAAATAGAGAAGAAAAACACCGCACCACCATCATTACCTCTGCCAATACCCCCCACACCAGCATGACCAGGGTTCCCACAAGAAGACCCATCAGTATTAATCTTTAGGATCCCCACTGGGGGGGTGTCCACCTCCCATCTTGACAGACCCATTTCTTGACATGACGGGGTCTTCTTCCGGTAGTGCTACCCCTTCTACTATCCCCCAAGTTGAAATTCTGCAAAATAGCAAGATCGCCAGGATCAGTAATGTCTGACATATCACACTTAGCAGAAATAGTCTCCTGAAGCCTGCTAGTAATCTTCTTCCACAATTGAAGGATTCCCAAATTGGAGCCACAGAAGACTCTACGGTTCCTCTCTAGCCAAAGGTTCTAGAGAATAAAAATAGGCTGAATAGACCAGGCCACCTACAAGAAATAAGTCTTTGTTGGAGGCCTGCCCAAGCTCTCCCAAAATTCAATTAGGGAGGTAGCATGAATACAACCATGATGCCAAGCCTCCCACCATCTATGCCATATCTCTCTAGAGAAAGGGCAGAGAAAGAACAAGTGGGAGGTACATTCCTCACTGTGCAAACAAAGGAAGCAAATAGAAGGTCCCTGAAAACCTCGCTTGCGAAGATTTTCCCAAGTGAGACACTTCTTCTGAGCAACCAACCATAAGAAAAAAATGCATTTGGGCCAAGAAAAGTTGTCCCAAACCTTCTTCCACCAGTGCACTTCAACCGGACCATGAAGGTGCCTATCAAGCATAGCATATCCTTGAGCCATAGTAAATTTACCTTTTGGACTAGGACTCCAAGCCAAAGCGTCCCTCTCATTAAGGGAGTTACAGATCATGCTCTCCAAAACTCTAGTAAGAACACCATGATCCTCATCAGAGCCACCCATGGGCCACTCCTGAGGGTCTTTCCAACAAGCCACCATCGCCTGACCAATACGCTTGACTATTTTAAAATGCTCCACCTTGATCCAACTAGCATCAGAAAAAATATGACAAAGAGGCTGTAGTTGAGGGAAGCTAGAAAGAATGGGGGGGTGGCCATCCCAAGAGTCTTGCCAAAACAGAGATTTCGAGCCTCTGTTGCAGATCCAGAAGAGACCCTCTTTAATCAGCAGAGCACCCTTCTTAAGGGTATCCCAAATGCAAGAACCTTTACCCAACAAAGCAAGGCGCGACACATCAAGGCTATTAGCACCAGGAAGATACTTGTGGGCCAAAATCTTAGCCCAATCCTGATCCTGATTGTTGCACCACCTCCAATACAACTTGGTAGCCAAGGTCATGACAACAAGAGCCATAGTCCTAAGCCCCAGGCCCCCAACATGCTTTGGCTTGCGGACAGTCTCCCACTTGACTAAACTCCACTTTGAGGAAAGAAGGTTTCCAGACCAACGAAATTGCCGAGATAGGGCATCAAATTCCCGCACAAAGGTGGAAGGGGGAACCTGAACACAACACCTATAAATGGGGAGAGACTGCACCATAGTCTTTAGAAGAACCGCTCTCCCAATAGAAGATAACCATCTGTAAGTCCAATGACTAACCTTACTCCGAAATTTATCCAAAATCCCCTGCCAGTAAGCTCTACGCTGAGATCCTAAAGCCAAAGGGATCCTCAGGTACAACAAAGGAAGAGAACCGATCTGAAATTTAAGGATCCTAGCAATCCTGCCCTGGATAAGCCGAGGGGTATTAGAGAAATAAATGGAGGATCTGTCATCATTAATACACTGACCTAAAGCCTTCAAATAGATGTCTAAGGCTCTCCTGAAGTTATTGCCTCACTGATTCTAGCCAAGCCCAGCAACCCAGTATCATCCACAAACTGAAGATGAGAGTAGGAGGGAAGATAGTTGTTCCATCTCCAACCTTGGATAAGACCCTGCCTCACCTGAGACTTCATAAATCTGCCAAGACCCTCCTCCATGATAATGAATAAATAAGGAGATAAAGGGTCCCCTTGCCGGAGTCCCCGAGAAGCACTAAACAAATCGGAAGGTGCCCCATTAATGAGAACAAAGAAGGAGGATGAGGTCAGACAACTAAGAACCCAATTCACCCACTCCTCCCAGAAGCCAAAATCCAAGAGAATTTTCTGTAAAAACTCCCAGCTCATCGATCATAAGCTTTAGCCATATCAAGCTTAATGAACATAACCCTCTCCTTCGAGTTAGCCATAGAATGAATAGCTTCCATAGCTATCACAACACCATCCAAAATTTGTCTTCCTTCAACCAAACCACCCTGCTCCACAGAGATTAGAGTACCAAGTAGTGGTTTGAGCCTCTCCGCAATCAACTTGGTGATGATCTTGTAAACAACATTACATAACGCTATAGGCCTGAAATGAGCCAGCTGATTAGCCCCCTCCTTCTTAGGTATGAGAGCCAAGAAAGAAGAATTCATGGACTTGAGCATCTGTTTGTTCCTATGTGATTCCTGAACCACATCGAGGAGATCAAACTTAATTATTTCCCAGAACTCCGGAAAGAACTCAATCGGAAACCCATCTGGGCCAGGAGCCTTACCTTTTTTCATATTAAACACCACTTTCTCTAATTCAGGTAATAATATAGGACATAAGAGCACCCCATTCATCTCAGCAGAGACTAGGTGGGGAATACAATCCAAAATGGCCCTCTCCTCAGCCCCAGCAGCAAGATCCTCTCTAGAAAAAAGGTTAGAAAAATAATTAACCGCTTCCCTGGAAATATCAGAATAGGAAGAGAGTTGAGCCCCTTCAGGCGAAACAAGGGAGGAGATAGAGTTCCCTTGCCTTCGAGCCTTAACCGAATTATGAAAGAATGCAGTGTTCCTATCCCCCTCCTAAAGCTAATCAACATGAGATTTCTACTTCCAGAAGATCTCCTCATGAAGCTCCCACTCTTCTAAGCCCTTAAGAGCCAAGGACTCAGCTTTACTAAGAATTGAGGTCAACCCTTGGTCCCGAATCTGATGAGTGATGTTATCCAACTTGGACTGAGCAACCATCTTCTGAGCATGCAGGTTCCCAAAACACTGTTTATTCCAAATCTTAAGCTTGTACTTCACATGCTGAAGCCTCTTACTAAAAGTAAACATGGCTATCCCATGTGCAGGAAACCCATGGCTGTCACATGTGCAGGCAACCCCTCATACCACCAATCCAATATACGATCATGTAGAGACTGATCTCTTAACCACATCAATTAAAATTTGAAAGAAGGATTTTTGGTGACTCCATAGGTGGTGACAGAGAGCTTGATAGGCCAGTGGTCAGAGCCCCTCCAATCAAGAATTTCAGAACTGGTGAGCAACCTACTGTTCATCCAATAGTAGGAGACCAAAAATCTATCAAGCCTTTCAGAGATAGCCTCAACACCACATCTCCTATTGTTCCACGTAAAGACACCATTGATAGGCTTCACATCAATAAGATTCAAGGAGCCAATCATATCCCTGAACAGATTTGTAGAAGGGTCTAGTCTGGCTAACCCACCTTGTTTTTCTTCCAAGCAAGTAATAGCATTAAAATCACCTGCCATAATCCAAGGTAGAAACGGGTCTAGGGCCCGGATGAATTTGATGTGAGCCCAGAGATTTGCCTTACCTGAAAGATCAGTAGGAGAATAAATATTGGATAAAAGACACCTCTCTCCAGTCTCTAAACTAGAGGCAACCAGAGAGATGGAAGACCGACTAGAGACCCACCATAAGGGGAAAACGTTCCTTGGATTCCAGAAGCAAGCCACCCCCCCAGAACTATTCAAAGCACCCACCCTTTGCCAATTTCCCTGAGGCCAGATCCGTGAAGCACAATTAGCCAAACCGTCCACTGTAAGTTTGGTCTCCTGGATAAAGACCACATCAGGAGACTGAGAATCAATTAGTCTATGGACAACCTTTTGTCTAGGGATGCTGTTCAACCCCCTTACATTCCATGATAAGACAATCATTTGTGGGGGTGGGAGAAGTGGGAATCAATGGGTTTCACCAACCCAGACTCAACCAAAGTATCACCCATAATCTTGACCTTCTCTTGATCAGTCTTCCTTCCGCTCCTTGACGGTTTATCAAGAGGCCCCTTTTTAAAGGATTTCTGCTATAACCCTAAAACAGAAGAAGCTTTGTTACCCTTCACAGAATCTGAAGCCCCCTTAGGAGCAAGGGGATCAAGAGCCACCACATCAGAGGCCTTTGGAGCCTATGAACCCTAGAGAACCCTGACATCCAGAACCTGAGAAGGCAAATCTATAGCCACCTGTTCAACCTGATGATCCCTAGAAGATAGAATATGATCCTCTTTCTTTGCTTCCTCACCTTGACCTTCCTACAGACCCTTAACCCCAGAAGAGAGCTCAATTGGAACACCTTCCTCTTGGACCAAGTCCTCAAGAACATCAAACCTGTTAAAAGTGCCATCATTCTATCTATCCAGCCAAGTTCTTTTCTTGCCCTTGCCTTTGTTACGGGAACTAACCAGAATAAAGCCCTCATTATCTGCAGGTTCCTTAGACATAGGAGCCTTCCCCTTGTCCCCCTTAGGAGGTCTAGAGATAGCCAAGGTGGGGGATTTATTTTTGGGACACTTGCAGTATAAATGACAATATTCATGACAAAGTCTGCATCTAAAAGGTAGGGTCTCGTAATCCAACTGTTGGATCCAAGAAGAAGATCCCATACGAATTTCCATAGAATCTGGTAATGGATTATTTAAATCAACTTCAACACAAATACGAGCAAAGGAAATTACCTTATGATCTTGAGTTTGTGTAGCCGACCCCACTGGTTTTCCAAGAAGCAATGAGATTGAGTGAAGAATATCTTCCCTCCAGAATTCCAATGGAAGCCTGGGCAGACGAACCCACACCGGAACCCGCGAGGGAATCTCTTCAGCAGAGTTGAAGCCCATGTGCCAAGGCTTGATGAAGAGCCCCACCCGGTTAAAGAAATACGGGCCTCCTTTGAAATCCCTATTCCTATCTGACATGCTTTAAAAAATAACCAGAAAGTAGTTATTAGCTGCCAAAATAATCTCCATATCACCCTCTGGGTTCCAAACCCGATGTGTCCAAGAATCCAACACAGGTAGAGAAAGACGAAGGCCCAAAAATTTACAAATAAGGGCATGGCTAGACCAATATTCAACATCCTCAGAAACTTGGTTAGGTTGAATAACCAAAACAGGTCGATCCTCGGATCTCTCCAAACATCAGTTTACTTTTTTAATTCGAAAAACCCCTTTTGAAGAGGAGACCCCATCCCCAGAATGAGATTTACCTATCTGATCCTTAATACTGGCATGCAACGAAGAGGACAACTCTACCATCTCCATATCCCCAGAGGAAATCTCAGACAAGTCAAAACCCCGATTCTCCATGGGCCGAATAGCACAGTCCCACCAATAAAGAGAGAGACGGGGCAAGAGGCCCACAGTCTTTGATAGCTAAACACCACCCACCAAGGAGATGCCTAAGCACAATAGAACCCAAAGGAAGCAGGAAGAAGCCTGCCCGCAGTCCAAAATGGGTCACCACCCCACAGTGACCCGCGCACCCCTGGTTACCAGCAAACACCCCCCCTCGAATGAAAACAACCTAGCCGTGGCCACCAGACACAGGCAGAAAGAAGAAAAAATGCAGGCTAGGGCACATAGGCCCTAGCATGCACCCAGCCATCGCGCAGAGCCATCCTCAAGATTTCTCGATCACCCATAGACACATAAAATTGACCTAAGCTTGCAAACTCAATTTTCTTTTTTGATTATTATTAAGACTTATAGACTATCGATTTTTCAGCCTTTCTATGTTTTGAATAATATAAGACATTATACTGTGCTATTTATTGTACTGAGTAGTTTATCTGCATAACTTTTATAATTTCAATAGAAATTTGTTGTTGGGATCATGTCTTGGACTCTTCTTGTTCAATAAATGTGTATGAAAATTACATTATGTCATTTGGTTAAATTGCTTAGGATTTTCATCTATGTTTATGTTATCCTTGGATATAGAAGGTTTTTGAACATGCCCTCAAACCTTATCCGAAAGGAAGGTTTTCCGTGCCTAAAACACTAAATCTTGGCACATCGCCTTAAGTTAGACTTTATTTTTATATCTGCTCCCTTTTCCCATTATAAACCCCCAAATTATAGGAAGAGCCGACTTCTTAAAAAACCTGGAGGTTACTCAGTTTAGTGAAATTGGTCCCCCATTTACTAAGTTTCCCATAAGGCTATTCACCTAGCAATTTTAGGCATCAACATTATGCCAAGAAACTCATGAAACACATGGCTCTACTATCAAGTAAGTTGCATTATGCTCGATGGCCATGTTAAAAAGGTTTCTCAACTTCATAAACCAACAAGCTACGTTATGATGAATCCATGGACCACTTTACCAAATTTTTAACATCTAAGGGGACAAACAAGCCTCACCTAAGAAGGCGCATAAACATCCAAGAGGATAAACAATAAAATCAACTAAGAAGACACATAGACATACAAGAGGATAAATGAAAAACTCAGCTAAGAAGGTGCATAAACATCTAAGAGGACAAATTAAAACTCACCTAAGAAGGTGTATAAATGTCCAAGAGGACCAGCAAGACAAATTTAAACCTTGAGGGGTGTTATAAAGAACACCACCATAATTTTTTTTATAAAAATGATAAAGGGGCATTTATTAATACATGAAGGGTCACACCTTAGGGAATATCACACATGATACCACTACCAAGAGAAGACAAGTGGTGGAATAAAAGATCACACTTTAGGGAATACTAGCCATAGTATTACCACCAAAGGGAACATCATATGCCAAGAAAAATCACACCATTAGGGGACATCAAGCCCAATATCACCAAAAAATATACACTAGAATGGATTGAGAAGGCCACACTTCAATTGAAAAGGTCACACTTTCTAGGAGATGTATGATATCATCACTAAAAAGAGACCATTATTTATGCAAAAAATGAGCGAGGGACTATATGCCCCGCTTAAAATGTTAGTGTACTTGCTACACTAATATTTTAAGGAGATGGAAAGGGAACCCTTGTGGCAAGGAATACACCTAATGTAAAGCTACCTAACCCCTTGCCCCCCAAATTTAGGGACAAAGGTGAGCCAAAAATGGATGATCATATGCTACTCTTTGGAAAATGAAATAAGATTGCATAAATCCTAGTTTATACCCCATGCATGGTAGTGAGTATTGTGTGATACTACAACTACCACATGACAAGGAGCAAAGCAAATGCATCTTATTTTATTATTGTATAAAATATGTCATTGTAGGGATCTAATTCTTACAATTTCTTCTTTAGAATACAACATTCATCAATAGTATGTCCAAATATTCTATGATATGCACAATATGATGGTTTTTTTCTTCCACTTAGTATCTCTTAGTTCTTGCATGGGTGGTAATTTGATGAATCCCAATTGTAAAAGTGTAGCTAAAGTACGTTCAATCTTGGATAAGGGATGTGGAGTATTTGTGGTGTAGAAAAATGCACTCCTTTATATTTTCACATACGTTTGCATCCCCTTAATTAATTGGAATTAATTAAGCTTCCAATTTCTTAAATTATGCATTCCTAAGACTTATTATTCCCATTTTTCGAAAGGGAAACTGACATTAAACAATTTAATTTAAACACCTTGGAAATTGTGTCTTGGATTTAGGTCCTAGGACCCATTCTCCCAAGGGCGAATGGGTCCTCCTTAAGTGCCACGACCCAATTTCTAATATGTTTTTGATAACATTTTAATGATTCTAATTCAAGTTTCAAATGTTGGCTTATGGAATCTAGTTTTTGAGAAATTAGATAAACACCTATAAATACATAATTATTTTATCAATTCAAACTTAAGACACCCTATCAAGAGTTCACAAGAGAAAATATTATTGTCAAGAGCATTGAAGATCAGATTTATCAAGCATCTACAACATCAATCAAGATCATATCATCATGCTATATTTCATGTTCATTCATATTATATTTTGGAGATAACATTGTGATGTAGGTTTCAAGAATTCAAGTATCAAATCAAGAAATCATTCAAGCCAACTCAAGAAAGATCTAATCCTTAGAGAGATGTGTCAAAATTAAGTCCTCTAAGGGCAAACATTAAGGGTTTGGTGAGTTGTGACCTAGCATTTTTGATTCATCAAATTATTTTCATTTTATCATTATTTCATCAAGGTTTAATTAGAAAATTGAGGTTTGACCAAGGAAAACCCCTATTCACCCAAAAACAAACATTTTTCCCTTTCTTTGTGTGTAAAGATTTGTAGGTGAAGAAGAATTGAAATTGGATTAAAAGAGAAAATTTGTAAAGTTGTCAAAGTTTTCATGAAAGTTGTCAAGCCATGAAAACTTACCTATAGAATTTATTTCTGACTTTCTGATAGTAGAATCTAAAGAAATCAGGAGCTAAGATCTGGGTCAAAGGACTGTGAAATCATGTTTTGGACCCCTGTATAGAAACCCATTCACTCGAGGGTGAATTTGTCCTTGCAAGACACTTAACAACCACTTTTGGTGCCTAGTACATGTCATTCTACCCTCCTTATATCTTCCTGAAAGTTACTATTTATGTTTGTGCTATTCTTAATTTCTACATTTAAGTTTTGCATCACATAATTGAGTTCATTAGGTATTTTATTTTTATCTCCCCAAAGTGCATTTCAGTCATAAGGAAACAACAAGACCCCCTATTAGAATTGATTCACCTAAAGTTTGAAAGTCAATCCTACCTTTGGGAGATCTCTTTTTCTAATGAAACTAGGGAAAGTGTGGGTGTCTTAGATCATCTCATTTAGGTGAACCCTTTCATCACATTCATCCACACCATTTTACAATGTTTCATTCTGGTGAACCTGGCATTCTTACACTATAAGATTTCTGATTTGGTAGTCTTCCAAAACCCTAGATCTAGGATTTGCATTAGTTTGCAATGGATCTCATTTAGGTTTTATTTTTTAATAAAAAGAGGGATAAAAACTCTATTGAAATCTAGAAAGAAGGATTACATAGCGATCAAGGAGCCAAAAGGCTCTGAAGAATGGACAACTAAAGAACACCAAGCCAAAACCAACACCACCACTGTCACAACCAAAAACACCTCAACCTTCTGAATCATCAGCCAAGACCTTCTCTAATTCATGACAATAATCAGGGGGTAATTATCCCCACCCTTCAATTCTCCAACCATCATCTTGCTCCCAGGCCCACTTGGCCAGACAATTTGCAGCCCTATTCCACTCATGTGGAATGTGGGCAAAGGACACCATCTCTGTCATCAAACACCTCTGCAAAATCTGACGAACAATCCAAGCAAGCTACCAGTCAACATCAGTCACCTTTCACTCATTCAACAAGTTAACTATTATTTATGAGTCAAATTCATAGATAATCCTACACCAACCCAAAAAACAAGCACACTCAATAGCCTAGAGAATCACCAACCCCTTCATAAAGTTGTAAGAATGTTGCCCTTTATGGAAAGAAAAGAAGAAAATAACCGCACCCAAATAGTCTCTACCTATACCACCAATCCTAGTAGGCCCAAGATTACCTTTGGAGGATCCATCTATATTGATCTTCAAGGTATCCACTGGAGGGGGCATCCATCTACCAATCCTTTGTACCTTCTTTTTCGCTCTCCTACCTCTTCTAACACAAGCAGAGGCTGGAAAAAATCCCTGTAAACCCAATCTAACCATAATCTCATCATCCTTCCTATCCAAAGGAAGCACTACTTCACAATTAGCTTCCATCATCTCTTGGATCATACCCACAACTCTATGCCAAACTTGTAACACCATCAACCTATCCCCACAAAAAATCCTGTACGATTCCTTTCTAGCCAAATCTACCAAAGAATGAAGGACCAATACACCACACAATCTAGAGAAAAGGAGCTAACGTAGGCGGCCTACCCAGACTACTCCAAAACTCCACAAGGGAAGAAGCATGAATGCAAGAATGCTTTCACACACCCCACCAATAATTCCAAAGCTGTATAGAGAAGGGACACTAGAAGAACAAGTGGGAAGAATCCTCCTCATAACAGTCACACAACACACACCTAGAGGGGCCTTGTAAACCCCGCTTATGAATATTATCCCAAGTCAAACACCTATTCCAGGCCAGGGTCCATAGAAATAAATTACATTTAGGCCAAGAAAACTTATTCCACACCTATTTCCACTAAGGGACCTCCACCCCACCAAACTTCCAGGCTAACAACTGTTGATACCCACTAGCCACAGTGAAAACTCCCTTAGGATTTAGGCTCCAAGTAAGAATATCCTTATCATTAAGGGAACTACATTGTCTACCAGCTAAAATTCTATGGAGCTCAGCACAATCATCCTCCAACCCAACAATAGTCACCAAGATTATTCCACCCAGCCACCTCCAACTGCCCACAAGGGTAGGAAGACTTAAAATCAATCACTCTAGACCAACCAATATCGAGGAAGCATTGGCAGAGATTTGATAAATTAGGAAACTGGCAAAGGATGGGGGGAAAACCATCCCAGGAGTCAGACAAAAAGAGAGCCTCAACCCCCCTATTACAGATCCAGAACAAACCTTCCTTAATCAATTCCGCACCTTTCTTTAGCATTCTCAAAATCACCAAGCCCTTCCCCACCAAAGGATACCTAGGAATATCCTCCTTCAAAACCCCCTGAAGGTACTTATGCGACAAAACCTTGGCCCAACTATGATCTTGTTCCAAACACCATCGCGAATACAACTTAGCAGCCAATGCCAATCCAATCAAAGTTGACTGTCGTAGACCAAGACCCCCAAACTGCTTCGGCCTACAAACAATATCCAACTTGATGAGGCTCCACTTTGAAGAAGACAAGTTACTCGCCCATAAGAATTGTCTAGCCATAGAGTCCAAATCCTTAAGAAAACCAATCAGGGCCACCTATAGCATGCATCTATAAATGGGAAGAACCTGTACCACAAATTTAAGCAACTGAAAATGGCCAACAAATGACAACAATTTATGAGTCCAATGGATAACCTTTACATGGAACTTGTCAAGAATACACTGCCAAGACTCCTTGGGAAGACTACCGGAAGAGATAGGGGTGCCAAGATAAGTCAACGAGAGAGACCCAATTTGGAACCTCAATATATGAGCAATCCTTTGCTGAATAGGCCGCGAAGTATTAAAGAAGAAGATGGAGGATTTATCTTCATTAATCATCTGGCCATAAGTAGGAAGATAAATATCCAAAGCCTGGCGCAAATTTGTAGCTTATCTAACCTTAGCCATACCCATCAAATCCTTGTCATCCAAAAATTGCAGGTGAGACTAAGGAGGAAAACCATTAACCCACACCCATCCCTAAATAAGGCCCAACTCAACATTACGCTTCAACACTTTCCCCAAACCCTCTGCCAGAAGAATAAATAAATAAGGAGAGAGAGGGTCCCCCTGACGAAGACCTCTAGAAGCACCAAAAAGTGTGGAAGGCTCAACATTAATTAGCATTGAGAAGGAGGTGGAAGTGACAAAACTCATAACCCACTGGACCCACTCCTCAGAAAAACCAAAGGCAATAAGAATATTATGCAAGAAGGACCACTTAACTCTATCATAGGCCTTAGCCATATCCACCTTGATGAACATGGATTTTTCTTTAGAGGAAGCCATCAAATGAATATTTTTAGTAGCAATGACCACCCCATCCATAATTTGTCTTTCAGCAAAAAAACCACTTTGCTCCTCATAAATAAGACTACTAAGCCATCTTTTAAAAAGTTTCAACAATCAACTTTGAAATAGTTTTATACACCACAATACAAAGAGAAATATGACGTAATTGAATTAGTTGATCTACCCCTCACATTCGGGAATGAGACCAAGAAAGGTAGAGTTCAAAGCACATACCATTTGTTTATTCCTCTGGGATTCATGAACCACCTCTAATAAGTCCAACTTATTAATATCCCAAAACTCTTGAAATAATTCAATTAGAAATCCATCAGGACTTGGGGATTTCCCCTTCTTCATTTGAAAAATAGTAGCTTCCAATTCCTCAAGTGAAATATGGCCTAAGAGATGCTCATTCATTTCCCTAGTCACTAGGAGGGGATACAAAACAAAACAAAGTTATCTTCCGCCAAACCATGTTGAGAATCCTCTCTAAATAAGGAAGTAAAAAACTCCACCCCTTCTTTGACTATTTCATGCAAAGATGATAAATTCTCACCCCTATCATTCACCAAGACATAAATAGAATTACCATGCCTTCGAGCTTTCACTGAATTGAAGAAGAAGGCAATGTTTCTATCCCCCTCTTGAAGCCACTTAACATGAGACTTTTGTTTCCAATAAATTTCCTCATGCAACTCGCATTCTTCCAGGGCTTTCAGAGCCCTATCCTTCTCCCTAAGTAAGTACTCTGAAATACCAAACTCCCTTACATCACAAGTGATTCTATCCAAATCAGCCTGAGCAACAATCTTAGCATGAAAAATATTTCCAAAACACTACCAGTTCCACCTTTTAAGATGATACTTCACAAATTGTATTAATTTGGAAAAAGTATACATAGCAGTACCATAAGTCGGTCTACCAATTCACCACCATTCAGCCACAAAATCATGCAAAGAAGGATCTCTTAACCACATAAGCTGAAACTTGAAGGAGGGTGACTGAGAAGCATGAGTTGAGGCCACAGTCAATTTAATAGGCCAATGATCCGAGCCCCTCCAATCTAAAATCTCTGAACAGGTAGACCACAAACCCCAAACCCAGAAATAAGAAAGCAAGAAACAATCATGTCTCTCAGCAATACAGTTCACCCCCAACCTCTTGTTGTTCCAGGTAAATTGACTATTTTGAGGCTTAATGTCCATAAGATTCAAAGAAAAAATGTTATCACGAAGTAAGAAAGCAGAAGGTTCCAATATCGCAATGCCACCCTTCTTCTCATCTAATTCAGTAATGGCATTAAAATCACCAGCCATAATCCAAGGAAAAAAAGGAATGAGGCTACGAATAAAATTGATATGAGACCACAAGAGTTGCTTACTCGAAAGATCAGTAGGCACATATATATTTGATAGAAGGATAGATTCTCCTGTCTCAAGACTCGATGCAACCACTGAGATGGAAGACTTTGAGGACAACCACTAAAGAGGATTGATCTTCAAGGGGTTCCATAGAAAAGCCACACCCCTAGAATTCCCTTGAGCCCCAATACATTGGCAGTCACCTCTCCCCCACAACTTTGGCACCAAACCAACCATAACATCAATAGATAAATTAGTCTCTTGTAAGAAAAGAACATCAGAAGAATGAATTCTTACCAATTCCCGAACAACTTTTTGTCTAGGGCCACTGTTCAAGCCCCTAACATTCCATGAGAGCACAATCATTTCAAAGGGTTTGAAAAATGAGAATCCAGAGTTTTAACAGACCCTGATTCCACCAAATTGTCTCATGCCATCTTAATCTTTTCCAAGTATTTCTTTCTTCTAGCCTTGGAGGGCTTCTCCACCAAACCCTTTTTTGAATCTTTATGAAGGAGACCCATCTGAAGAGAAGCCTTGCCACATTTAGTCACCTCAGGACCCACTTGCATCACAGGAGTAGAGGCCTTTTCCACCCCTGACTTTCCCTCTACAAGGGGCTCCATACTCCCATGAATGACCAAACTAAGATCCGTGTCCATTTGCAAAGCACCCTCCACCTGCATAGATTGAGATCCACTTGGAGTAATGCCCTCCTAAACCACATCCAAATCCCCCTAATCCATAATCACCAAGCTCTGATTCACCTCCCGTTGACTAAGATCATCCAGTATTTCAAATCTATTAAAGGAATCATCATCCTGCCTCTCCTTAAAAGTCCTCTTTTGACCACGAGTCCTATTATGAGTCTTCACTGGAATAGTACCCTCTATACCTGTAGCCTCACCAAGAATGGGAGTCTTGCCTTTGTCAACCCTCGGGGGTTTCTAGGAGGCTAAGAAGACTGGGGATCAATAGGCTTAGATCTAGGACATCTCCTCTGCAAATGGCCATATTCATGACAAAGACAACACTGAAAGCGCAATGTATCATAATCTAACTGCTACACCCAAGCATATGAGCCCACACAATTTTCCATAGAATCTGGCAAAGGGTTACTTAAATCAATCTCCACACAAATACGAGCAAATGTCATTACCTTCCTATCTTGAGTTTGCTGAGAAGGGCCCATTGGTTTTCCCAACAAAGAAGCAACCATTTGCAAAATATCATTGCACCAACATTCAACTGGAAATCTTGGAAGCCGAACCCACACCTAAACCCAGTTCAGAAGTTCCTCGGAAGGATTAAAACGTGCATGCCATGGTTTGATAAACAACCCAATTTGGTTGTGAAAATAGGGCCCTCCTTCAAAAACATGATTGTGATCATCCATGCAATTAAAAGTCACCATGAAGTAACTATTCGCCAATAGAATTATCTCCATCTCACCCTCCAGAGACCAAGTCTGATAAGCCCATGACTCCAAAAATTTGAGAGAAATCCTCAATCCCATAAATTTACAAATCCTCAATCCCATAAATTTACAAAGCAAAGCATGCTTCGAATAATATTCAATATCCTCAGCAATCATTTCTGGCTGAATAACCAACCTCGACCTATCCTTGGATCGCTCAAGACAACCATTGAATTTCAGAATATGTGAACCACCAGACGGACCAAATCCGTCATTTCCAGAATCATTAGAGAATAAATTATTATCAAAGACCCATGTAGCATGAGAAGGAGAATTCGTACCGACAACAAACTGGAAAGCCAAAGCTGGGTTACCTCCAGAAGCTTCCCCCCGATCCATTGTCAGGGAGACCACTAGGTAAGACTCCACACTCAGCACCACACATCACCACCAGACAACTGCCTCCAATCAGATTCACACTCCCCACCACCAAATGGCTAATCAATGTTGTCCACCCCATAAAAATATCCTCCACACTCCACAGTGCAAGCCTACACCTTCACCGCCCCACCGAGGAACCCACCACAAGAAAACAAAAGAAACGCTACAAAAGTTTTTTTAAAAAGTCAACAGGTTGAAGACAACACCCACCCCTGAAAACTTTAAGCTCCCCCCACCGCAACAAAGAAATAGAAGCCTCTGATCTAGAAAAAAGAATATGCATGCAAGGGCTAGGAAGCCATGCATCACATCCCACAAAGGGTACGGTTTGTTGCGCAGAGCAGACATGCGACCATCCTCCTTTCCATCTCATTTAGGATTTTCAAAATTACATTAGTTTGCATTTTATTTAGGGTTTTAAAATTACATTTTGCATCCTTTAAAATCTCAAAAATCCAAAATTTTGCATACATATTGCGTTCACTTTACATAGCAATCTGAGTATTAGTGTCTTTCATTCATTTGCATCAGAAAATTCAAACAAAATTGCATCTAGAAAATTGTCATTTTGCTTGTTTTTTGTCATCAAATTGTATTTACAACTAAACACCAAAATTTGGAAATTTGTAACTGAAAGTATCTATTTGCAACCAAAAACAACAACCTTAAATATCAACTCAGAAACCCAAATCTTAATTTTTTCAACCCCTATGCAAGGACCCATTTACCCTAGGGCGGATATGTCCTTATACAAGTCATTTTTTGAATTTTCGAGCATAAATCTATCTCTATTTGCTTTATTTCTTGTTATTTTCAGATCTCAGTTTCAGTTTCTGGACTTGAAGTTTTTTAAAATTGTTTTCATTCAACTTAATTGGTCAACACAAGTGCATAGTTTAAACATAAAATTGACATTTAAAAGATATCATTTTCAATTTCCTGCATTCAAAAAATAGAAAATTCTTGCATGTCATATCTGAAAATTACTATATGTTTTTACATGCATTGTGCTTCCTATTTATGGGTGTTTGTTACATTTGTTTAGTGCTTTTTGTCCATTTTGGGTGCACTTTTGGTTTGGTGAAACTTGCATGAGTATTACAACCTGGTGTCCTATTGCTAATACTTTTGTGCGATGTAGTTTGAGACTCATGGCATCCTATGTCGGTACATCTACTGTGGATCTTGTGTTTTCTAAATCTTTCACTCATAGTGTTGACACTTGTCAACATGCCTAAAATACCATGTCCTATGACCTCCAATCCTGTTCCTCAAGAAAACTTGCAAACATGGATAAAGCCTTAGAAAAACTTCAAAAATTTGTGAGTGCCGAATACATTATTGGTATTGTGGTTCCTATCATAGATAACATGAGAAGAATGTTTGATATTTAACTAGGAATAGAAATTGTGCGAAGCTTATCTCATATTATTGATGATCACTTCCCTATAGTGGATGGTTGTGCTCAATATTTGGGATACACTTAAAGTCAAGGTGGAAATCAAATCCCCCCCTACAACTATGACCTCTATTCCTACATACACTCATTCAACTGTTACTACAACAAGACAACCAATTAGAAACATCAATCCAACTTTAGCTATGTCCACTGAGAAACCTTTTAGCTTTGTGAATTCAAAAATCATCTCTTAACCCATCACCTCTCAAAACCTTGCAATTCACTTGTCCTCCTAACACATATACACCTCCACCTTATTCACCTCCATCTCAAAACACAACCAATGATCTTGTCCTTAACCAATGAACATATGAGGAAGTGTTGCAAGATGGTGTGTCCCTTGGTCTTCTCTATGCATCACGATGTTTGGTTTTGTGACATGGCTTAACTGCCTCCTGTGGATCTTGTATAAATTTGGCGGTTGTATCAGGCATTAACAGGACGATCTTTTGGTGCAATGAAAATTGCCAATGTAACAATGGTATCAGATCCAAGGTCATAGGTTTGAACCCATCGCTTGCCCTAGGGGGGATTGTTGCAAGATGCTATGTCCCTTGATCTTCTTTATGCAACATGGCACTTGGGTTCGTGACATGGCTTAACTGCCTCCTATGGATCTAATATAAATCTAGCGGTTGTATCAAGCATTAACAGGTCGATCTTTTGGTGCAATGACAACCACCAATGTAACAGGAAGAAATTTCACTCAACATAAATACTTAATCACATATCCACAAATAGGAACATTCAAAGACTTAAACCACATACCAATACAAAACATACTCAAAACCTAATAGAAGGTTACTTACCATTTCCCAAACTTTCCTAATTCAACTAGACCAACTAGGAAGTGAGTGTGTGTATGCTCAATTAGGCTCAACAGGGTTACTAGACCAAGTTCTTCTCCTGAGTGATACTTCCCCTGTCTTTTAGGGGTTTGAATTTGTCCCTTATGCAACTTAGTACATCACAATAGTAGTTAGTTGATAACATCATATATTTTCATCTTCAGAACATTATAAAATATCAAATTGAATTAAACATTCATTCATCAATTTTCCATCAAGATTCATTTACAAAACACAATCATAAATATATTAAAGCATTTTAACCCATCAAGATAATAGTAAATAGGTAACAACACAACATGGTGTAACACTTCTCTATATTTTCCAACGAAATCTAGAGCATTTTATTTTATTTGATCCATGCATTTCTCAGTTATTTTTCCATATGATTGATATTTATGCACTTTATATAATTTCTTTCTCAATAATTTCCTCAAAAATAGGAACTTCTAAGGCAGGGGCTGCATCAATAGGTAAGTAGATGTGTCCACAATGGACCTGAGATAAGATGTCAATAATTTCACTTATTGTTTGAGTTGATCCTTTGTATGCTTCTCTTTATTTGTTCTCTAAATCAACTTAGTTTTAGAAACCTGAAAAATATGAATATCACTTTCATGTGTCGAAGGACCAAGATCTACTTTGGTGATGTCAAAATTAGTCTCATGAGATTTGTCCACATTTTTCTTTGAGATGGGATGAGATAATTTAACACATATTCTCGAATGAAGGATCAACTATCAACCTTGATGTAACCTTGGTTTTCTTAAGCTTTATAGACTTTTGGATCAAATCAGCAATTGTATCAAATTCAAGAGAAACCTGAAAAATATGAATATCACTTTCATGTGTCGAAGGACCAAGATCTACTTTGGCGATGTCAAAATTAGTCTCTTGAGATTTGTCCACATTTTCTTTGAGATGGGATGAGATAATTTAACACACATATTCTCGAATGAAGGATCAACTATCGACCTTGATGCAACCTTGGTTTTCTTAAGCTTTATAGACTTTTGGATCAAATTAGCAATTGCATCAAATTCAAGAGAAACTAATTGGATAACTCTCCTTTTCTTTAGAAAAAATTGTTACAGCCACAAAGAAGCAGAAACCTATGAAGAACTTAGGATGTTCATAGATGATGGTTCAAATTCTATAAGAGGATTGGGAACAACTAGAAAAGGAACGTCATTGGGGAGTACATCACTAATTTACATTTTAGGAGGAGAATGAGGCTCATCATGAGGTGGTGATAAGATTAGGAAAGAGGGTGAAATAAAGGGGATTGATTCCTCATCATTGGGATAACTTTGAGGATCTATGTATTGTCTTTCCTCAACTCCTTCCTAAATTAGATTTAATGACTTCTCATTTAGCTTTGATCTCTTCTTCCTTATTTTTGGATCATTTTCACATGTGTTTGTAAAAATGTTCCTTGTGTTCAAGTCTCCATCATCACCACCTCCTTGAATATTTTTCTACAAATTCAAAACTAAAATTGAGACTTCAAAAATGGTGGAAGAAGAAGAACCTTCCTGAGTGTCACTCCTCTTCCTTGAAGAATTATCTTTATCTTTTGGTTTTCTATTCGTAGCTTCAAATTCACCTTCTATGTAGATACTTTATTAAACATCCTTTATCCACATACAAATTTTCCCTATCTTTAAAATCCTTTGATGTGTGTCTCTTCATTAACACTAGGTATCTAAAGCATTGCACATTATTATATTGCAGGCTTATTTTCAGATTGCTTCATTTGGCATTGCCATTAATCACCACATGGACATTAATTGTGTTTAACAAACCCATTGCAATTGCTAACTTTTTAAAATGAATTGAATATGGAAATACCCTCTTGTCTTTATTTGCCAAGCTGATTTCACCAACTCTACATAGATCTCTGGTGTTTGTGAATGTGATTAGTTCTCTAATAAAATGATAGCGGGTGTCTATGTGTTTTCTCCTCTTGTGGAAGACTGGATTCTTTGAAAGTGCGATTGCAGAGTTGTTGTCACATAGTTTTTTTCTTTCTTCTACATGTTCATTTTGTAACTCTTTCAATACTCTCCTCATCCAAACTATCTGACAAGATGCACTCATTGCTGCTACATATTCAGCTTCAACTGATGAAAGATTGACAATTGACTGCTTTTTTGAAGCCCATGAGACTACACCGGTGCCAAAATGAAAAACATAGCCCGACGTGCTTTTCCTGTCATCAATACTCCCAACATAGTCACTATCCATGTACCCAATCAACTTGAACTCCTTTGAACTGGAATACTAAATGCAATAATTCTTTGTTCCAATTATGTATCTCATAAATTATTTTCCTAGCTTTCCAATGTGTGTCTTTTGGAACTTCCATAAATCTAGAGATTAAACTAGCTGCATACATTATATCTGGTCTGGTGGCTGTCAAATACATAAGACTCCCAACTAGTTGTTTATACAAGGTTGAACCAGCATGTGAACCTATATTCTCTTTGCTCAGCTTCAATCTAGTCACTATAGGAGTGGGTGCAGATTTACAATTTGACATATTAAACCTTTTGAGAACATCACTAGCATACTTTGCTTGAGAAATAAAAATAACATTTTCATCTTGATTTACTTCAATACCTAAAAAGCATTTCATAAGACCTAAGTCTGTCATTTCAAATTCTTTCATCATGGCTCCTTTAAACAGATCAACTGATAGATCTCCAGTGAAAATTAAATCATCAACATACAGGCATACAATAAGGATTTCACCTTTTTCATTCATTTTGGTATACATAGTTGGTTCCCTGTTGCATCTGTTGAATCCATTCTGAATAAAATAACTTTCAATTCTGTTGTACCAAGCTCTTGGGGCTTGTTTGAGACCATACAACACTTTCCTCAACTTGTAGACTTTGTCTTCTTGGCCCAATAACTCATACCCAGGTGACTGTTCAATATAAACTTCCTCTTCAAGATAGCCATTTAAAAATGCTGATTTTACATCCATTTGATGAACTAACCGTTTGTTTTGTGCTTCTATGGCCAGTATCATTTTTACTGTGTCAAGACGAGCTACAGGTGCAAAATTCTTAGTATAATCAATTCTTGGTTGCTGTGAATAAACTTTTACAACTAATCTTGCTTTATGCTTTTGCACTTCACCATTTGCATTCAATTTGGTTTTGTAAACCCATTTAACTCCTATTACATCCTTGTCTTTTGGAAGACTCATCAAATCCCATGTCTGATTATTTTCAATTGAATCAATCTCTTCATCCATTGCACATATCCATTTATCTTCTTTAATTGCATTTTCAAAGTGAATTGGATCTTCAACTTGAGAATAAAATGCAAAAAATGTAAACTATTCTGAATTATTTTCACCTTCATTTTGATTGTAGATATCTCTTATGTTTCTGATTTTTTGTCTTCTCATGCTTGTCAGTGTCGGATTTGATAAATCACTTGAATCTGCAGAATGTGGACTTGATGGTCCCGTGCCAGAGGTTCTTGCTGTAGATGGCATCTACAGTCCTCTTGTTGTTGCTCTCACATTGGATAATGGTGTCACGTGTTGACCACTTTCCTGAGCTTGAATTGGCATAGAAGAGGTCACAGTAGTAGGAATATTTGCTAGAACAAAGATTTCAATTTCCTCTTGAGGGATACTAACTGATACATTGACTGTACTTTATCTACTTCCATCCCATGCTTCATCTTCAACAAATTGTACATCTCTGTTAATTATGACCTTCTTAGTTGTTGGATTATAAAGCTTGTATGTCTTGGATTCATCACTATATCCAACAAATATACATTTATCTCCTTTATTGTCTAACTTCCTTCCTAATTCATCAGGTACATGTACATATGCAACACATCCAAAAACTCTCATATGTGAGACATTATGTTTTCTGCCAGTCCATGCTTCTTCAGGAATAATATTCACAACACTTTTTGTTGGACACCTGTTCATTATATATGTTGTACATGATACAATTTCAACCCAACATTCATTTGTCAAATGTTTGGCTCTCAGCATGCTCTAAGCCATTTCCATGACTGTTTTGATCTTCCTTTCAGCTACCCCATTTTGTTGAGGTGTATATCTGGTAGTAAATTGCTTGTGAATACCATGATCTCTGCAGAAATTTAAAAACTCTTTTGAAATATATTCTCCTCCTCTATTCGTCCTCAACACTTTAATGTAATGACCACTCTATTTTTCAGAAAGAGACTTGAATTGACGGAAGAAATTAAACACTTCACTCTTATGCTTTAAAAAATAAACCCATATTTTCTTGAATAGTCATCAATAAAAGTCAAGAAATAAACACTACCACCTATTGAAGGTGTTTGCATTGGCCCACACAAATCTGAATGAACAATCTCTAAAGGGGCTTTTGCTCTAGTTGACTTCCCTGCTGGAAATGATTCCCTATGTTGTTTTCCTAAAATACATCCTTCACAAACTCTCTCAAGTTTTTCAATTAAAGGTAATCCCTTGACCATACCTTTCCTATGAAGAAAATTTAAACCTCCAAAATTTAAATGACCAAACCTCAAATGCCATAGCTAGTTTTCATCTTTTACTTCTGCTTGAAAAATAGTCTGCATGCCAGTTGTAATTTCTTGTGCTTGTGCATAATTTGTTTTCAAATCTGGCTGAATTCTCAATGGAAACATTATGTTATTTGTCATTTTGACCTTAGCAATAAGCTGATTACTTGGGTATTTGTCTAAAATTGTGCACAGACCATTCTTGAAGGTTACCCTATATCCGTTTTGAACTAGTTGACCGACACTCATTAAATTGTGTTTTAGACTAGGCACAAAATACACATCAGAAATATACTTTTGCTCCCCTTGTCTGGTTAGAATGTTGACATTTCCCTTTCCTTTTACTGACACTTTGTTGTCATTACCCAAGGTGATATCAAACTTAACATTTTCATCTAAACTTGAGAACATTTCTAGATTTCCTGTCATATGATTACTAGAGCTTGAGTCTAAAAACCAAACATCTTTTTCACTTGCTTGTGCAACATTATAGGCCAAAAACATTGTACTCTTATCTAGTTTTTGGTCTTGACTCTTTTTTTTGAAATTTGCATTTTGTTTACCAAAATCATACCATTTCTTCCTACACTCATTCATATAATGTCCAAAATTTTTACAATAGTGACATTGGACTTGAAACTTATCATACCTTTGACCTTGAGGTTGATTCTGAGATGGGTTTTGGCTGCTACCTCTTCCACTTGAACTTGACGGACTGCATCTTCCACCTGTATTGAAACTTTTTCCTCTTCCTTTGCCTCTTCCTTGGTTAATTGAAGCTTGTGACTTGAAAGCATGCTCCAATGACATATTTTCTATTCTTCTTAGCCTGTGCTCATGAGAAATTAGTGAAGCAAAAATATCATCAACAAAATATTGAGTGAGGTCCTTTGTTTCCTCTATAGTTACAACAATTGTTTCAAATCTTGTGGGTAAACATCTTAAAATCTTCTCAACAACTTTGACATCTTCAAGTATCTCACCATGTGTTCTAATCTGGTTTACTAGTCCAATAATCTGGGTAAAGAATGAATCTACTTATTCATTGTCCTTCATGTATAGAGTCTCAAAATCCCTTCTCAGTATTTGCAATTTAGCTATTTTAACTTTCTCCATTCCTTGATAAGCTGTTTGGAGTATATCCCATGCTTGTCTGGAGCTAGTTGCTGCTGAAATTCTTGGAAAAATACTTTCATGTACTCCTTGTAGAATAAAGAAGAGAGCTTTTGAATCCTTCTTTTTATTGTCTTTCAGTAAGTCCTTTTCTGCTTGTGTCAAGGCATTGAATGTTGTTGCATCAACTGGCTCTGGAAATCCATTCTCCACTAACTCCCATAAGTCTTGTGAACAAAATAATGCTCTCATTGTAATTGCCCAATAATCATAGTTCTTCCCATTTAACTGTGGGATTTGAGGATTAGTCAAGCTTGTTCTTGCTGCCATACTTTGCACATAAACTTTAAAACAACACTAGTTATGGAGAACCCGCTCTGATACCACGTGAAGGCCAAAGACAAAGGACTTAAAAAAAGGATTTAGAAAAATATTCTTCACACACAGAAAAAAGATTAAAATTTTATTAAGATATTCTCACTGAGTTGCTGCTACAAATTTCTGCTTCTTCAGAGCACAATAGACCTTATATCTAAGTTTTCCAAATTATACAAGTATATATCAAACTTACATGGCAAGAGAGAAAAAAATAATAATTACAATAATAAAGGCAATTAAATTATGCCAATTAAAAACGTCAAAATCATATTTAAAACAGCCCTTTTGATTTAACTTATGCCAAATAAGACCCCACTTGAAAACGGCACCGAAAATAAGCTATACCGCACTACCGCGCATGGAGAGAGAAGGTCTAGCGGTACCGTGGGGAAGCCGTGAGAAACTGCACAACTGTGAACAAAGACTAAAGAGCTGGCGGTATTGCAGTGAAGCAGTGAGAGACCGCACTGCCACAAGGAGAGAGCAGATAGACCGCGGGGCCGCAGAGAAGACGCGCTATCGCAGACGGCTGGATGGCAAGCTGCGGTATGGCAGGGAACACCGCATAACCGCGGGCGATGAGATGTCAGGTGGCGGTAGACCGTTCTACCGCGGGGCAGGAATGACTACCTGACGGTAAAGAGGTAATCACCACACCACCGCGGGAGCTAGAGTAGGAGGTCGAGGTAACATGAGAAAGGTTGGAGAGACACGCAAGAGTTGGGAGAAATTCCAACAAATTTTCCTAGAGCCCTCAAAATCAACATGCACAAATAAGGAAGGTGCTTGCAGAAATTATGGAACTTGTCTTTACGCTAACCAATTGCATTTGCATGATAATTTTTAAAGCTAGTTTAGAAGATCCATTATGCACTTAAGTTGCAATCATTTCATTCCATGAGGTGACATCCCTTTAAGACATTATGTCAAATAGTTCGCATACTTTGTCTACACCTCCACATTTTAGATTTAAGTCTTAGCCGCCATCTTGAAGGTATATTGACAAACAGTTCAAATACCTTTATCCATACTTTCACAGCTGCTAACTACGTTGTTTCAACGCTCCCATTTTGGCACGGGCAGATGATATGTATCAAGGGATTCAGCTTTACAATTGTCAAATGTGCCTGCCTATCACATAAGCTTTGCATTCCATCAGATGACATCTCTTTGAGTTATAATGTCAAACAATTTGTATGCCTTATCTATGCCTCCATATTTTGCATCATATATTTGCCCAAATGTTTCCAAATCCCTTCAAAAAAATCCATTACGTGTCTATTCTTTTATATGCATCCACATTTTGTATGCAGGAAACGAGAATACTAGCAAAGGTTTTAGAGCTTTGAATTTACACCTGCGTATTGTCTTTGATTGAAAGCTTGAAAAACATTTTTGACATATCTATTATGTTTAATAAATGCTCATACCTGGTTTCACGGCTCCAATGTGGATAGAGGCTAAGAATATACTGGTTAAAGCTATGGAGATTAATTTTAAGCTTGCCAAAGGCATATGTCTAAAAGCTTTGAAAGCCCTTTTAGCACACTCATTGTGTGGATAGTTTGTGGTCATTATAGTCCATGCGATCACATTTCTTCGAGGCATTTTTTCAAAGAGCAGGCTCTTTGCTATGTTTCCACGCTACATGCATGTTTACCAAGGCACTTGCAACTATAACATAAACATTTTAAATAAATCCCCTCCTCTCTACTTTGATGAATGTCGATACCCTGTTCCAAAAACCTTCACTTGGAGCAGGCTTGGGAAGTGTATCTACAATGGTTCTACGCCTACCAATTTTCTTGAAATCTCTAAAACCTTTTCAACTAATCTATCTTACATACCTTTATCATTATTGCATTCCAAGAGGTAATACTTCTTCGATGCACTCTCCAAAATATTCATTTGTTTGGTGTTTGCTTCCACATTCAACAAGCATGCCTGCCTGCCATAGCACTTGCAATATCAATTCAAGCTTTGCATAGGTAGTTATAGGAGCCAACTCTCCCATTAATGCTCAAAAATCATGTTAAAAAGATATAAAAGTTGAGCATATCAGAATTTCTTGTTAATGCAATCAAATTGAGAAGTGAGAATAGTTGAGCATATGATCATAGTTTAGAAATTAGAGAAAAAATGCATGACTAAAATTCAAATTCTAACTTGTTTTTTTTGGTAGCTTCACAACTCTTTTACTAATCATTTATTCTTTTCAGTTTATCTAATTTTATTTTGGCTTTCAATCTTTTGACTCGCTTATAAAGCCATACCTTTTGAAAATATTTAATCTTGTGAGCACATTAGCAAACTTCTTGATAGACTCCAAAGGTGTGAGAAAAAAACATAACTTTTGATTGGATCAACACTTTTCCACAAGTTTTTTCTAAGTTGATAAAAATATCATTATAGCCAAAACCCATAAATATAATTTCATTTTGATAGCATGAACCTTTAATTAAATATTTTTATTAATTTCATCATAAAAAAACAAGAATCTTTAATATTTTGAAAATCAAGAGGTGGATTGATACGAAAATTGGCCACATTTTGCATGACATCATCAGGATGATCTCCATAAAATGGATTTGCATGAGATTTCATGGTTTTGGAGATTTAATTGTTTTCATGGTTTTTACCAATGCACATAGTCAATTTCAAGTACAAATGGAACAATGTATAATCATTCTTTGATCTGACACTAGATATAGAGTTTGATGTCATCAACCTTTTTCAATCAAGTAGGACTATGCTGCTTTGAGATAGGTTTGATAAACTATGCTAGTGAGATGCAACTCAACTAGCTCATGATAAATCTTTCAGATGAATACTTTGACTATGTACAAATCAGTCTAATAATGAGTTCGATGCAACTCAACTAGCTCATGATAAATCTTTCAGATGAATACTTTGACTATGTACAAATCAGTCTAATAATGAGTTCAATGCAAATTTTTTAAAAATTAGGCTAGTTGAAAATGGGGGTGAAAAAACTAAATTAAATAAACTTACATTTATTTAATCTTATACAACAAAAAGGCTAGGATATGATATAGAAATAAAGCACAAATAGGGTTATTATGGTATAAGAAAAAGTTTAAAATATGAGAGAAATGGAACATAATACCTCTCATTATTCCCCAAAACTTAGCATATTGCACACCCTCATGCTATCATTATCACTTAAAGGTGTTGGTTTGAACTTGTAGAATTGAGATTTATAATTTTTTCCTTCTATATCCTCAACTCAATTTCATTTCATCGTTTCTCTATCAACCCTTCACGACTTCTCTTTAAATTTTTTTTTTTTTATTTTTTTTAATATTTTTACCTCCAATTTTTTTTTAACTTTTACTTCTCTTTTCTTTCTATCTTTGTTTTATTTTTTCTACTCCCTCTTTTGTCATTTTTTTCATTTTTTTAACTTCTATATATAAGAGGTACCACAAATGTCTATTTTAGTAGAGAAAAACCTATGGTTTAGTTGCATAATATTGGAATAAGTTAGCACAATGCTTAGAAGCCCACAGTTTGTATGTTTTTATCTTTGCATTCATGAGCTAAGAAAAATACATTAAAAGATAGACAATAGGAATAATTATGAATGATAATGGGCACTATGAAGGGATAATCATGAAATGAGAAAAATAGGATAATGAAAACAAAGGAAATAAGTACATTGTATGGTGTACCTCCACCAAACTTAAAGGGTTGACCGTCCTTAGGAAAAAAGAGGGGACTAGTGGAATTTTTTTATGTGATTAAAATATAATAAGAAATATTAATAAAGTTAAAATCTAAAACTAAAATTTATTATTTTAAAATTTGCCATGTCCACTTATGCCAAGGTATGTTAACCAAAACAACTTAGAATGTGAATATCTAGCAAGGAATTAAGAGTTGCAACAAGAACTATGATAAGAATTGTGACACATGAAATATCTTTCTCCCACTAAAGTATCATGGATCATATAGGTGGTAGTTGATACCCCCTTTAGTTTTGTGAACACCTCAATTGAATGTGTAGTAGTTTGTAGCTACTACAAGTGATCAAAGCCTTTTTTAACCACAATGATCTAGAGTATAGCTACATAAGTGAGCTACAAGAGGTGAAATAGGAAATTAAATAGACTTAAGCAATCATGGAAGCAACTAAGTGTAACTAAAAAGTGAGTAGCTCATAGAAACAATATAAATAATTATTATTATTTTCTTTTTTTCAATTTTGATAAGGACAACTGACTATTGGAAAGCTAGTTTTCAACCACTTACTTCTTAGAGTAACTTTGAAAACAACATTCACCAGTAAGAATTTATTCAACAACAATCCACCAAAATTTGGTTTTCAAATTGTAGTTGTCTAGCAATTGAAGGTTTTCATTATTTTTTTTTAATTTTTGTCATTTTTGTCATTTTTTATAAGCTATATGATGAATCAAATAAAATAAAATTTTCATATGATTTTGAAGTGATATTATCCAAAACCTAGAGTTCCTTCTATAGCCTTGAAATGAAAGAATTTGTTGAAATTGGTTGTGTGTACAACTTGAAATGATGACCAGAAATAAGAAATATATTTTGATCAAAATCCACCATGTAAATTTTCATACCACTATTACTACAAAAAATCTATATCCCATTTAGCTCATGCCACTATATTTGTAAGTCACCTTCAAAGTCCAAAGGCAAGGTTATGTAGTGAAATACCATTGGTAGTCTACCAACTTACCCATACACCTCCAAGTTGGTGGATGAACCAATCCTTATGATGGAGTGTGATAATCTGCATTAGAATTTATTCAATATCCTTTTTCTGTGACTTCAAATTATCCATGCATGTTTATCTTATGAAAAATTAAAAAAGAATATAATACTACAAGAATCCTAGTTCTCATACACTAAGTTGTATGTTTTCCTCCACATGGTTTGCTATGAAGTATGCCAATATCAAGGCTAGTGCAAAAGATAACTTTTATCCATGAATTTTGTTTACTCCAAAACTCACACTCATGATTTTATCAAAAGTGTTAGAGCAACAATTAATAAAGGATTTATTAGTAGTGAACCAATGATTTCAAAAATTGAAGAGATTTCCCCCATCGTAACTTCATATTACAAAATCATGAGATCATTAGGATAATTCAAATAATTAGTGAGTATAATGATATTGTTAATAATACCTTGATTCATGTTTAATGAATGACCATCCATTTGTTATATGTTGTATAGTCCTTAATCCATGCAAACTTATCTTTTCTCTAGTTGTAAAAATTATAATATTTATTGTTGGACCTAGATTAATAAGTGTGTGAGTAATACATATTTTTTTCATAGGCCAAGTCCAAGATCTAGATGTGCTAGTGTGAACAAGGTACTTTATCTAACTAGTTAATTTCCTAGCTAGTTATCTACTTAGGTCATTTTCACACCTTATCACTTAAGTTTACCTAGGGTACACATAGGATACGTAACACTTTATATATCATATCATAAGATTAAAATGCTTGTCATTATCTTATGATACCCTAACTCTCACCTTGGCCTATATAACCAAGGGATTCCCTTTGTAATTTCAATCTCATTTTTCATTGTATATTTTGCATTCTCTTTAGTAGAATGTATTTTACTCTTGCTCATTTTTTATTTCTATATTTTCTATCCTTCATTCATTTGAATTCTTAGGTGGCTTTTCAGTGAAATCTTACACGATATCAGAGTTGTTGTGAGTTGTGGGTTAGCAATATTTTAGGAAATCTAAGAGTGTAGAGTTGTTATTTTTCAAAGAACATGAGTATTCTCTTCTCTTGCATCTTTCAATTATCTAGAGAATTAAAAAAGTGTTGAGAAAATACCCGTTTCTAGTGTGTTTAAATATTGACTTTCTAGTTGCAAGTTTTTTTAAGCTTCTTGGAGAAATTCAAAGCTCACCATTGATTCTAGAGTAGTTGAAAAAGTTAGATTTATATTTTTTTTGCCTAAATCAGACATTGAAGGCTAAATCTGCAAAATTTTGAAGTGGGAAGCTCATTACCAAATCTAGCAAGGAGTTGTCATTTCAAAATATTTTGGGTCAATTTTGACCTTGTCATTGTGCTCAAGAGGCCCAAAAACACTAAAATCAAGAACTAATTTGTTGATTTTGGACACAACTGCAAAAGCAATTTTTTTTTTTAATCAAGGAGTCGTACAACCCCCTAAACACACCTATATGTGCATTTCAAAAAAATACTTGCAATCATTTTTAAAAAAACATTTGAATTTTTTTGGTTTTTAAAACAAAAATAAAAAAAAATTAATATTTTTTATTAAAGTTTTCTTTGAAAATTTTAGAAACAATAAAAAAATTAAGTCCCTTACAAGTATTGCACAAACCTACACTCTACACAAACTTGTACTTGAAGGGTACGTTGATACCCCATGGGGTCCCGTGCCCCTTTAATGGGTCATGCCTTTCTTTTAAAAGGCTTTTAAAAACACATGTGTGTGTGGTGATGGCTTTAGTCGCCCCCCACCCCCGCCCCTAACCAACTTATTTTTAAAAAATATTTAAAAACACATTTTATGAATGTTTTGAATTAGACTTTCAATTAAATAAAAAATGAATAAATTTAAATTGTTTAATAGTTTTTATGATTTTTTTTTTTAATATTGTAAATAAAACTTTTTTAATCGAGTCTCTCTTTAATATTTTTTAATATCTAAAATTAATTTTTTTTTATTAATAAAGTTTTTAAAATATAAATTTATTTATTAATATATGTTAATAAAGTTTTTGACAATGCTTTTAAATTAAAATTTTAATTATTATTTTTTTAAACAAACTTCTCATTAAAAAATAAAATTGGAAAAATATATTTTCTAATTGCATATCAAGGCTTTGTACTAGACCATCCATGTTGTTCCTCCAACCAACAACCAATAGGGGTCAATTACTTCTGAAATTATGGCGACATCCCAATAAGAGGGAACCTTTAGTAATCATATATTGTAGAGAAAATTCTTGTGTCCAGTTATTAAATTTTCTAGATTTACATCATTGTTGTTGTCCAAATAACTCCTGTATGTAAAAGATATGTTGTAGACGCACTTAAATAAAGTGCCATAATATTGTTACTTCAATGTAATATGCTAAATCTTTAATATTGCATGCTTCTTTAGATTTATCTATGTATCAAGTATTAGTTCCTATATACATAATGAATGTAGTGGTTGGTTACCCATGCATTTCAGTGTAATGGAATAGATACAACATATACACTCATATTATGGAAACAATCTTCCTATATTTAGAAGGTCAAGTTCTACATCCAAAGACTTGGCACTTGTATTTTCAACTAATATCTAGTTGAGCAATGTCCATAATCAGATACATTCATACAAAATATGTACCAATTTGTAATTTTGAGTATTTGAGAGTATTTAGTTGATACTCATGTAGTGGTCTCTTTGATTTTGATCTTATTCATGTTACATTGTGGGATTCATCAACGGTTCTTCATTGGTAGTTACAACTTCTTCATTTGATTTCTAGAGTTTGGACATATTTAAAGAGGAGTTTTGTTCAAACTTGGTGTGTGGACACTACATATAGGATTCTTCATCTCTTATTGGTCATTGGGATGATTTCATATAGGACATACATTATTTTTTTTATTGCATCCCACATACAAGATGTTGATGATAGTATTGAGGATATTCATCTCCTCTTTGATGACATCTCATAGGAACACATGCATCACATTCTTCAAATTATTTGAGGGTACATTTAGATCCTCATTCTCCTTCCCCACATTCATATTCTTCCATGGTGATAGATCTTATATAGATATACTCATGAGTTGATAGTTTCAACTCAGTCTCCATTCATGTTGACCTCTTCTACAGTGGCACTTGGTTCTTTATATCAGTGCTTGTCATCATTTGATATCATTTTGGAGAAATTTTTGGAGGAATCATCATTATATTTTCTCTACATTAGTCTTCACATCGTTCTATATTCTCACCTTCTTTAGTTAAGATTGGGACTCTTGACATTGTGACACTTGAGAAAATTCCAAAGACTTATATCCTTCTTCCCTTGTATTCCTTTTAGGAATGGGAAGATATCATGCATGCACAAGATTGTCTCTATTTTTTCCTAAGGGGAAGACTATTGTTCAACAATCTTGGACTATCTTCAAAGTTTTATGTCAAGCATCCACCATCAGTGCAAGGGATTGTGCATTCAGGGGGGTTCTCTTGACCTTTTTTGTTCATTCTCTCTTATGGGGGGACTATTTCCTCACATGGGGTTTTATCCTTTACATTTTCTTGTGAGAATTTTCCTATTTTTTCTCTCTTTTAGAGAGGATTTTTGTCCCAATAGGTTTTCTCCTTTTCTCCATTTGTGAGAGATTTCTTTATACATGGGTACCTCATCAAGCCTAGTAGTTGGGACCCATCTTTTCATCTGTGCATTATCTACTTCTCCCTAAGTTTCACTTAAGGGGGGTGGGGGGGGCGTGGTTAGTGTTGACAAGGTACTTTATCTAACTAGTTCATTTCCTAGCTGTTTATCTACTTATGTCTTTTCCACACCTTATCACTTAAGTTTACTTAGGCTACACATATGATACTTATTATTTTATGTCTCATATCATAATATTAAGATACTTGTTACATAATATTATGATGTCTTATCTCTCACCTTGGCCTATATAACCAAGGGTTTCCCATTATAATCCCAATCTCATTTCTCATTGTATTCTCTTGAGTAGAATATAGTTTATTCTTTCTCATTTCTGATTTCTATATTTTCTTTCCTTCATTTATTTGCATTATTGGCTATATTTTCAGCCAAATCTTACAAGATGCATGAATATAATTTTTCTTCTAAGAAAGATATATTAGAGCTTTTCATTCTTCATCTTACACAATTATTGAACTATTAAAATGCATAGTACAACCTTTTTTTTGCATGACAAATTTTAACACTGACATTCATGATTTCAATGATAAAATTAGACTTTGATTGAGGTGTTTCTTTATGTGTGTAAATTCTCTCTAGAGGTTGTGATTAGTTTCTAGGAAAATAAGAACTAAGTTGAGTACCCTTTACTTTTCCATGTTGTTCTTCTAATTTAGTTATCCTAAAATCACATCCCTTAATTATATTGATATATTTAATTGAGACGCACCAATTTCAAGTATATTAATGAAATCCAAAGGGGTTGTTAAAATATCACTATTATATACAATTTGAGCCACCTTATTAGGTAATAATTTATTAGACATTATAGTTTCCCAAGGTGGTCATGTTGAAGTGGATGGTTGATGATTTGGATAGAATAATGAAGATGGTAAAATTTATTATGGATATAGAGTAGGTGAAATTAAGTAGGATGGGTATGGTGGAGATGGCAATATATATGATGGGTATTATGGGTATGGTGGATGTGGTATGATTTTCCATGGTTGATATTATGGTTGTTGTGAGTATTCATTTTTCCATGTTTGGTAGAATGGGGATTATTTTCATCCACCATACCTAATAGTTGGAGAAGCATTTTGTGAAGAAATGTATTATCTTCATAATTCAATAAAATTATAAGACATGTTGAAATCATTAAGAATAACTAGGTCTACTTGATTTGATGTCTAGAGTTGTCCTTGAGTTACAAAAAAGACTTATTCACTTCTATTTTTTGGGACTCACTTATAGATTGTCTTCTTGACTATGTCTTGTTTCTTTACTGAGCGAGTCAACATTTATACTTAGCTTTCTCCCTATAGAAAATAGAACAAAAAAATGGTTAAATCTTCATCTATTAGTTCTTTTCAAAAATCCATTGTCCCTCTAAAAATCTTAAATTATCTATTCTTTCTCAACTATGGGAATAATATCTATAGATGGTTGTGATAATGGTAATGGAGGATTAAGATCATCTAAGTTGCATTCATTAGGTAGAGGGCACATTAAAATACAACTTTGTGTCAACATTATTTACCCACTAACTTATTCTTTGTTTTTTAAGATTTGAAAACAAAGGTCTGGGAGCGGTAGCCCCAAAAGGGGTCAAGGAACAATTCCTCTTACAAGGTCCCAAGAAAACACCTTGGGCACACTCCCTACACATTTTTTTTCTTTTGCGACCTTCAAGTTCTTCATTTTTGAAAGATTTTTCTTTGAAAATTGACATGTTTGGACTATCCCAAAGTGGCTCACTTTTTATGTTTTTATTATCTCTTCCACTCATTCTTATTTGTTTCTTCAAAATTAATTCAAATTTACTTCTTTTTCATCGATTATCTCACAACATGTGATGTTGATATGCAAATATTAATTTTCTTCTAAGATATAATTTTACATTAAATATATACTAAATAATAATCACACATATATAATTTCAAAAATATAAATTAGGATTAATCACCTAAGCAATGTTGACAATATTGTGAAATTTATTCCTAATGCATTGATCTTAACTCATCTCACCAAGCTAACAATCCTTTAACACCTAACCCTAACAATGTGAAGCAAAACAAAAGCTCTGTCTTATCAAACTAAGAGAAAATGAAAGAAATAATTCATCCAACAACAAATTCCAAATCAGAAATTAACCACACAATTTTTCAAAGCATGTGCCACATTTTATTTTATAGTTCCATTTCAAAAATACACATTAAAATAAGCAAATAAAGACATTCCAAAATCCGATTTGTTTCCCTTGTTATTTCTTGATTTCTACCTCTTCTTATTCCTCCAGCATCACTCTAGAATCATGCCTCCAAAGCCGATTTTTAGTTGTAGTATTTACCAGCCACCATAGGGATTGATTTCCTCTTTTTATGGATGCAATCTTCTATCCTCTTTTTCCAAACTTAGACATCCCACCTTTAATCTGCTGCACCTTACTTTTTCTAGAATCTTCAACTCCCATGCACCTCACCAAAACTTTCCATCTACTTGTCTTTTCTGCCCAATATAAGGCGTGCAAATCTGCCTTGATGCTACGCTATGGCTGAGGGGAGTTACCCATTTTGGGCTCTATACATTTAGAATTTAATGATATTTAAATCTGCAATTTTAAATACTCTTCAACATTGACTTTCATTACTTTTGGAAGTCAATATAAACTCAATAAACCCTAGACGGAGATGCCCATTAGACAAGGATAAAAATTACCAAGTTTTTGAATACCAAAACAAAGTTTTCAAACAACCAAAATAAAAATGAGAATTTAAATGATTCAGATAACCAAAGTACTCAGATGCTCTGGAATCAAACACACCAAGTACAAAAATGTTCCATGAGTGGAACACTCATGAACATTTGGGCAAGTCTAGACTTGGAATTCCAAACTTTTCCAAATCTGAAGCACTGACCCATGAAGCCTCATCTGTTGCACGATTCTTCCAACAAACCAAATACTCCCAATAATCTTTCCTCCTTGTTCATTTGGAAATCCGTGAATCAATGATTTGATCGATATTTGTATACTCCTCCAATAATTGATGCATCTAGTCTTGCACATCTAGTAAATCTGAAGATGTATACTCTATTGTCCACTTAATTTACCCTCATGATACTTATATAAATCTGCAACACTAAATATTGGAGAGATATCAACACCAATTGGAAGCTCAATCTCATATGCAATTGATGAGAACTTTTGCAAAACCTTGCATGGGCCAATCTTCTTCCATTTTAATTAATTGCATGTTCCCTAATGGCTTCCTCAAATGCACCATCACTAAGTCACCAATCTGAAAATCTTGCACTCTTCTATGCACATCAACATATTCTTTGGATTTATTAGCACTCTTCTCCAATTTATCCTGCACCTTTCTATGCAAATCATGTATGTACTCAAAAAAATCCTCTACTACAACACTTTTCCTATTCAAATCTGCACTATCTCTCAACTCATCAACACCTCTTGGACTGTACCCATACACAATTTGAAACGAACTCTTTCCTGCACTTCAATTAGTTGAATTATTATAAGCAAACTCAGCTTGCGTCAATGTCAAATCCCACTGGCTTGGTTCATCCCCAACTAAAAGCCTCAACAAATTACCCAAGCTTCAATTCACAACTTTAGTTTGACCATCGGTTTGTGGGTGGTAGGTTAAGTTGAATCCCAATTATGTTCCCATTTTCTTCCACAAAGTACACCAAAAATAACCAACAAATTTTGTGTCTCAGTCTGAAATAATACTTTTTGGAAAACCATGTAACCAAACTATTTCTTTGAAAAATAAAGTAGCTATATGGGAAGCATCACTACACTTCTTACATGGTATAAAATGAGCCATTTTTGAGAATCTATCAAATACAACAAAAATTGAATCATTATCTCTTTGATTTCATGGAAAACCAAAAACAAAATCCATGCTGATGCATTCCTATGGTCTTTGGTATTGGCTATGGCTAGTACAATCCAGTGTTTTGTCTCACTTCTTTTGCATATTGACATACTCTAAACCCTTACACCATTATTTTTACATTTGCACTCATTCTAGGATAATAATAACTCTCATTCAACTATTCCAATGTTTTTCCCACTCCAAAATGTCTACCCAAACCTCCACTATGTTTCTCTCTCAACAATTTTTCCCTCATGGCACCTTGAGGTATGTACAATATTTTCCCTTTAAACAAAATATTTTCTTGAATAAAATACTCCAACCATGGAGTTCTATCCACTCCCATTGGAATCTTACATGCTACCCAAGATTCTTTAAAATCAACATCTTCTTCATACAACTCTCCCATTGAATCAAAACCAACAACACTTACTTTCATTTCATTCATTAACAAGCACCTTCTACTCAATGCATCAACAACTCTATTTGATTTTCTACTTCTATGTTTTAAAATAAATGAATAGCTTTGAAGAAATTCAACCCATTTCACATGCTTTTGACTCAACTTACCTTGGTTGTTAATGAATTGCAATGCGGATGATCAGTGTACAATACAAAGTCTTTTGGTAGCAAATAATGTCTCCATTTTTTGAGTGCCTACACAATTGCATAAAACTCTTGATCATACACGAAGTGATTTGGTAATCTTAGATATCACATGTTTATTAGTTCTTGATATCTTGAATGACTATATTAAAATAATGAGAAACCCCTTAAACATTCATATATGAGGATAACATGGTAGAACACATATCTCAATTAGGATACATTTACTAACAATAAGAGTAGTAATACTCAAGGTCTATTCACAATGTGACAATTATGTGAAACCCCAATATAACTCCAAATGATATTCAACTAATATGATCAAGCATCATGATCATATTAATTTTTGGCATCCATGTCCATTAGAACACATCATACCTCAATAAGGCCATACAAAATTATTAAACTTCAAAAGACATAACATAATAGTTATAAACTTGCTTCAAACAAAGTCGATACATAATTTGACTCTAGATGGTTGAAAACACTATATACCTTGGATCAACATCCAAATAAATACATCCAATAATAATATACTATTAATCTCTTAATATCCTGTATTATTTGTTGAAAGCCATTACTTTTAAAATAGTCTTACCTCACAAAATATGAAAAGTTCACCCTAGTCACTTATAACTAAATATAAAATTACTGGTAAGCAATAAGATATCACTGTAGCATCGTAAATTTTCACCCTTGACAATTTCACACTATGTTTTTCTCCCCCTAAATTATTGAGCCTAATTGACCCCCTAATTTCCCAAATTATACATTCTATGGCATATTTTTAATAGTTTCTAATAATTTTCAAACATAAAACAAATGCTCCCATTTAATACTTTTCCTCTGACTCTTTAAACTCCCCAAAATAGGGTTGGGATAGTGGCGCCCTAGGACCTATGTCCCCCTATTTTGGCTCCAAATTTAAACATGTCGATGTCAACATTTCATTATTTGAAATTTAAATGTCTAAAGTCGACCATCAAAATATATTTTTTGGAAAATTATATTAAATACCTATAAATACCTAGTTATTACATCATTTCAACATTAAGTGAAAAGAGGTGAACATCAAGAGCATTATTCAGTAAGTCAAGAGTAGCCATTAAAGATTTAGTGCAACAATTCAAGATCCAATGTCATGTCAAGGTGTATGTGAGTTCATGTGTTCCATATTATCATTGTTTTGTGAAGGCTAACTCTTGTTGTAGGTCTCCAAAGAATTCAAACATTCAAGAAAACCAAGAAAGCGAGATCTAAGACCCTTGAAGTGATGTGTATGAATTCAGTCCTTCAAGGAAGCCATTGAAGGGTGGTGAGTTGCAACACTTAGTGATTTCATCATTTCTTCCTTTTATTTATCTATCTATCATTGGCATTGCCATTGTGGAAGTGGAAACACTTACACATGTTTTGATTGAGATGAACCCCTAAAATGGCCCAACATTTCCTCTCAAATTTGAATGTACAAATATCAAATTAAAGATGATTAAAAAGAAGCTTGAAGACACTATTCATTATTGCATTTGAAACCATAGGCCTTGACAGCTCACAAAAATTCAATTACAAAAATATCCTACAGTGATCCAACAAGTTTGCAAATGGGAAATAGAAGTGGAGATCTGACATTAGAGGACTGTGACAACAAATATGAAAAATACCTAGTAGGACAGTGACATCCCTGACACCAACATCCTGGAAAATCAGACTAAAATTTATATCACAAGTGCATAGTGTCCTCTCCTTTCTACTTTTAGTGTCTAATTTCATCTGTGACATCTCATATTTTTTTAATTGCATCAGAGCACTAATTTGCATCATTAGGACAATTAGAAAATTGCATTTCATCCTTAGGACATTTCTAGAATTTTTCAAGGGTGAGTTGACTCACCTATCAGGTTGTAAGTCAATCTCATGAATTGTCCAAATCCATCAAACACCCACTACCACTCAAATCTTTAATGAAATATTTGAAAAAGTACCTAAACCCTAGGATCAAATATTAGGGATTACCTTTTTCTATGTTTCATTTTGGTGAACCTGACATGTTAACACTATATACCTTCTGAAATTTGAGGCATTTCACCCTAGATCTAAGTTTTGTATTTCTCATTTAGGGTTTCATTTTTGCATCATAAAAATGCATAAAAATTCAAAAAAAATATGTTTATCATATTGTATTATAGGTTGCAATAGGGTTTGTTTCAGTAATATTAGATTAGATCTATATTCAAATTTGCATTAATTAGGTCATTAAAATCTAAAATTGTTCATTGCATTCAAAATTGCATCTTTCATTATCAAAAAAGTGAAAAATTACATAGTTTTGTGTTAAAATTGCATAAAATCATCATTTTTAGAACTTTGCACCTTGGAATTAGTCAGTTATTACATCTTGTGTCTAGAAATTGCATTCAAAATTTTTCATTCATCATTCATACATTTGCATACTTCCATTTTCCATTCCCATAGTCATATAATCAGTAAAATCTAGAAAAATACTCATTGTTATATCTATCTACACAAAGAATTAGGAAGATTAAATAGTAACACACTCACACTTTGAATTTCCAGTCACCCTATCTAGGACATAGGCTCTCTGGGTGCCTCTATCTTGTATTTTGTGGCTAAAATTTGAATCAGTGCTCTATTTTTGGGTTCTTTGTTGGATTTTGCTATTTGAATTCTATTTTTGTATTTCAAAATTGTCATTTATTTTCAACATTGTGCATGTTTATATTCTTAAGTTCACAATTCTAAAATTGAGAAAAATCTGGAAAACAATTCATTGTCAGACCTGTTTGCACACAAATCTGGGAACCCTAAATAGTACCCTAAACAATCAAACTTTAAATTTTGTGAAACCCTATCTAGGACATAGGTGCCTTGGGAACCTCAGTCTTTCTTTTTTGAGCTTAGATTTTTGTGATAGAGCTCTTGTAGTGTCCTTCGTCCATATCCGATGTCTATTTTTTAATTTTGTTTACAAAACTATCTAATATTGATCATTTGACCCATAAGGATAGTAACAACATGTTTCCTTTTTCAAAGATATGGTTTTCATAGTGTAATACATGGCTTGTATGATTGCAATCTCCCTAATCATGAGCATAATATAAGGAAGCAAAATGAAATAATTGATAAGCATGTTAGTCATTCTCCCAGAATCTCTCCTAATGGTGAGAGTATCTTAGCATAAGAGAATGAAATCAATGACACGTGTCTTAATATAACTTTAACTAATCTTCATTCATCTCATAATCTCTCTCCCACTTGTGAGAATGTTTTGGTGCAAGAAAAGTGTAAGCATGGACACTCGTGCCAATCATAGTTGTTCTTCTCTTGATACCTCAACTTCTTGTGAAGAAGGTATCCTTATGTTAGAGGATCCAATCTTTGAGCATCATGAGAATCCTATTTGTTTCTCTCCCCCTACCTCTCCTACTTGGGAAGATATTTTTGGACAAGAGGATGAAACCATTTATACATTTCTTTCAAACTATAGTAAAAGGGATTACATAGATGAAGATGCTAAGGTGACCTTAGAACCTCTCTCAATAGAAGATCACCAACAAGAAGTTAAATCCATTGAGGTTATGAACACACAGTTGGCTATTAGATCTCCTTTGAGTATTGGACCTCCTAAGTCACCTCTCATTATAGGACCTCCTAAACCTTATGGCCATAACCCAAACTTTTCAAAACAACTTACTAGTAATCATGTGTCACAACAAACAAGTTATCATACTATAGCTCACACATATAACACTAGAAATGATAAGCATCCAAAACCAAATTCAACATGCATTCAATTGCCTCAACCATATCTCCCACCCACATCTAACATTTCACAACATTGTGGTAAAAAATTTAATCTTGTTGAGCAACTTCGTAACACTCTTGATAAGATCTCTTTATGGGATTTGACTCAAACGTCGCCTGCTTACCATGGTATGCTTCAAAAGGCTTTGAATTTTTTGTGATCCCTCTACAACGCGACCAAATGATGTGATAGATTTCATTGAGAATATGAATTCACTGAACTTGGACATTGTCTTTCATCAAAGTGAATTACCTCATTTGGAAACACAAAAACAAAATGATGCTTTGATGATCATGGCTATTATTAACAAGGTTGGGATTAGACGTACCCTTATTGACAATGGTTCAAGAATTAATATTTGCAATATAAATATTTTGGATAAAATTAAAGTGGACACAAATTTAATTCAACCCATTGATTTCTCAATAAAAAGTTTTGATAATGTGGAAAGAAAGCTGCTTGGTGTGATAACATTACCTATTAAGGTTGGTAAAGTTGTGTTACAAAATCCCATCTATGTCATTCCCCATGATATTTCATATAACCTTCTCTTGGGTAGACCATGGATTCATGAGATGAAAGGTGTGCCTTCAACGCTTCATCATTCAATGAAGTACATATACAACAATAAGGTTTACACAATAAAAGATGATCTAAAATCTAAAATTTATTTACAAACTAAAACAGGAATGAAGGAGAATCTTAGAACATTAACACCAACTACGAAAGTGGAACCTTTACAAGTTGAGGATAAAGATAAGTGTTTTTCATCAGTGATGAATTTTTTGGATGATGTTTGGGATTTATTAGATTTCACACCTACATCCATGGGGGAATATAATATTACATAAAAATTAGAAAAGAGAAATAAATTTCAATGGTATCAACATAATCTATTAGTAAGTCATCAAAAACATCCAATTTCGTAACTTCTAGCAAGGAAGAAAACACAAATTACACATCTACATATGATGAAAGTGATTATGAAAATCCACCTTCTTCGAAAGAAATGGAAGCCATTTATGGAAGAGGTTATTAAATTTTAAAACAACTTGGCTATAATGGAAAAGGATGTGGTATAGAAGAAAAAGGAATTCGTGTTCCCATAGAGCCCAACATGCAAGAAACAACAAGAGGTCTTGGCTATTGTCCTTCAAAAATAACAAAAAAATTAAGAAGACCTTCACATAATCATGAAAAATATTAGTTATTGCTCCTTGCCATGTAGTAGTGGTAGTATCACACAATACTCACTCCTATGCATGGGGATATAAACTAGGATTTATGCAATCATATTTCATTTTGCAAGGAGTGGCATATCATAATCAATTTGGCTCACCTTTGTCCCTATACTTGGGGGGCAAGGGGCTAGGTAGAATTTTCATAGGTGCATTCCTTCTAGTAAGGGATCCCCCTTTATCTCCTTAAAACGTTAGTGTAGCAAGTACATAAATATTTTAAGGGGGGGCATATAGTCCCCCGCTCATTGTTTGCATATGAATGGTCCCTTATTAGTGATGATAACATATATATCCTAGGAAGTGTGACCTTGTTAATCAAAGTGTGGCCTTCCTAATCTATGTGAGTGTCTCTTTGGTGGTGATATTAGGCTTGATATCTCTCAAGAGTGTGACCTTTCTTAGCATATGACGTTCCCCTTGGTGGTAATGCTATAGCTAGTATTCCCTAAGGTGTGAATTTATTTTTCCACGACTTGTCATCTTTTGGTGGTGATGTCATGAGTGATATCCCCTAAGCCATGACATCTCATATATTGAGCAAAGCTCCTTTGTTATTTCTTGTAAATCATCTCTTGCGGTGGTGTTGATACATCCCTGGAGTTTTTATCCTTATCTAATTATCATTTATGCACCCCATGAGGTGAGTTTTATGTGCTCCTTGAAACAAGTTTTTTGCAAGATAGTTCATGGATTCAACATAGTGGAGCTTGTTGGGTCATGAACTTGAACACCCCTTCTAACATGGACACCTATCATAACACACCTTTCTTTCCAGTGGGGCCATGTGTTTCACGAGTGATGTGGCATAACACAACTTGCTAGTCCTGATGTGAGATAACATTTATTCGATGGATGATGTTTGGTATTTGAGACAATTTAAGGTTGGGGCCTCTTTACCTTATCGACTCAAATTTTTTAGTACTAACCTTGTGTTTTGTTGTCTTTTGTGTGTCTTCTTCATGTTTACAACGTGTCTACATCATGCTTATTTTCATTTTCTTATCATCTTTATGTTCCACCATGCCGTGTGTTTTCATCGTGTATGCTTCGTGTTTTCCGACATGCATGTTTGTGTATGTTGTCTTGTTGCATATCGTACATGTGTGTTCCTTTGTGCTTATGTTGGTTTTCCATGGGATCTTAGATCCTGGGGGCTCGTACACTCCCCCTTGATCTTTAGTCATCCTATTTCTTCAACATTTGTACAATTAGATCCCTCGTGATGTATATTTCTCTACTTTAGTGTGAGTTTGAGCATAAGTTTATACCTCACTAAAGTGGGGGCTAAATGTAGCATTGTAAATTGTCACCCTTGATAATGTTACACTATATTTTTCTCCCCCTAAATTATTGAGCCTAATTGACCCCCTAATTTCCTAAATTATGCATTTTATGGCCTATTTTTAACAGTTTTTGATAATTTGCAAGCATAAAACAAATGCTCTCATTTAACACTTCCCCCCCAAAAATATTTAAATTCCCAAAAATAAGGTTGGGAAAACAACGCCCTAAGCGCCTATGATCCCCTATTTTGGCTCAAAATTCAAATATGTTGATGTTAACGTTGAAACTTGAATGTCCAAAATCGGCCATCAAAATTTAATTTTTGGGAAATTAGATTAAATGATTATAAATACCTATTTATTGCATAATTTGAACACTAAGTGAAAAAAGGTGAACATTAAGTGAAAAATGATGAACATTAAGTGAAAAATGGTGAACATTGAGTTAAAAATGGTTAACATCACGAGTAAGAATTATCATCAAGAGCATTACTTAGCAATTCAAGATCAAGCATTAAAGATGCATTGCAGCAATTCAAGATCCAACATCATGTCAAGGTGTATGTGAGTTCATGTGTTCATATTATCATTGTTTTGTGAAGGATAACCCTTGTTGTAAGTCTCCAAAGAATTCAATCAAACCAAGGAAGAAAGATCGAAGACCCTTAAAGTGATGTGTATGACTTTGGTCCTTTAAGGAAGCCATTGAAGGGTGGTGAGTTGCAACACTTTTTGATTTCATAATTCCTTCATTTCATTTATCCATCTATCATTGACATTGGCATTGTGGAAGTGGATAATCTTACATAGGGTTTGACTAAGGCAAGCCCCTAAAATGGCCCAACATTTCCTATCTTTGTGAATGTGTAGATCTTAGATTGAAGAGTATTGAAAAGAAGCTTGAAGAAAATTTATTCATTATTGCATTTGAAACCCTAGGCCTTGACAACTCATAAAAACTCAATTATAGAAATATCCTACAGTGATCTGGCAAGTTTGCAAACTAGAAATGAAGCTGCAGATCTGACATCAAAGGACTATGAAAATAGATCTAAAAATTACCTAGTAGGACAGTGATGCCCCCAACACCAACGTCCTGATAAATCAAGCTGAAATTTATATCACAGGTGCATAGTGTCCTCTCCTTTATATTTCTGGTGTTCAATTTCCTCTTTGACATCTCATATTTTCTATATTTGTACCAGAGCACTAATTTGCATCATTAAGACAATTAGATCATTGCATTTCATCCTTAAGACATTTCCAAATTTGGTCAAGGGTAGGTTGACTCACCTATTAGGCTGTAGTTCAATCTCATACCTTGTCCAAATCCATCAAACCCCCACACCCACTCAAATCTTTAATGAAACATTTGAAAAAGTACCTAGACCCTAGGGTCAAATCTTATGGATTACCTTTTTCTATGTTTCAATCACATTATGTTATACTATATGACTACAAATGGATTGATCTCTTAATCTCGACTTGAAACTATTGAAATAAATGATAATTTCATTCTATTTAATCATGCAACAATATGATACAAGTATACTTTTAGTTTTGTTAATGAAGTCCTTATTACCTACATTATTAAGTGATTGCATGTCAAATCTTGTATTAGGTGTATTTTATTCTTGGATCATATTATAATGTGTTCTTATGACTAGAGATTTTACCTAGACTTCCTTGCCATCTTGTTTCACTTGGAGTCTCAAGTTAGAGGTATAATGTATCCACCCTTTTGCACATAAGCATGAATCGCCTTGAATTAACACTTTTTAACTACAACAATGGATAAATCTCAATTTCTCATGCTTAGTTGACCATCAAAGAAGATAAAAAAAAATGAAGAATCATAGTCATTCTTTGAAAACAAAATGACAACTCACCCTATATCAATTTAAATCCTTGATTATTAATAACAAACATATCCTAAATAGATGTTAGAATATATCATTTAATAATATATTAAAAATCAATTACCTATGTTTACACACTCTTTTGATATTTATTTTAATGTGATCTAAGTTGCAATTTAAGCCAACCTTGGAGATAACATTTTTGCATTGATAAAATAATTCAATGAATACCCATATTTACGTTGAAAAATACCATCCCAAAGCGTACTAAAGGATAACAACTTCAAATTTCCCTTATGCACTATAGCATTTAACTTTTGGTTACAAAACATAGGAGATATAAATTGAATGGGTGACTACCCTATAAACATAGCAACTAGATCCCTTTTTAACTTTTCCACGCCCAAATTTTACAATTGAACTCGGGTTTAATAGACATGTCGCTTATTATCTAGTATTACTATTAGAACTCATAAGGCAAAATTTTCTATAGAGTTGGAGAAGAAAAAGTACGTCTTAGTGAAAAATATTATAGACAAAGCATTGATAAGATATTAAGTATATGAAAAAAGAAATAAATCATCTATAACCGATGGGTGAAGCCACAATAGTGGTTTACAATTCAAGTGAGGAAGGAAAACTCACAAAAAATGAATACATGGCAAAAAACTTGATTTTAGGGGTTCGTACGAACCTATTGATTTGAGTGAACCCATAAGGGGTTCGTTTGAACTAGGGTTCGAGCAAACCCTTTTAATTCTTTCCCTCCCAAAAACCCAACAAAATCCCTTATGGAAGGGTGGTTCACTCGAACCCCCCTTATTCCTCATCCCCCCCTAAGAAACAAAAAAAAACCTAAATTTTGGCACTTTGAAGCTCAGGTTAAGGATGAAAATGGAGGAATCTTCGGAAACCCAACTGGAATCATGTAGTCCTCAGAACGACCTATCCAACGAACATAATTTTAATATGTTTTGGTTTTATTATGTATTTATTTTTTTAGTTTTATTAAACATAGGTTTTTCATCGAAAATGAAGACCTTTGTTCTGCACATGTGGAAAAATAGCAGATTATCAAAAAAAATTTGAAAAATATGAGTGCACCAGATATTGAAGTCCTTGATCCAACAATTTTTTTTTGAATTTCGATATATACAAAAAAAAATTTACGCGTTATACGGTCGCGCTATGTCTGAATTGTAATTGGTTTGACTTTGAAACTCTATTAAAGAAAAAATATTCAATAAAAAAATATCTAACCAAGTGGAAGCACTAGATATCGGAGTTAAAAATCTAAATTCAAATGAATTATAATTTTATCCTTCATGGAAAAAAAAGTTATGTGTTATACGGTGTGCGTCACTTTTTAAAAATGCTATTTTCTGCAAAAACCAGTTTTCGTGGGAGATGGAAAAAGAAGTGCAATCCGATTCCAAATTTTTTGAAAAAAATGTTTTTAGAATCTACAGAAAAAGTGTGATGAGACTCTAGTTTGCATCATCTTCAAATTCCTCATGGTTTAGCCACTATAGGTGCCCGAATGTGAAGATTTAGTTAAAAATAATAATTTCAGTGTCCAATTTGGCCAAAAACTGTAAACCACTATTGTGGGATCACCCCGATGTGTGCTTGTCCTTGCCCCTGTGTTGGTGAAAGTTTTTCCAAGAGGTTGGGAAGCAAGTGAACACAAGCACGACCAAATTCATGATTTTTCTTTGAAAAGGAAGAAGCAATAGTTTAATTTTATCTTCGAGGGAAGTTCATTGGAGATAGTGAAACAATACAAGTACTTAGGTATTGATTTTCATGATAGGCTCAACTAGGTGACCTACAAAACAAAGAGGATACAAGGAGGGTGGAGAGCTTCTTCCCTACTCCAAAATAGGTGTAGGAAAGTGAAGCTATGGGATTGGAAAACCAAAAAAATCATTTTTGGTTTGTTGGTTGTGTCAGTTGTCCTCTATGGTTGTGAGGTTTGGGAAAATAACATGTCTACCCACAAGTAATGACAAATGGAAAGAATCCAAAAACATTTAATTACCAATATTCTCAAGGTCAAACCAACAATCCCCTATGAGATCCTTTTGGCTGAAGTGGGTATGTTTCCAATGGAAGCGTCAGCTATAATTCATTTGCTAAGCTATTTAAAAAGGTTGATAGCATGTGTAATCAGGGATAAGATCAAGATTTAAAAATTAAATCATTAAACTTAAACCTTAAGACCCTAATCAAGTAATAAAGAACAAATAAAGCATAAAAACATAAAATAATGCAACATCGTAACCAAAGTCTTCATGACCCTATTGATTAACCGCTATTACCCTTCTCCATTTTTCTAGAATGTGATTGATGCCCTCAAATTATGTATGCAATAATTAGTACATGGGTGTAACATCACACCCATAAGACTTTTATGCCCAACATTTGACTCCATTAAGTGACACGAAAATCCTTGACTGAGCATAGTTACGTGATTCAGACTTGTAACTTTCAAGGAGAGGGTGATTTGTGACATCCTTCCATTACAAGAGGCCCCTACCCATCTACTTTTATAGGAAAAAGGTGATACATAACCTGAAAGGGTGTCTCTCCCTTGCATCGAAGGAGATTCCTAGAGTGGGTCTAAGAGTGTTTCCATTGGCTATTTCCTTTAGGGATAGACAAGTGTTTTCTATGTGTGATATTGTATTCGATATGTGCTATACTAGTAGAAATTGAGGTGACTAAACTCAAGAACATACACATTTTGAACACATCCTTTGACATTCAAACCTTCTAAAACAAGTGTTTTCAAATTGTTTACCATGTTTGCTATTAGAAATTTCAATCAAACAACACAAAATTCCCTTCAAAACTATCAAAACTCAAGTTTATCCTCTATTAACCGCAACTACAGAAAACAATAAAACCGTAATTGATAAGTTTTGAACTGCAATTGACAAATTATACACTACATCTTATAAAATAAACCGTAATTGAACCTTAAAATGACACATTTATATAAAATCAGTAAACCGCAATTATCTATTTACAATTTTTTTAGGGGAAACTTGTTGATTCTATTTTTTGATAAACTCCTGTCAGTAACTACAATTTAGACCAAAGATTTTCACACCTCATTCCTGCCATTTCATCATGTTCATTTAGCTTACCATCACATTTTAGGAAATCTTTAGGGTATCCTCCTTGGATTATAATTTTTTTTAGGCCATTATTAGATTACCTTACTTATTGTAGACATACATCATTAGGTTGCATACACCTTTTTGAAAACATTAGAATAGGGAAACTTACCATATCTTGGCATAGGCCCATTATTACAAAGAAACATTGTAATTGACCTTGTAATTTTCCATACGAATCCTTGTTATTTTGGTGTAACCTTTAAACTCATAAGTCTATTTTGAGGCTCACCTTGTCAAACTTGTCATTTTCCATTTAGTCCTTAAGGTCATTGACAATCTTAATTGGAAAAATTGGACTATCCTAGGTTGGCTAGTAACTCCTTTCTTAGTCTCACAAAAAGTTCCCAGTTATAACTTTAGTTATTCATACCATAGTCATCTCATTTGCATATAATAATTTTGGTCATACCATAACACTTTACATTGGCATTGTTACACATTTTAGACTTAATCATACCTTATATTTTGGACATAGTGACATAAACATCTTTCAAATCTTGTCTATTGTCACTTTGTGCCTTAACCTTGGTCATTAGAATCATTGCATACATTTTTGGACTTGGCCATACCCTAGATTGTGGTTATAGTGATATTTTCATATCCTAATCTTGTTATTATCACTTTCAACCTTAATCTTAGACGTTATCATTATTAGGCATCCTTATACCTTGAAAAATCCAAAAAAAAACATAGCTTAGGTTGCATACCTTAGGCTTAAGTCATACCTTTGCATTATCATTTTCTAAACATCATTGCCTCATCACCATGTCTTCAATTTACCTTGATATGCCCCATAGTAAAGTTGAATACCAATTTATCCGCAATGGTCAATTCCAACAATCCATATAACTTATAAGAAAATTCACTTATCCTCCACATCCACCAAGAACAACCCATAGTCAACCACCCAAACACCCCTCTTACCAACAAAAAATAATCCCTAGTCATGTATTGACCTATCCTCAAGAGTCACTTGCCATTAATCCACAACAAACGTCCATTAATCATCCTTATCCTAACCTTAACAAGGGAAAACAACCATCCACTAATCCATTTGAAGCCTCCACATCCTATCCTACTTCAATGTCCACTAATTCATTCCAATCCTTAATATCCCAATATAAAACTCCATCCAATAAAAATGCATTTAGTTATAGTCTCCAAAATCACACTCTATTGCCTAAACCTTGGGATACATGTCAAAGGAAAGTCCAAACCATGACAACATAGATCCCCATTTATGTCAAAGTCAAAGTACTCCTTTTTGTGATCCTATCCTTAAGTCTATTCAAGAAATCCTTCTAGATAATCATGTCCAAGATACACCCATATTTGACCAAAATCCTACCATTGAACAAGACATCCAAAATGATCCACTCATTGACCTTTATACCATTCATGATCAAACATTTGAAGTTGATCCTATCCAAACTCCAAACACCTCCATTTTCCAAAATGAGACACTTGCCTCCTTTGGACACATAGATAATCAAACAAATGACATGGGCAACATTCAAAAAGTACATAAAAGGCTACTATAGATCAAGAAGAACATAAAGAAGCTATTATTGATCAAGCCAAAGAAGAAGATACAAAAGCTAGGTCATGAATCAAATCGACATCCCAAATGATCAAGAAAAAACAAGCATGACGAATGATAAAGCCAAAATATCCTATCAACTAGGATCATCCACTTTAATCAAATCAGGATTTCTTGCAGAGAAGAAGATTCCAAGCATCAGTTTCCACATACACAATGATGGGTTCACATCTTGCTTTCAAAGTAAAAAATACCCCCTCACAAATAGAATATTTCAAAGCATGCAATATCAAGAAAGAGGACTAGGCCTACATGGGCAAGGCATTCAAAAACCAATACAATTTTATGAAAATCCTAGACATCAAGGTCTTGGCTATTCGTCAATCAAAAAATCAAACGATGTTAGTGATACCTCCATGATACCAAGGGACACTTTATCCAATACAAACATCAAAATGGGTGCCATGAGTAGTCCTTATCATAAGGTTGTTGTCAACACTCCTTCCATCCATACCATAAACCATCATTCCATCATAATTAAACCCATCAATTGGAACCAACAAAAACAAGTCTTACAAGTCCAAAACCCAAAATCAAATATCAAAGGCCATTGAATACAAATATCCAAGTGGACAAGTGAAGTTAACATGGATTCCAAAGAAAGATGGATCAATTAAAGACAAGAATTCAATTCCAAAGTCCAATCAAAATGTGGAGCAACAAGAAAAGAGGTCTCCCACATATAAAAAATGTCCACCTCCTTCAAAATGGTCATCACACAAGGCTTATAAAAGTCATGGTTCCAAACGACATCCCAATCAAAATTCTAAAATCCATCATCCATCATCCCAAGTTTGAAAAATAAAAATTGCTACATCCAAATATCCAAATAATCCTTCCATAGCTACCATCGTCCATCATAATCCAAAATATTTTCTACATTCCAAAAATCCCACTTCACAAACTCGTTGCATCTTGGTAGAAACTCTTTATCATAAGGACTCTCATGGAACTCTATCACAATCAATGTATTTTGATAAGGCTAACCCGAGTATCAAAGTGGATCACAATGACATTGATCAGTTGTATACAAGTACCATGATCCTAACAAGACAACTACTCCATAAGGGTCACTATTGGAATATCATGGCATCAACATCTACATCAACACCATCAAAGTGATCATCTAGAAAATACAAAAAAATTGAAAAATCAAAAAAATCATTACCTTGATGAAAACTTGGCAAACAGGCGTCCTAGTGACACAAAAAAAAAAAAGAAAAAAATAATAAAGAGATTTTTTTTGTCCAATAGTGAAAACCATTTTTATGGCGCTTTGGATAAGTACCATGATGAAAAGCTAGCAAATAGGCATCTTGGTGAAAAAAAAGAAGAAGAAGAAATAAAATAATAAAGAGAAATTTGTTGTCTAATAGTTGTGAATGACAATAGAATGCATAGGAAAACAAGAAAGAAAACCATGATCTAAAACAAAACGAGCTCACCAAACCCTTCCTCCTCCATGACTGACTTCCACTGCACCTTCTAGCTTGCTGTGATGATGAGTGTGCCCTCAAATTTTGATGAGCATCTACTATGTTGACTAGCCCTAAGCAAAGTTTTGAAGGATTTCAATACAAAATGCAAGAGAAAGATTAATCCTACATGCAAGATGAAGAAGAAGAAGATAAAATTTAGAAATAGATAAGAGATATTAAGAGATTGATCAGAGATGTTGAAATGAAGACAAAATTGACATTTTATAGAAAATGCGATTTTGTATTGACGAATGAGATTAAAGATTGATAAGTTCCCTAGAATCTATGGTTAAGATTCAAAATAACAACCCCTTAATTAGGGTTAGGGAAACTCTAAGATGAAATTCAAATTGAGTGGACAAGATTTAATTTAAGAAATTAAATCAAGGAATGAGATTAGTTGTGACAGTGAGATGAGAATTAGCAAGTAGAAAAATGATGAGATAGAAAATCAAGTCATTTTAGAAAAGGCTTACTTTGTGGAGAGAAATGCTATTTTGAAATTAATATTTTAAATTAATTCCAAAATGGTGAACTCATGTGACAGTAAATAATAATAATTTAAAATTATTTACTTGGAAAGAGGGAAATTGCCAATTTAAATAAAATGCTTTTATTTAAATTTAGAAAGAAAATCAATAAAACAATTTAATAATTAAAATTTTCAATTGTGGAGGAAAATTAGAAAGTGGGTAGTTTTAAATATGATTTTATTTAAAATTAAAAAGAAAGTTGAAGAGGATAATAATTAAATGAATAATTGGAATTTATTTAATTATGAGCAGACATAAATAATTAATGACGTATTAAATAAATAAATAAATTTATTTAAATAATCACGAGGAAGTAATGGACAAATTATAATTAAATAAATTTAGAAATGTATTTAATTATAGAGTGACATAAGCATTTAGCGACGTATTTAAATAATAAATGTAATTTATTTAAATAATCAGGAGGAATAAAAGATGTGAATTAATTAAATAATTAATAACTATTTAATTAATAGTTGACATTGGACTATAGGACATAATTAAATATTTTAATTATGTTGAGACAAAGTATGATATAGAAAAAAATGGTTTGCGGGTCTACGCCATTTTTATGTGTCTACATTTGCCCCTCTTTGTCATAATGTAGCTTGTCGCATTGTGGCAAAGAAAACAAGTCAAAAATATGCCCTAGTGCAAAATAGGATAAGGAATAATGACGAGGAGGTAGCGGTATGCCCCCTCGAGAGGACAGTTGGGTTCCGAGAATACGAGTGGGCTCTCGAAATGGATTAGAAAGACTAGAAGATTAAATACAAAAGTATATAGGAAAGATAGATAAGGATGATAATGATGTGGACTAGAAGAAATGTTAGAGAGAAAAAGATGAATGTTAGGATAAAAGGAAATGCAAGTTAGTGTGGAAAAATAAATGCATGTTAGAATCCTTCAACATTCGCCAAAGTACTAATAAGTGTTGCTTGAATCATCATTGGGTGATAAAATGACACAAATGGACAATAAACACCAGGGTATGACATAGACCAAGGTGTACAAGGTCATCCACTTGCAAGACAAATGGTCACAGATAAGGAATATCCTAACTCATACTAGAGGCCAATTTTCCCCAGTCTTTTTGTCAAGACAATCCACAGACAACAGTCAAAGAAAAACATAATAGGTCATGAGACCTCATCGCACCTCTAAATCCTTCATGGGACATCCTCGAGGTAGCTAGTAACATGACCGAAAGACAAGTCAATAAAAATATAAGACAAAATAGCCAAAAAATAATAACCATTTAATTGTATTGCCAATGTTTGTTTGCCGAAGATTAATTGTTTGATAGTTTGACAGTTTTGACGGTTTGACAGTGCCTAAGGTCAGGAAGGACACATCCTGAAAAGGAAAATGAGATTTTGATGGGATCCAAATCCAAGAAGGACACATCTTGAAGAGGACCAAAAAGTGACGAGATTGATATTTTGACTAATGTTTTGGCAAGTTGATTGATTTTGACGGTATGATTGATTGAACTATGTTGTCTGATTTTGACCAATTTTGACGTTGGCATTTTGAATGACTGTCTTGCGTAAAATGAGACTATGTCTGACTTATTTGACTAACACGACCATGTTTGACTTATGATTTTATTTGGACAAACCTAAAAGGACTGACCTAATGTCTCGGGGATTCAAAAATGAATCTTGCCTACGTAGAAAATGCACAGAGACAACGTAGTTCAGACCGATGACAAAGATTGACTGACTCAATGGACTTGACAAGATATGACTGAATTTGACTCTATTTTTGGGATTTTGACATTGATTTGGATGTTTTTGTGTTTTCTTCAGGACATTTTTCAAATTTTATGACTTTTTTCGATTTTTAGGACTTTTTGATATTTTATGAAAATTGTGACAAATGCATGTGAATGATGCTGACACACATGAATCCAAGGGCAACCATGATCTTGCTGCTAGTCAAGCTGAATACCAACAGACAGGTGATGATGATGATGGCAACATTGTTTGACATGGGAAGGACACATCCTGAAACAACGTGAAGATGACAATGATATGACAAGAGGATAAAAGTCTGCAGTAGGGCCAGGGACAAAGTCAAGGAATGTTTTGGATGATGTGCCAAGTTGCCATATTGTTGCATTTAGAATGACTTGGTGAGGACTAGATGGGATGACGAGGGATCATTTAGACCATTTACAAGGGAAACCAAGATGGGTGATAGGTAAAAGGCTGGAGAGATGGATGACCTTGATAAAAGATAGGAGACATGGATGGCTTTGACTAGGAGAAATTTCATATAGTCTCCAAGGATGATGTCGCATAGTGAAAAGGAGGCTATGAAGGTAATGACATGATATGGATAGGGTACGGTCAAAGGATAGACATGTCAAAAGTTTTCCCAAAGCATGACTTGTGTTTGTACTATAGTCCTTATCAAGATCAAAGTTGGGGGGAAAATTGATAGAAAGTGATAAGGTTTAGATGGATAGATGGAAATGTCCTAGGAAATGTCATGTGAAGGGCATGGGAGATGAGATGAATTGCCCCCAAGTGTAATGGTCCACATAGATGATTTATTCTACACATGATGCCTGTTTGCCAGGTTTTCATCATGGTACTTATCCAAAGCGCCATAAGAATGATTTTCACTATTGGATGAAATTTTTCTCTTTACTATTTTTGTCATTTTTTTGATTATTTTTTTGGTGTCACCAAGATGCCTGTTTGCCAGGTTTTCATCAAGGTGACAATTTTTTATTTTTTTTCAATTTTTTTGTATTTTATCATTTTGGAATTTTTGTCGGATAGCCTTGCTGCTTTAGATAACCATTGAATTTTTTGAATCCTTTGACGGTGCCGATGTAGAGACTAGTGCCATGACATGCCAATAGCAACCTTTCTAAAGTAGTTGCCTTGTCAGGATGATAGCACTTGCATATAGTTGATTGATGCCATTGTGATCCTTGTTGATACTAGAGTTGGCCTTATCAGAATACGCACATCACAATAGAGTACCATGAGAGTCCTTATGATAGAGATTTTTTGCCAAGATGTGACGGATTTGTGACATGGGATGTTTGGACTTTGAGGAGGATGTAGGATTATGATGGATGATGGTGAACGTGAACGAGTTGGTTGGATGTTTGGATGTATTGATTTTTATACTCCAAACTTTAGGTGTCGGGTTAGGATGTTGTTTGGAACCAACATTTTTATGTCTTTTTTGATGGCCATTTTGGAGGGGGTGGACATGTATTATATGTGGGAGTCCTCTTGTGCTGTGGCTCCACATTTTTCTTGACTTTTGGATTTGGCATATTTTCTTTGATAGATTCATTCTTTTCTTGACTTGACCCATTTTGTTTTGGGATCCATTTTAGTTTCATTTGTCCTACATTGATTCCATGGCCTTTGACATGTGATTTTGGATTTTGTATTTGTAAGACTTTTGTTGGTTCCAAATAGAAGGCTTATTCATGATAGAATGATGGTTTTGGGTGTGGAGGGAAGGGGTCTTAGCAACAATCATATGACAAGGACTACTCATGATACCCATTTTGATGTTTGTACCTAATAAAGTTGCCCCTAATATCGAGGAGGGAACACTAACATCATTAGATTGTCTGACTGATGAATAGCCAAGACCTTGATGTCCATAATGTGCTTGAACTTGAACAGGTTCCAAAATTCCTTGCTCATGTAGGCCTGATCCTTTTCCATGATAATTCATGTTCTGACAAATTTTGTTTGCGATGGGTTACTTGTTATTGTGAAAGCAAGATGCTAACCCATCCTTATTGTGGAAATTAATGCTTGAAATCTTCTCATCTATAAGAAAGACTTCTCTGAAAAAGATAGATGATCCTAATTGATAGGATGTTGTAGCTTCACTGACATGTTGGACAGATTTTTGATTAATATCTTCAGTCTGATTTGGTGACATGTCAGGCTCCTTTGATTTTGTTGGTGCTTCAAAGTTGATGTTGAAACTGTCTTCATGGTCATTGTCATAGAACCCATTGAATTCAGCTATAGCTTGATCATTTGCAAATATGTCCATGCTAGGAGACTCTTGTTCTAGTGGTAGATCCTCTATGTGTCCCATGGAGGCAAGTGTCTCATTGTGGAAAGTGTCAATGTTGGAAGCTTGGAGAGGGTCCTCTTTAAGTGTTTCATCATGAAGGGCATAAAGGTCAAGGAGTGGATCATTTTGGACTTCTTCAAAAGTAATGTCTTGATCAAAGATGGGTTTGGTTGGAATGACACGATCAAAAATAGGGTCTTGACCAAGGATAGGTTCGTCTTGAATGACATGGTTTTGGATGGAATCTTGAACAAGGATAGGTTCGTCTTGAATGACATGGTTTTGGATGGAATCTTGACCAAGGATAGGTGTCTTTGGTATGCCATGATTGTTTAGGAGGACTTCTTGAATGGATGTAAAGATGGGGTCAAATATACTACTTTGGTCTGGACAAGACGGTGATGTTATGATGTCATGCTTTGGACTTGCCTCTTGACATGTATTCTCAAGTGTAGGTAATAAGATGGGACTTTGGAGACCATGACTAGATATGTTTTCTTGAAAACATGGAGTGTCTTGGAATGGATTGGTGTATAATGGAATAGGATATGAAATGGAGGTTTGGAATTGGTTGAGGGATGATGGACTAGGATAGGACACAAATGCATGACAAGGATATGATGTGGATGGAGGACTAGGCTATGACGTGAATGGAGGACTAGGATATGACATGGATAGGACTAGGATATGACGTGAATGGAGGACTAGGATATGACGTGGATGGTTGGTTTCCCCTGTTAATGTTAGGGTGGGTACAATAGGTGGATGTTTGTTGTGGATGAATGGCAAGATTTGTGTTAAAAGATTCGTGATAGGGAGGGGAAATGGATGAAGGGCTAAGACTTATAGGTTGTTGGTAAGAGGGATAGATGGATGGAGGGCTAAGGGTTATAAATTTGGACGTGGATTGGAGGTATAGTGTTTTGAAGTCCCTAGCTAGTTGCGCTTGACCATTACTAATGAATTGGCATTCAATTCGACTAGCAAGCATGTCATAGTGGCTTGAAAACATGATGGTGGATGGAATAAGACTAGGACTAAGACTATGTATTATGCAAGGTGACAATGCAAAGTGAAGAAAAATACTAAAAGGAATGTCAAATGCAAAGTGGTAATGAGTGTCCTATGTTAAATGATTTTTGGGAAATGTTTTCTAACCATTCAAAGTTTGGCCAATGTCTTGATTTGGATTGTCAAAGGACTGGTTTGAAGGACAAGATGACAAAATGACAAGGTGAGATTTCCACACTAGACTTATGAGTTGGAAATAGCTCACAAAAGGATAGTGATTAAGGATGAGTTTGTTTGATTTGGTCCAATGACAATTTACTTTTGAGACAAAGGTTTGACAAAATAAGGAAAGTTCTCCTATTCCAAAGTGTGCAAAATTGAGGACTTAAGACTTTTCCTATGGAGATGATGATGGATTGCAAGCTAAATGCAAACTAAAAATGAAAAAATGGATGAGTCAGACAAGTGTTCTCTTAGTTTTGGACAAAGACTTGTGGAAAAAGATGTTAGGAAAACTGTTTGCAAATGTTTGGTCTCGGGCTTCTGACAGTGAAAATATTTTTTGAGCTAACAAGCAAATGCGTCATTTTAGGTTTCAAATATGTTGCAATATCAAATGCGTTGTTCCAAAAGGAAATTGTGTCGCACGAAGGCAAATGCGTTGCAGAGTAGTCAGATGCATCTCAAATTTTGGAAAATGTGTTGCAATATGGCAGATGCATTGCAGTGTTTAGCAGGTGTTGTGCACAATGGAAAATGCGGTGTTTAGTAAATCAAATGCGGTGAATTCCAGTCAATTGTGATGTTTCAAGTTGCACATACATTGCAACAGAGCGATTGCGGCTCAAAATTTAGCAATTGCGTCGCAGAAAATGATTTTGGATAAAAACAATTCAGCAGATTGCAAGTTTGTTTAAGTTTTTGGAAAGTTTGATGTTCATTTGTTGAAGTTGTCTAAAAACAGTTGGAAAACACATGGTATTGTAAAAATTAAAAACAACCACATATAAGATATTTACAAAAATCCTATGATTGCAAGGATAGTATTCTTACGGATCCCACGTGGATTTTACTCCAACCGCATATCCTTATCGGATGAATTCAAAAGCTTGGCCCCACGGGCTCCCCCTTACAGTGCACTCACTCCTTAGGGAAACCAAGCTTCCAACCTCCATGAAACTCCCATGGCAGATTGATCATCTGTATTAAGAACTGCGTAGGTGTGGGTGCCTTGGCAAAGACCATTGATGCACCAAAGAATAGAAGGTTTGTGGTTACTAAAACAAAGGTTTTATTTTGGGCACCCGTGCAGAAGGTCGCGCGAGAGGCATTATCATCCCAGTCTGTAGAGGTTATGCTCTATACGTTTTGACGCACCACAAGGGTACTGGGGAGTCAATTGCTAGTCCGCAAGAAGTTCTGTAATGCTAAGCTTTCCTTAACATTAAAATTTATATAATGGTTGGGTGTTGCTTGGCTTTAGCACGTTACCAGTTTGAGTCACTTTGGGATGAGTAATTTTTCCCACCAAAGTAGGCCCAATGTCTAAGGCTAACAAAAGCGAGCCAACATATTCATAGTTCAATCAATCTTTGTTTAAAAACAAAGAGAGAGCACATGAATATATTAACTCACACTTGCATGATGTTCTTTTTAAGCCCAAATTGAAATGTGTTGTTGGAAAACAAAAAAACAATGGTTCATTTTAACTATTTGTAGTGTTTGTCAAGCATGGGGTTCATTTTAACCGTTTGTAATGTGAGCTAACTAACAGTTAATTTTAACTCATGAAAAAAGAGAAATGATTATTCTTTTTAATTTCATGCAATTGCGAAATTAAATGAAGTAAACAATCAATAAAATGTAGTTAGACTCCAACTTGACACATGCTATCACAGAAAGGTTAGTATCCTAAAAAAATCTCTAATCTAGAAGCATAAAACAGAAGGACACTAAAAAAAAGAGAAAACAAAAAAATATTTTACCAATCAATTGCGTCGCAATAGAGCAAATGCGGCTCGATGCTACAAATGCGTCGTTGTCTCTGGCAGATGCAGATTGATATGGTGGTTACGGTTTGTCTTCTATCAAATTTGTCTCAAGAGGTCAATTGCATCGCACGAGCTGTCAAATGCATCACGACAGAGATATTGCATTGCTCGCATAAGTAGAAGCGATGCAACAAAGCGTTTGCATTGCATAGGCTGTCAATTGCGTTGTTCCGTATACCTGTACCTACAAAAAAAAAGAAATCGTACGAGAACCTGCAAAAATGTGTTAAAAAAAGAAAAAGTCAGGTTCACCAATGTGATTGAGGATTTTTTGCATAGATCAAGATTAGATTAGTAACATTTGCATGCATATTAATAAAACCCACAATGACAATAGAATGCATAGGAAAACAAGAAAGGAAAACATGAACTAAAACGAAACGAGCTCACCAAACCCTTCCTCCTCCATGGTTGACTTCCATTGCACCTTCTAGCTTGCTATGATGATGAGTGTGCCCTCAGATTTTGATGAGAATGTACTATGTTGACTAGCCCTAAGAAAAGTTTTGAAGGATTTCAATACAAAATGCAAGAGAAAGATTAATCCTACATGCAAGATGAAGAAGAAGAAGATAAAATTTAGAAATAGATAAGAGATATTAAGAGATTGATCAGAGATGTCGTAATGAAGACAAAATTGACATTTTATAGAAAATGCGATTTTGTATGGATGGATGAGATTAAAGATTGATAAGTGCCCTAGAATCTATGGTCAAGATTCAAAATAACAACCCCTTAATTAGGGTTAGGGAAACTCTAAGATGAAATTCAAATTGAGTGGACAAGATTTAATTTAAGAAATTAAATCAAGGAATAAGATTAGTTGTGACAGTGAGATGAGAATTAGCAAGTAGAAAAATGATGAGATATAAAATCAAGTCATTTTAGAAATAACTTACTTTGTGGAGAGAAATGTTATTTTGAAATTAATATTTTAAATTAATTCCAAAATGGTGAATTCATGTAACAATAAATAATAATAATTTAAAATTATTTACTTGGAAAGAGGGAAATTGCCAATTTAAATAAAATATTTTTATTTAAATTTAGAAAGAAAATCAATAAGACAATTTAATAATTAAAATTATTCAATTGTGGAGGAAAATTAGAAAGTGGGTAATTTTAAATATGATTTTATTTAAAATTAGAAAGAAAGTTGAAGAGGATAATAATTAAATGAATAATAGAAATTTATTTAATTATGAGCAGACATAAATAATTAATGACATATTAAATAAATAAATAAAGTTTATTTATTTAAATAATCATGAGGAAGTAATGGACTAATAATAATTAAATAAATTTAGGAATTTATTTAATTATAGAGTGACAAGCATCTAGCGACGTATTTATATAATAAATGTAATTTATTTAAATAGTCAGGAGGAATAAAAAATGTGAATTAATTAAATAATTATGAATGATTTAATTAATAGTTGACATTGGACTATAGGACATAATTAAATATTTTAATTATGTTGAGACGAAGCATGATATAGAAAAAAGTGGTTTGCGGGTCTAGGCCATTTTGTGTCTACAATAGTGAAAATCATTTTTATGGCACTTTGGATAAGTACAATGATAAAAACCTGGAAAATAGACGTCATGTGTAAGAGCAATTATCTATATGGACCATTACACTTGGGAGCAAGTTGTCTCATCTCCCATACCCTTCGCATGACATTTTTTATGACATTTCCATCTATCCATCTGAGCCCTATCATTTCCATCCATTTTCCCACCTACTTTGATCTTGATAAGTACTGGGTTACAAACATAAATCCTGCTTTGGGAAAACTCTTGACATGTCTATCATTTGGTCATCACTACCCATAAAATATCATGTTATTACCTTCATAACCTTATCCAAATCCATACCTCAGAGTAAACAAATTATCCCTATGCGACATAGTCCTTGGAGACCATATGATAATTCTCCAAGCCAATAATCCTCATGTCACCTATCTTTTATCAAAGCCACCCATCATCCTTTCATACCTATTGCATGTCTTGGTTTTTCCTTGTCAATGGTCTAAGGATTCTAATTCTCCTATCCAACATCCCTCCATCATCCCATCTAGTCTTAAACAAGTCATTCCAAATGCAAAAAGCCTAATCCATACAATCTTGCTATCCATCCTAGCACATCATCCAAAACATTCCTTGGTTTTGTTTCTAGCTTTGTTGCAAACCTTGATCTTTTAGTCATATTATCGTCATCCTCACATTGTTTCGGGATGTGTCCTTCCCACACCAAACAACGTTGTCATTGTCATTATCACATGTCACTTGGTTTTCAACTTGACTAGGAGTGGGATCTTAGTTGTCCTTGGATTCTTATGTGTGCTTGTAGGCATCATTCACATGCATTCATCACAATCCTGATAGTCACCCTTCATTCATAACAAATCCTTCCTCCATTATCTTTTCATCTTCCATAATAATGATTGACATTATGTGTTTTTCATACCCATTCTTCATACATTGGCATTTATCCATCCCACCCCTAATAAATTGGTCTTATACTTGATTGGGGGAAAATACTTGACTACGTCTTCACTAGATCCTACATTTGTTGTTGGAGGTCACTATATTGAAAAAGAAAAAAATCATAAAACATAAAAAATGCAAAACAAAAAAAATAAATTCCAAAACGACAAAATAATCATAAAACTACAAAAAAAAATTCAAAAATTCCCAAAAAGACAAAAATCATAAAACCTCAAAAAACAAAACAAATTCAAAACATGTCAAAAACACAAACATTTGAATGACCTTCAAAGAATCCCAAAAATAGAGTTAGAGTCAATCACGTCAGTCCAAGTCTAGTCAAACTACGTTACCTTTGTGACTTAACGTAGGCAAGGCCATCTGTCGATGAGCCCTCGAGGCATTAGGCCAGTCCTTTAGGTTTTGTTGAATAAAAGTAAAATCATGATTTAGTCCTTTGTCAATAAAACAAAGTTCAGTTATGTCGAACTACAAGGTCTCTCTACATTGTTACGTAGGTAAGGCCATCTGTTGATGAGTCCTCGAGGCCCCCTAGGTCAGTCCTTTACGGTTTGTCGTGTCGGTCATAATAAGTTAGACATTGTCATTAAACATATATAGTCATCAAAGCTTCAAACACAAGTCATGAATCAACAAGACAAGCAAGCCAACTAGTCTTCAAGTCAAATCAATCAAACCTCGATTAACCATCAAATCAACATCAAGATAATCAAAACTATGTCTTATACAAGATGTGTCCTTTCTGAAACCAGACATAGTCATTTGTCAAACTTTGTCACTTACCTTATATGTAGGTGGTTACATGATCTAAACCAGACTTGACATCTTATACGACATGTTTCTACTCCTGAAACCGGGCCTTGTCAAAACAATCAACCCATCACTCACCTAGTCAAACATCGACAAACAATTCTTTGCAATTGAATGGTTGTTGACTTTTTTGGTCCATTTTGTCTTATCTTTTCGACTTGTCTTTTGGATCATGTTACTAGCTACCTTGAGGATGTCCCATAAAGGATTTAGAGGAGCAATGATGTCTCATGACTCATCTTTTCTTTGATTGATGTTTATGGATTGTCTTGGTAAAAAGACTAGGGCAACTTTGCCCTTAGTATGAGTTAGGACATTCCTTATCTGCAACTATCTGTTTTGTAAGTGGATGACCTTGGACACCTTGGTTTATGTCATACCATGGTGTTTATTGTCCACTTGTCATATTTTACTGCCCAATGATGATTAAATGCAAAGCCTAGCATAGCAAAATATCAATCTTTCTTTGTCCCCACTAACTCCATGTTAACATTTTCATCTCGCTAATATTTCTCTTCATCAATCCTTGCATTCATCCACTATCAAATCTGCTTATCGGAATAATTTTTCAATTTTTTTGAAACTCTTTCAAAATTTGTAAAAAAATTCCGAGGGGGTATGGGTCCATCCTATTTACATGGGTGCATATTTTTAAACTAAATTTCTTTAACGCAACACGATAAACTGCATTATATCAAAAAGGAGCAAAATGTAGACACTAAAAATTGTCCTTTGTCTGCGAACACTTTTTATCTTCGTGAATCCCCTTTCTTCTTTAATAATAGATTTATTTAAATTATTTAATTAATTTAAATATTTTTTCTTTTATTTCCTCTATTTGATTAATTTAATAAATATTTACGTCACTAATGACTTATTTTCTTCTTATTTATTTAATTAATTGTCATTTTCTACTATAATTAAATAATTATTTCAATTATTTAATTATTCATTATTCTCTTCTTCCATTAATTAAATAAATTTAACTTAATTTATGACTTACTAATTTGTCTCCCACTTTTTGAATTAAATTGTTATTTAATCAAAAAGATGACTTGCCTTTTCGTCTAAGATTTAAATAATGTTTCCATTATTTAATTCTCCACTTTCCTTTTCGAACTAAATGATTTTTCAAGAATTATTTAGTTCCTCTATGAGTCTTATTCTTATCCTATTTCGTCTCATTTAATTTAGTTCCTCTATCATTTTTCCTAGACACAAATGGTTGAAATTAAATGAAATAATGAATAATTAAATAATTGAAATAATTATCTAATTATAGTAGAAAGTGACAATTAATTAAATAAATAGAAATTTATTTCAATTAAGAAGAAAAAAAGTCATTAGTGACGTAATTATTTATTTAATTAATCAAAAAGAGGAAATAAAAGAAAAGATATGAATTAATTAATTAATAGAGGAATATGACTTTAGACAATATTCAAATAATTAAAATTATTTAATTATTGAGGAGGAAAAGGGATTGAGGAGAGAAAAAAGTGTTCATAGGAAAATTCACCGCCAATAATTCACCTTTCACTGTCAACCAACTAGAAAAATTCATTGTCATGGCGGTGAATTTCTTGCATTGGCGGTGAATTTGCCTGATGTTGTCTAAAACATGGATAAGCATCGCTGGCCCAAGTTGGTTGTTGAAGAAGAATTAAAGCATTGGAAAAAGACTTGCATGAAGTAGAACAATTGGATGGGCAACTGGGACATTAAGATGTATGAATGTCCTAACAATATCGAAGAGATAAAAAAGTTTGTGCTACAAAAGTTCAAGACTACCATGTGGACAAAGTAGATTGGTCATAAAAAATACATTATGTCAAAGAGTTCAACCCCAAGTGGGAGCACGATAAAAAAGTTCTTTTGAGGGCTACAATTAAGAGAAAATCTAAAATATTAGTTGCATAGTTGAGGACAGGCTCCCATCATCTTAGATGTGAGACGAGTAGATGGACGTCCCCAAGGAAAAATGGGAAAAAAGAACTTGCATTTTCTACAACAAAGGGGTGGTTGAAACCGAGTGTCACTTCATCTTGGAATGTGCGGCCTATGAGGATACCCGTATTCAATTTAAATACAATATGAAGGTTGACAATTTGAATGAGCTATTTGAGGAGGCAAGACTTCACAAAACAACAAGCTTCTTGTTCAAGATTCATAAATGAAGAATTGACATTGAAAAGAACTTGAAAACATGTTAATGGTGGTTTCCTAAATCCCCTAGACTGCTTGATCTCATAGACATCATTAAAATTCCTTCATTCATTCCCCTCCCTTCTGACACCTTACTCTAAATTACTCTTTATATTTAGTGAATGATAAAGCGTATTCTCCCATTTCTATGTGATTTTCTCTTTTTCCTGTGATCTTTGTTGACCCCACACTTGGCATACTTGTTATTTAGGTCGATTCCACTCATATCCTTTCCTAAAATCAGTTCCTTAGCTTCATACGCCCTTTCCACTTGCCAAATCCCTAGTCGACTCCTCCTCCCATGCGTCTCTTTGTTATTTTTCTCCCCTCTTGCACCATTTTTTCCTCTTTCTCTACCAAAACGCCTCTACAACTCATCTCAACATGTCACCTCTGTGAAAAATTCTATTGCAATTATTAATTATTAATCTACTATCTATAAAGATTATTTGACTGCCGAAAATTAATTCACAACAAATACTGAAAAATAATACAACTGCAACTTCACAAATAAAACTCACAGGAATAGAAAACATGCAAAATAATAAACACGATGTTTTTGGACAAATTGTCCCTGGAAAAACCCCGGAGGGAAAACCAGTACTGCAGATGAGGAATTATATTAATCTTCAGCAAATCAAGAGATACAAAAACTGCTTGCCTTTTACTAACAAAGCTCCGACAATATTCTCCTCCGGAAATTCTTCTCTCAATTTCTCTTGCTGAAATTCCACTGCTGCTCCCTTCAACGCTATCACTGTGCCCTTGCTATCATTGCAAGACTATTTGCTATCACTGCAAAAATACTCTCCGAACTTGTGTTCTCCAAATGCCCAAAGACCCCCTTTTAAACTATTCTCATTGGAAAACCAATGGCCATGATTTAATCTCAATCAATGGCGAAGATTAATTAGACTCTAACAAACCCTAACTAACTGGTTTCTAGAAGTCTCTAGAGGAAACAATTATTTAATTAAATAATTAAATATCTGGACCTAACTAACTTCTATCTAGAAGTTTCAAGAATTAAATACTAATTCTTGGAATTGGAGAATAACAACTGTTCGAGCTACAATATTAAATTAACACTCCCTCTTAGCGAGGAAGGTGTTCTGCATAACACCCAACATATCTCTGAAGAAGATGAATTTCGCCTTCCCCAATGCCTTTATCAAAATGTCTGCTACCTGCTGATCTGTAGATATATACTGTAGCTAAATAATCCCCCGTTGTACACAATCCCTGATGAAATGATACTTGATGTCTATATGCTTAGACCTATCATGAAACAAAGAATTCTCAGACAACCTAATGCAACTCTAATTGTCACAGTGTATCACTGTAGTCTCAACCCTCTGACCTAACAAGGCTGCCAACAACTTCCGAAGCCATATTGCCTCACATGTCACCATGCTAGCTGCTATGTATTCTGCCTCTGCAGAACTCAGAGCCATAGACTTTTGCTTCCTGTTGTACCAAGAGACAAATCCTGATCCCAAGCTAAAGCAACACCCAGAAGTGCTTTTCCTGTCCGTTGTACTACCTGCCCAATCTGCATTAGTATAGCCTATCAACCTGATACCATCACCTCGAGTATATCTGATCCCATACTCGATTGTACCATACAAATACCATAGCACATGCTTTGCCGCTGTCCAATGCACTCTCTTTGGCTCAACCATGAACTGACTAAGAGAATTTACTGCAAAGGATATATCTAGTCTGGTGTTGATCAAATACATGAGAGACCCAATCAACTGCCTGTATAAGGTGGAGTCTACATCCTTCTCCCTGGATGAGTCTACTTTCTTCCAATTCATGATCATAGGAGTAGACATGGCTCTGCAATCCTCCATCTCGAACCTCCTCAAGATTTCAATGCAGTATTTCCCTTGTCCAAGGAAAATCTCACCATCTGTCTACCATACCTCCATGCCTAGAAAGTAGTGCATAAGCCCCAAATCCTTCATCTCGAACTCTGCTGCAAGGTCCCATTTGCACTCCTCTATGAGCCCCAGTGATCCTGTTAAAAACAAGTCATCCACATATAGAACAAGAATGAGAATCTCACCCCCAACTACCAAGTAGTAGAGATTAGCATCTGCCTCACTCTTCACAAAGCCCAATCCCTGCAAGTATTCATCAATGCGCTCATACCACGCCTTGGGAGTCTGCTTGAGTGCATACAAAGCTCTCTTCAATCTGCACATGTGGGTTTCACTGCTGTGTGCTACACAGCCCTTTGGTTGTTCTATGTATACTTCCTCTTTCAATTCACCATTAAGAAATGTTGTCTTGACATCCATCTGATGGATCTGCCATCTCATCTGTGCTACAAGAGAGATCACAACTCGTATAGAAGTATACCTGGCCACTGGAGCGAACGTCTCCTCATAGTCTATTCCCTCCTTCTGAGAGAAACCCTTGGACACAAACCTTGCATTGTATTTATCGATGCTACCATCTGCACCGTGCTTGATCTTATAGATCTAGCGAGATCCAACCATTGCCCTATCTGTCGGTCTAAGCACAACCTCCCACACATCATTCTGCACTATTGAAGTATATTCCTCAACCATCGCATCTTGCCACACCTGTTGTTGTGCGGCTTCCTGATATCTAGAAGACTCACTATCTACCAACTGACTAACTAAAGCCATATAATCATTATACTTGGCTGGTTGTCTCTGTTGCCTACTACTCATCCTAGGAGCTCCCACAAACTCCTGAGTATCCTATTGGTTACTGCTACCAACTATAGAGGATGAAATATCAACCCCCATGTGTTCCTGATGCATCTCTTGGACCTGCTGCATCTATTGCTCCATACTCTGTGAACTCTTAGCACCTGAGCCTGTGCTTGTACTAGTCACTGTACTCGAGCTTCATTGTCCCTGATTTGATTGCTTAATCCTTGGAGCTTTTGCTGGCTATTCACTTTGATCATCTGCTGGAAAATCTTTAGACCTTCTAAATGCCTTGTCCTCCACGAACTTGACATCACGCCTAACTATAATCCTCCTGGCCCTTGGAATAAATATCCGATATGCCTTTGAGGTCTCGCTGTACCCCACAAACTACCCTCTCTCTACAGTCTGATCTAATTTGGAACGTGTAGCCCTTGGAACGTGACAATATGCCAAACTCCCAAATATCCTTAAGTGGTTGACATCTGGCTTCTTCCCTGAGAACGCCTCCTCTGGTGTCATCTTACCCAATACCTTATGTGGAACCCTGTTTTGTATGTATACTATTGTATTGCATGCCTCTGCCCGTAAATAGCATGGCAAATCCTGGTCATATAGCATAACCCTTGCTGCATCTGATATAGACTGATTCTTCCTTTCAACAACCCCATTTTGTTGTGGGTTGTAAGAAACACTCCATTCTCTCTTGATTCCTTCCCTGGTACAGAACTCCTAGAACTCTTTCCCTTTGTACTCACCTCCATTGTCTGACCAAAGAACCTTTATCTTCCTACCTGTCGAATTCTCTACAAGAGCTTTGAACTCTTAGAAGCGACTGAAAACCTCATCCTTGGTCTTCAAGAAGTATATCCAGGTCTTCCTGAAGAAATCATCAATAAAAGTAACAAAATACTCGTATCCTTTGAGAGACTTTGTTGACATTGGTCCACATGTATCTGAATGTACTAGATCAAGAACACCCTTAGATCTAGTGTCACTCCTTGGAAAGATGCTTTCACAAACTTCCCCAACACACATCCCTTACACACATCATCATGGTCTGTGCTCACTTCTGGAACACCTGTCACTATCTCACGAAGCAATTTAAGTGCTCCACGATGTATATGACCCATCCTCCTATGCCATAGCTCTTCTTGATCTCTAGAATTACCGCTGCTTATCAGTGCCTTATGAGTATCAAACTGCACCCTATAAAGTCGACTGCTCCTAACTCCAATAGTTATGGGTGATTTCCAATCCTTGTGCTTGATTAACACATTTGCCCCTCTAAAGAGTACATTGCAACCTTTATCTTGAAGAACAGATATAGAAATCAGATTCATACCCAAGCCTAGCACATGCAACACATCATGAATGGGAATCGACTTGCCATTCTCCCTCTGAAATATAATAGTTCCTTTTCCAACTAGATTTAGTTTGGACATGTTCTCCATAGAAATCTGGATTCTGATATCCTCCTTCTTATAACTGGAGAAGTATTCTCTAACTCCTGTCATATGAAATGACGCCCCATTGTCTATATACCAAACACCCTATGAGGTTGAGCTAACCATACAAACTATGAGTGCAAACTCATCTTCCATTCTGCTAGAGAGCTCATCTGCACTTGCTGAAGCTGTCATCTACTTCTTGCCTTTCTTCCTTTGTGGGCAATTGCTGACATAGTGGCCAAACTCGTGATAGCCATAGCACTTGACTTTAGACAAGTCCTTCTTCTCGCCTTTAGGGTTTGATCCTTTGCTAGACCCCTTCTTTGTTTTCCCTTTTCCTGCTAAGACAACATTTTCTTGTTCTACCTCACTTTTTTGACTCTTACCACTGACACCACTGACAAGGCTTGGTCTAAGCTTCTCCTGAGTGAAGTCACTCCATAGTCGATCCTAACTCGATAAGGTGTCTCGTCCATTAATAGCTTGAACAAAGACATCCCACTGCTTAGTAAACCCATTTAGGGCTATCCATACTAGCTCGTCATCATCTGGTTTATCTCCAATAACTGCCAACTCATCCTTAACAAGTCTAAGTCTGGTAAGGTAACTTGTAACGTCCTCTCCCTTGTTCATCTGGGTATTCCTCAACTTTTCTTTGAGAATCAGCTTCTTGTTAGTGGTAGTATTCTGGTACAGATTCAAAATGGCGTCCCACATTATCTTCGTTGTATCCAACTCTGCGATATGCAGAACAATATGATCCTTAACATCGTCAAGAATCAACCTCCTTGCCTTGGCATCTTCCTTCTTATATGCTAAGAGCTGCGCTGGATCTGTAGGTACAACTACAACACTGGTAACATATTCCTTGATACCATTCTCTTTCAGTAATAAAGAAATTTTGGCTTTCTAGACACCAAAATTTGAGGCTCCATCCAATCTGTTCTGATCTCTTAAACCTGCTGAGGCCATCTCAAACAAAAATAATAATACTGAAGAGGTAGAACTGAGTTTTATAAACCCTCTATTTTTTTCTTTTTCTTCCTGTGCCTACACTGAGCTCTTTTTACCCTTAGATCTGCTCTGATACCATGTGAAAAATTCTATTGCAATTACTGATTATTAATCTCCTATTTATAAAGATTATTTGACTGCCGAAAATTAATTCACAACAAATACTGAAAAATAATACAACTGCAACTTCACAAATAAAACTCATAGGAATAGAAAACATGCAAAATAATAAACACAATATTTTTGGACAAATTGTCCCTGAAAAAACCCCGGAGGGAAAACCAGTACTACAGATGAGGAATTATATTAATCTTCATCAAATCAAGAGATACAAAAACTGCTTGCCTATTACTGACAAAGTTCCGGCAATATTCTCCTCTGAAAATTCTTCTTTCAATTTCTCCTGCTGAAATTCCACTGCTACTGTTTTCAACGCTATCACTGCGCCCTTGCTATCACTGCAAAAATACTCCTCGGACTTGTGTTCTCCAAATGCCCAAAGACCCCCTTTTAAACTATTTTCATTGGAAAACCAATAACCATGATTTAATCTCAATCAATGGCTAAGATTAATTAAACTTTAACAAACCCTAACTAATTGATTTCTAGAAGTCTATAGAAGAAACAATTATTTAATTAAATAATTAAATTAAAAGTCTCAAGAATTAAATACTAATTCTTAGAATTGAAGAATAACAACTGTCCAAACTACAATATTAAATCAACAGCCTCTGTTCAACATTCCCTCTGCCTTTTCTCCTACGCGATTCTCTCTGTTTTCTCCCCTTTGTGTTTCATCTCTCTCTCTCTCCATACTCTTCATTCCTCTCTGTTTATCTCTTCCTTGCTTCATTATCTCTTTTCACTCCTATTTTCTCCTCTGCTGCTCATTGTTTTAGAGGTTTTTCTTCCGTTTAACTACCTCAACATCGCCTCGACCTTAGTCACCTCCATTCGTTGCCTTAAACCATGTTCAAGAACATCTTTTAAAGACGTTATGGTCCTGTTCTTGCCATGCGCGCCGTTCTTTTTCCTATTGACCTGCAGTTTTTAGGGCCAAGTAAAGGGTCGACATGCCTTACCAAATGCGTAGCCATCCCTCATGATACTTGCGCCTTTCCCTTATAAATAATAGTTGTCTCTCCGTTTCTTTTCGCTGGGGTGGGAATGTGACATAAACACAACAGTCTTTGTGCTTCATTCCTTCAAACATCAAATCAAACTAAAAATTTTGGTCTGTCATTTGTTAATAAACAATGGTGCTTGTATGCTCCATACCTGGAAGGCGGGGTAAGAAAAAACTTGTTTAATTTATTTTTGATATTGATGAAAGCACTTTGTTAACATAAATACTGTTTGCATTCATCCATTAATTCATTATACATTAGAACAAACATGATTTGATTAATCAGAGGCCCATATCTAAAAAAGATACTGTTTTCATTGCTTTATTGATTCATCAACAAATTAAGAATGCAATATTGTGAAACTGTTTCTCATAAACATAGTCTGCATTGAACAAACCGAACTAGTGTACCTAACATAACTAGTATTTGCATTCAATAACTCTCAGCATAGCTAGAGCTAAAGACAGAACAGTTTGAGCATTGTGCTTCATTCTTTCAAATATCAAATAAAACTAAAATTTTTTACCTGTCATTTGTTAATAAAATGGTGCTGGTATGCTCCATACCTGGAAAGTAGGTCAAGAAAATGTGTTCTTTTTAAAATTTTAATATTGATGAAAGCTGGGAAACTTGAACCGGGCACTTTGTGCCTTACTTATGTTATCAATCAGGCTTGTATCCTAACATAACTATTGTTTGCATTGTACATAACAAGCATGATTCAATTAATCAGGTCCATATCTAAAAAAGATACTGTTTGCATTGCTCTATAGATTCATCAATAAATTAAGAATACAATATTGTGAAACTGTTTTCATAAACATAGTCTGCATTGAACAGACCAAACATCATGCCATGCTCTATACAATGCTCTGTATTCACAGGTGGTGTCTCCATTGAAAGCTGGCATGGTTTATGGAACGGAAGAAAATAATCAAAGATCAAAAAATCTCGACCTCTGATACATACTCCAAACATGAATCTTATAGAGAGGAAGCAAAATTATTATACTTCGCTATTGTAGTGAGGAACATATAATTCCGAAAAAAGAATGATCTACTAGTACAGAGATATAATTCCATCATTTTGGAATCTACTGCTGGCAAACATTGAAGTCGTTCCATGATATGCATTTGGCCCTTTTGTGGTGAGGTACATGGAATTTGGGCTCCTTTGGAATGGTTGGACTCTTAGAAGATCTGTTCAAGTGATAATCACATATCATGACAGTCTTCAGAAACTCTCTCTACTTACAAATTCATAATATAAATATGAATTTCAATTCAATAGAACACACAAACTTGATGAGTCATACCTTCTGGGAATAAAAGGGCGATCAAAAAATGGCATGGGTTGAGCACGTGGAATCATCTCCTTTCTCAGCCTCTTAATCTCTTCTTCTTCAGCCAACTGTAAAATGGTTTATTTGGTCAGGAGAATGGACTGCTTTGCTACTTAGCCAGGAGCATAAATAGGAGATGAACAGAAATGGAACAGAAACAAACCTTCTGCAATCTTTCCTCTTCTAACCTTTGCTGCTCCAAGGCATTTAACTTTTCCGCTATCTATTTCGCACAACAGAAAATATAATTATAGGTGAAAAGAAAAAGGCCCCTGCTATAACACTTCTGTGAATTGACAGAATGAAATTTCCTGTAGGAGTTTTGTACTAATTTAAATTTGTTCAAAAATATATAAAAATCTGTCCAGAACTAGCTAAGAATTCACACAAGACATATAAGATGAAATTTAGAAGACTTACTATCTGATCGAATTCAGCACGGTCCACTGCTCTTATTTCAGTGTAAAGTTTTACATCCAATGGTTTAGTGCCTTCTTTCACAGGGGGCTTCACCAAATGCTGTTATTTGAGAAACAATTACAAAAGATTCAGAATTATTTCCGAAAGAGAAAGGCTATGTAAAATATTTTCTATAGTTCAAGTGTAACCTCTGGCTCATCCGTTGTCCATGGCAGACCTTGTGCCATTGGAATTCGATTTTTTTCTTCATCAGACAACATCACCTGGACCTTCTTCCTAAATTCCTTCTCTTTCATGTGGCCTCTTTGCTGCAAATTTTGGAAGGCTTCTCAGAGCATGTGTATTTTATGGAAATAAATGAGGATTAAAAACAGTTAAATCCACACACTATTCAAAATGAATGAATTCGATGGCAAGCCAGAGCAATGAAAAACAATGTCTAGAAATATATGTGCAAACATATGGCAACTTCTTGATCATTGGTAGATTTGTCTTTGAACTGGTGAGGCTCAGCATTAAAGTTAAAACACTAACACACAGGTAACGGAAGGTCAGACAATCGTGATGCCCTGAGGATTATCTGACAGAATAACGCTTGAAGTTTGGGCAATCAAGTAAAAATACTAATACAGCAACTATTCTCACAAGTAGTTTATGTGACAGGCTAAGTTGGTTACACCACACAAAGATAATAGTGACAATACTAGGGAAATGTTTAAAAAACAGATGAGAGATAAGGTAATGGAAAATCTATGCTGCTTAACCAAAACAAAGGTTTGGATGACAGGGTAAGCAAGAGTCTCTTTTGCAGCTAACAATAAATATCTTCTGATGGAATGGAGTGTGATCCAAAACAGTGATGCAAAGAAAAGAACACAGTATTTTCCAGAAGCTTTTCAAATAATTTATGATTCACTATTCAATTTTTCTAATGACTCTGCCTATTCTAAAAATAAGCTACTATTCACTGTAGTAAAATGTATAAACTATAAACTACTGAGATGACACATTGTGAAAACTTTTCTCTGTGCATTTTACCTCTGTACGAAGCTTAAAAGGTTGTGCACATGTGACCTTGAGTTGCTTCTTCCATTGTTGAACTCCACTTCTACCCAGAGATCCCCGTCCTGTCGAATCCAAGCTCTGAAAAGAAACCATATAAGATGTATGTTAATGTTTTCAAACAGACTGAAGCACAGCTATTTTTTGTGTGGCAATGCCTAATTTTTAAGGGAAATTGATCTGAGCCATGAAGAGCACTTGACAGAAACCCAGAGTTTTTTATAGCTAGTGTTATGGTTCCATTTTCATACAAATTTTGCAACCAATTGGGGTTTCATGTTCTAACACTCAGATTAAAGCAACTTCACTTGTAGTAACCTCTTTAATATTCATTAAATTGTTGATATCATCAAACAATAAATTTCAAATTTGGCATCGCTTATGAAAATTGGTTCACGATTGCAACTTAATGATTGAATAGAGTAACACATTTACACAAACAAATCAAGAGAACAGATGACGAGAAGATGACCATACCTCTTTGCGGCCTCTTCTTCTGCTCCCAGAACTGCAAATTAATAAATAGATCTTGCTTATAAGACATTATTGAACAGTTTTGGAGCAACACAACCTAATACAAGAAAAGCATGTAACTCGAAAGACATAATAAACCAAAAGCTCAAGTAGCTTACCCGCTTTGACTTCTTCCGATTGAACTAACACTCCGAGTATTATTATTGCTAACTGAGGCTGTTTCTTCGCAAACAGGGATGAATTTAAATTCATCATAGCTTTCGCTAGATTGGCTACTACTATATGGCCTTTTTAAGAAAACACTTTCAGGTTGACCATTTGAGCTCTTCAAATCAGCAAAGCTTGTCTCAGAAAATGTACCTCTATTTGCCCTGTTCCAGCCATCATAGTATTCATGAACTGAGCTATTGCTACCATTTGACCTCTCCTCAGAGCCCTTGGCCTGCATGCCAGGGAGTGCCCAATTCAGATCCTTGTCCATTCCAAATTCTCTCTGCCTTCCGTGATCAACATGAGAATCATCATAGTTAGACGTATACAGTTTGAGTGGACTAGCCTGATAACCATAACTTTCATGAGATGGGCTGCTATTATCACTTGCCCTCTTCTCAGAGCCCTTTGGCTGCATGCCAGGAAGCGCCCACTTCAAACTCTTGCCAACACTGGGCTTGCACTTCCCTTGATCAGTATCAGATACATTGTAGATAGACCTATCCAATGGCCCAGCCTGAGGACCCTCTATAGTTTCATAGTCTGGAAGTGACAGCAAACTTTCAAATGCCTTGACTAAATGCTTTACCCTTCCCCCACCATGCTGCGGAATGTTACCAATTGCTTCCGCAAGCAACTCATTCTTAGGTCTTCTAGGGGCTGGCGAAACCCCTCTCCAAGGAGATGACAATAAAGTGGCACTCCTAGATTCCTCAGCACCCTCCATCATCTTCTCGTCCACATTTCCGTTTCCCTGCTCAGAAGTCCTAATTTTCTCAGCATTCCCATTTGAGTCCCTCCGAGGAGATAATAACGTAATTGCGTTGCCATTACAATCCGCTGAAATGTTGCTCTTACCCAATTCAGAACCCTCCAAACCATGCATTGTCTCGTCAATATTTCCATTTTTGAGATCAGAAATCCCAATTATCTCAGGATTCCTATTGGACAATCTGTTTTCCTCACCATTGAACATCCCAAGAGGAGACAGAGTTGTATCGGCGTGGACAATATCATTGGAAAATGTGTTGCCATTATACAATTCAGAAAATTCTGAACCCGCAATCTTCGCATTCATGGTGCTAGTTTCAAGCTCAGCAACCCCTGCTTTCTCACTATTCCCACACATTTCAGAGAACACATCTTTGCCATCTTCAATAGAAGACACACCACACGTATGTTCCTGGGGCATTGTCTCCTGAACTCCAATCTGGATTTCAACACTGGTTTCTCCAACTTCTGCTGAAGGCTTTTTCGTCTTCGAAAAATTATCCTTCATAAACTCCTCTTGTGAAGCCCTCAATTTTTGAGAAGCAATACATACACATTTCCTGCCTGTATCTGCAGATATATCAGCAGACCCAGATTTAGACTTTTTCTCGCAGCATTTGCACACCGTGCCCTCCTGCTGATTAGGCTTTTCAATCCTCTTTGCCACAAGGAACTTCCTTGGCTGAGGCTTCAAATTGCCAGAAGCCCAATCTTGGTAATTTACCCCACATCTTCTTGACCTGCAGGCATGCATTCCAGAGTCAGACACCTTAGATGATTTCAGAGAGCCATCGGCTGATTTCTGAAACCCATCAGAGAATTTTTCCTGCCCATTAAAGGACTTTTGACACCCATCTGAGACTTTGAAGACTTTTTCACATCCATTAGGCAACTTTTGAGACCCTTGAGGAGATTTTAGACACCCATTTGGAGATTTGACAGCAGCAGCATTGGGGTCACAATTTTCTGCGGAACCAGCAAGAGAAAACTTCCTCATATCATCTTCATGGTGTTGCTTTTTCCTCAGCGATTGAGGAGTAGCGGGAGACCGAACGATCCTATTCGTCGAACCTAATGGAGATTGGACACCCTTCAATGGGGATTGAACACCCTTTTTTCTTGCAGGAGAGCCTGTGAAGCTCATTTTGTGGCCTCCCTAATCTCTCTGTATTGAAACACAATCCCCTCTCTCTCTCTCTCTCTGAAAAAACTGAATGATTTGATTTGCATATGAACTGTAACCTATCGTATTGGGGATTTCAAATTGTTTCTTTCTCAACGGTCATTTTGACAACTGTGGAAAGAGCCCAAAGGGAACTGCTTTATTTAGCATGTTTTAAAAACAAATTTTCATGTTTTTTTCGGAGATTTTGGCAGATTTATTGACCAATGCACACGAAGAACAAATGTGTATGTTGTCTAACGGCTATTTTGTGGGTCCAAATGAAAAGGACAAATTGCTTCTCTATTACAGTTCGAATTCTGATCGTTGGTCTTTCACAATCTACGAAGAATTCTTCAAAGTATCTTAGAATAGGTATCTAAGCAGATTTTAAATGTTTTTCTAAAGCGTACATGTCATGAACGGTCATTACCTATTTAGGTAATTTCGAAACCCCTACTTAAATGAGGGGTTTACATACGGTAAGTAATAAGCTTAATTATTTTAAAAAATAAAAAAATATTCTCATAGTTATGTTCTATAGTATTAGTTATTCGTAGTATATCTATCTTAAATAAGCATTGCATTGAAGAATGTGTTATGAAAATTCTAAAATTTTAGTTTGTATTAATATAGATATTTTAAACATACTTATTTATTTATATAAAAGATGTCAAAGAGAAAATAGTTTAAAGGTTTCTATATTATATATGTGATAGTGATATAATTTAGATAGGTATTTGAAAATTAAAATCTTTCGATATTTTTAGATAGACGTGTAAGATACTCATGCTAGTTTATTAGGTTTCTATATAAATTTGTATACTTCTAGATGTAATGAATGTTTGATATGTAAATGACTATCAAACTTATATTAAGGGGTTTTTACTATCCACTCCTTCCATTACAACTTTGCTCCACCTCGTTATTATTGTAGTTACAACTATTATCATAATTAAAAATATTTCATCTACTAATTGTAATGGATAAAAATGTGCACTATACTCTTTGTTAATTTTATGTCACTTTGTGTGGATGTCTTGAATATTTGACTTAGAGCATGATTTTGATTGGTTTGACAACATGTTTTACTCAAATTCCTAAATAACCATTGAATAAAACCAGATTCAACCAAACACTTTTTTAGTTCTTAGATTACCTATTCTTATTCCTAGTACATTCATGAATTTGACACAAGTCAATTTCATAATTCACACATCTAACCTAGATATTTTAAAACTAAAATTTAGTTATGGGTCCAAGCCAAATCAATTTTAATTAGTTGTTATTTGTCAATTCTCACACCAAAGACTTTTAGATTATGTGTCTAGACAAAGTATAAAAATACATCGCCACTTACCTTGATAACCATTGAATAAAATCAAATTCAACCAAACATTTTTTTAGCTCTTAGATTACCTATTCTTATTTCGTCCATTCATGATTTTGACACAAGTCAATTTCATAATTCACACATCTAACTTAGATATTTTAAAACTAAAATTTAGTTATGGGTCCAAGCCAAATCAATTTTAATTAGTTGTTACGTGTCGATTCTCACACCAAAACTTTCAAATTGTGTGTCTAGGCCAAGTATAAAAAGACACCGCCACTTATCTCATTTGGCATCTTCTTCCATCTATCAAGCATTCATCACTTTCCATCTAGAACTCTTTATTAATGTGTATATATTAACATGTAACATCGAAAATTGCATACCTTTACAATTTCATGGTGTATTTTATATTCACTTTGGTATGTTAATTTGTATTTTCCATATTTCAATATGTTAACACTATTTTGTTATACTTTTATTAATACTTGTATTATTCTTAGCCTATTAAGCTTTTAGTTGGTCTAATTTGTCCATACAAGAGTGTTATGCACAAATGTTAGCATGACACATTAGAATCTTGTAATAATTCATGACTCTAGTGATCATTTTGAGCATTTTCTTTCTCTCTATTAGATTTGTCTTGCAAAAGGTAACCACCCTTGGAAAATTTTAAACTATTGTGCTTGTATGTGAAAATCATCATCTTGCTCATTACATTCATGGAGTTGTGGAAGCATAGGGACAAGCCAACATCATTCATCTTCGCTATTTTAAATATTGGAGGTGATTTTATTCTTGAGTTTGTTCTAATCTCTTCTCTACACTTTTGTTTTTCTATTGTTGTTTCCTAAGTGCTAGTAACTTTGGTCTTTGGGGTCATCTTCATAGCATTATTGTTATCATATGGTTGCATTTCATTTAGAATAGTATTTATCATCTTGTTTCCATAAAATTATCAAAACAAGGCTATTATGGAGGTCAAAATACCAATTCAAAGATTTGAATGAGGAAAATCCCTAAATAGCCACAAAAAAATATGTTTCTTGTTGTGTGTTGTAGGTTTGCATTGAAGACGAGGTTCAAAATTATATCTTTTTGGTGACTTCCTCTTCCCTTATTTATTTTTCATCCTACCAATTCCTTGGATTAGAATAGTTTATTTTATTATTAGTTTATCCAAACAAATGTAGCTTTTGTAGTACTTTCACATTTTTCTAAGTTGTGTAAGTGACAAGATTATGGATAAAAGTGCGCTTTCATTTTTTTCATCCTACCAATTCCTTGGATTAGAATAGTAAAGAATGAAAATTCTAAAATTTTAGTTTTATTAATATAGATATTGTAGACATGCTTATTTATTTATATAAAAGATGTCAAAGAGAAATTAGTTTAAAGGTTTCTATATTAGATATGTGATAGTGATATAGTTTAGATAGGTATTTGAAAATTAAAATCTTTTGATATTTTTAGATAGACATGTAAGATATTCATGCTAGTTTATTAGGTTTCTATATAAATTTGTATACTTCTAGATGTAATGAATGTTTGATATGTAAATGACTATCAAAATTATATTAAGGGGTTTTTATTATCTACTCCTTCCATTACAACTTTGCTCCACCTCATTATTATTGTAGTTACAACTATTAATATAATTACAAATATTTCAACTACTAATTGTAATGGATAAAAATGTGTACTATACTCTTTGTTAATTTTATGTCACTTTGTGTGGATTTCTTGAATTTTCGACATAGAGCATGATTTTGATTGGTTTGGCACCATTTTTTACTCAAATTCCTAGATAACCATTGAATAAAACCAAATTCAACCAAATATTTTTCAAGCTCTTAGATTACCTAATCTTATTCCTAGTCCATTCATGAATTTGACACAAGTCAATTTCATAATTCACACATCTAACCTAGATATTTCAAAACTAAAATTTAGTTATGGGTCCAAGCCAAATCAATTTTAATTAGTTGTTATGTGTCGATTCTCACACCAAAACTTGAATATTTGACTTAGAGAAAGATTTCGATTGGTTTGACACCATTTTTTACTCAAATTCTTAGATAACCATTGAATAAAACCAAATAAAACCAAACATTTTTTTAGCTCTTATACTACCTATTATTTATTCCTAGTCCATTCATGAATTTGACACAAGTCAATTTCATAATTCACACATCTAACCTAGATATTTTAAAACTAAAATTTAGTTATGGGTCCAACCCAAATCAATTTTAATTAGTAGTTATGTGTCAATTCACACACCAAAACTTGAATATTTGACTTAGAGCATGATTTTGATTGGTTTGGCACTATTTTTTACTCAAATTCCGAGATAACCATTGAATAAAACAAATTCAACCAAATTTTTTTTAGCTCTTAGATTACCTATTCTTATTTCTAGGCCATTCATGCATTTGACACAAGTCAATTTCATAATTCACACATCTAACCTAGATATTTTAAAACTAAAATTTAGTTATGGGTCCAAGCCAAATCAATTTTAATTAGTTGTTATGTGTCGATTATCACACCAAAATTTTTAGATTGTGTGTCTAAACTAAGTATAAAAATGCATCAACACTTACCTTGATAACCATTGGATAAAACCAAATTGAACCAAATATTTTCTTAGCTCTTAGATTACCTATTCTTATTCCTAGTCCATTCATGAGTTTGACACATGTCAATTTCATAATTCACACATCTAACCTAGATATTTTAAAACTAAAATTTGGTTATGGGTCTAAGCCAAATCAATTTCAATTAGTTGTTATGTGTCAATTCTCACACCAAAACTTTTAGATTGTGTGTCTAGACAAAGTATCACCACTTACCTTGATAACTATTGAATAAAACCAAATTCAACCAAACATTTTTAGCTCGTGGATTACATATTCTTATTCCTAGTCCATTCATGAATTTGACACAAGTCAGTTTCATAATTCACACATCTGACCTAGATATTTTAAAACTCAAATTTAGTTATGGTTCCAAGCCAAATCAATTTTAATTAGTTTTTATGTGTCGATTTCACACCAAAAATTTTCGATTGTGTATCTAGGCAAAGTATAAAAATACATCACCTTGTTGGAGTAATAATTAATCATTAATTAATTATTAAGTCCCTTATTACTTTAGCTCACTTAAGCTAAACTTAGGAGTGCTTTTTTAATTATTAGATTGGGCTAGTTATAGGTCTAGTTGTCTCATTGCATGAGATTAAGACATTTGTCACAATCTAATTTAATCCTCATCTAGGGTTTGCTTTTGTCACATTCCATTTCCTTGCATATTTTAACTATTAGGAAAAAATAAAATAAAATATTTAATGAGACTAATTATTTTGGGCCTTATGTTCATTTGAGATTTAAAGTTAAATTTTATTAAAGAAAAATAAAATAAACCATAGTAATTTATATTTAAATTAAGATAATAATATAATATTATCACAGTGCATGAATTGTAGGAAAAATAAATAAAAAAACTTTAACTCATTGCATGAGTAATGATAGGCATTGTAGCAGTGGTCATTAAATAGTAAATTAATGGAAGCATGGTTGCATGCAGCTCCACTCGGATGGACCACTCTCCTTATTCGCATGTCATGCAAACTAATTTTGGAATATACAGGAGGCACTTTGGAGAACGGGGGTGGTGGCACCACTTATCACAATAATTTAGATAATGTGATAGTAGTATAGTTTAGATAGGTATTTAAAAATTAAAATCTTTTGATATTTTTAGATAGACATATAATGAATGTTTGACATGTAAATGACTATCAAATTTATATTAAGGGGCTTTTATTATCCACTCCTTCCATTACAACTTTGTTCCACCTCATTATTATTGTAGTTACAACTATTAACATAATTAAAAATATTTCATCTACTAATTGTAATGGATAAAAATGTGCTCTTTATTAGTTTTATGTCGCTTTGTGTGGATGTCATGAAGACTTGAGCTAGAGCATGATTTTGATTGGTTTGACACCATTTTTTCTCAAATTCCTAAATAACCATTGAATATAACTAGATTCAATCCAAAAAAAATTGGCTCTTAAATGACCTATTCTTATTCCTACTCCATTTATGAATTTGACACAAGTCAATTTCATAATTCACACATCTAACCTAGATATTTTAAAACTAAAATTTAGTTATGGGTCCAAGCCAACTCAATTTTAATTAGTTGTTATGTGTTGACTCTCACACCAATTTTTTTAAATTGTGCGTCTAGGCCAAGTAAAAAAAGACATCACCACTTACCTCATTTGACACCTTCTTCCATCTATCAAGCATTCATCACTTTCCATCTAGAACCTATCAACTTTCTAAATTTAACAACTTGATAGCATCTTGAAAGAAATAAATAAATGTCTTCCTTAATATGTATATGCTAGAATATAAAAAATTAAAGCTTTTTAGATTTAACTCTATTAATGTGTATATTTTAATGTAACATCAAAAATTGTATACCTTTACAATTTCATGGTGTGTTTTATATTCACTTTGGTTTGTTAATTTGTATTTTTCATATTTCAATATGTTAGCACTATTTTGTTATACTTTTATTAATCATTGTATTATTCCTAGCCTATTAAGCTTTTATTTGGTCTAAATTGTCCAAACAAGAGTGTTATGCACAAATGTTAGCATGACACATTAGGATCTTGTAGTAATTCATGATTCTAGTGATTATTTTGAGCATTTTCTTTCCCTCTATTAGATTTGGCTTGCAAAAGGTAACCACCCTTGGAAAATTTTAAACTATTGTGCTTGTATGTGAAAATCATCATCTTGCTCATTACATTCATGGAGTTGTAGAAGCATAGGGACAAGCCAACATCATTCATCTTCATTATTTTAAATATTGGAGGTGATTTTATTCTTGAGCTTGCTCTAATCTCTTCTCTACATTTTTGTTTTTCTATTATTGTTTACTAAGTGCTAGAAACATTGGTTTTTGGGGCCATCTTCATAGCATTATTGTTATCATATGGTTACATTGTCATTCTCACCCCTCTGTTGTTTGTCCTTGATGACGAAGATACAAATGGTGCTATGGTATTTACAGGTGCTGGTTCAGGTTGATGGTATCTCAGATTGGTTGACATGTCCTCATATGCTTGCATTGAATTATTGTTGCCTATTATGCTTCATAGTTTTCAGGGTTGTATTGGTATTCAGTTTGGTTCATTTAAAGGATCTTCATGCTTGTTCCCATTCAGGTTGATCATGTTCTTGATGATTCAATTTTAGGTTATGCATGATATTCATTTGCAAATGGTTATGACTATATTGGACTGACAGTGTTGATAAGGAATGGTACAAGTTATTCAGATGGTTTCATTTTGACAAGATGGCCCTTCTTTATTGCATGACAAGTATATTATTATCAGTTTGAGTTTGGCTTCATTGATACTTATCAAGTTGATCTTGGCATCATTTTATTTCCTTGGTATCAATGGTTATGACACATTGATTGTGGCTTTTCTATAAGAAAGGAGATCATTTTCAGATTGTGGTATATTTAGCTTGATTTCTTGTAAGTTGTCTTCACATGATATTTGTGTGGCACATTTTATGTTTGCACAAAGCATACAAGTTATGAAACAGTTTCATTATGGTCAATCACTTCATAAAGTGATTTGGTATTGAGCATTATTATTATTGTTTGACAGTTGATCACAACATCTTTGACAGGTTCAGGTGCATAAGGACTTCATATGGTTTGGTCTTGTTAATCACATTTAAATGTGGCTGAGTATCGAGTATCTTGAGCACTCCATGACATTATATTTTGATAAGTCCTTGAGATAAAATGGGACTTTATTGACATCAACATTATAAATTCTTTGTTTTGGTCGACATGTTGGTGTCATCGGGTATCATGGATATAAAGGAATTGACTTTATTTTAAAGTCATATTATCATCGACATCTTTTAAAAGGCATTTTTCAGCCATCATAATCATTATCTTTTTTGACATTTTCTTGAAATTCATTGGACATTGTATAAAGTTTATGAAGTTGAATCGACATATTAAGAGCAATAATCAAAGTGATTATTGTGTCGGCCTCCAATGTAATTATTGACAGTGGACTCATTGCATTTTATTAAGTTGATTATTATTGAGTCTTGATACCGCAGACTCCAAGGAATCATTATCATTTGAAAAGTCTTTGAATGACATGAAGATGGATTAGGGCGAAGTATTTTTTTTTCATTTTGTTAAGGGTTGAAACCCTTGCTTCAGTCACCGCCATGGATAGAAGGTAACAACCATTACTCTGTTGATTCTGCCTGCTACAACTCTAAAGGAAGTAGGTGAAGCCCACTATAAGAGCTATGCCGTGGTTGGTCACTTTGTCTGCCGTTACTCTTTGGTTGAGGGCTCGAAAGATGAAGAAGATTCGTTGGTTTCTCCATTGTTGGGTTGGTAAATACTTGATACAGATTCTCATGCATTCTTTTTTCAGCTTCATGCACGTTTAGGTATCTCTTTCATCATTTGGTGTTTGTTTCACAAAAGAGAGTTACGGGTTTTTTGTTCAACTCTGAAAATGCACAAATGGGTTGCTAATTATTGTGTCAGAAAAGCATGCTTTGTTTTCGATTATTCTTGACCACATCATGGGTATTTTGAAAGTATTATTTATTTTGTGTATTGGGTTCATGATGGTCTAGGAAATCGGTTACATATACTTGGCAAGTTTTAGCAGTGATAATGTTGTTTTTATCAGTGTGGATAAAACATTTTTTAAATGGAAAAAATGCTACTGTGATTATTCTCCACCTATCACTTAATATGAGGGTTTTTGAAAATAGAGACACAAGTGTATTTGGTTATATAAAAATAGTTTGAAAAAGTGAGATGATAGAGAATGGGTGCACATTTTATTATTGTATACATTTATTATATATACAGTGATTAATCACTATTTGTTGTTGAATGTTCTTTGAAGCACAAGTGAATTTTTTTTGTAATAATTAGTCTGCAAAGATAATGCAAAGAGATAGCTTTTATATTTAATATGTCTGGTATTTTGAAGATTCATTGGTGAATCTTTAGGATATTAGGGTTATTAGATAGTAAGGAAGATGTGAGTTAAATGGAAATAGAGAAATCCGTTGATATATTATTATTGTTTTGATTTTGTAGAAGGGGTTGGTGCTCCTTGGAATTGGTGTTCCTAAATGTATAAGGGGTTGGTGCTCCTAGAGTGGGTGCTCTGAAGTTTTCCAGTAAGGCATTGTAAGCAGTGGTTTTTGAAGTTAAGCTAGTGAGACAGTTTAGGAGTGGTTTTTCTACCCCAGGAGGGTTTTTCACTCAAAAAATTATTTGTCTTATGGTCTCATTGCTTTGATGTGATAATGCTTCAAGATTGTGATGATTTTGTGAGTGATTGTTCTTATCAGTATGAACATTGTTGAATGTTAGTTTCTTCACCTCTGCAAATGGTTATATCAAAATGTCTTGCACAAGTGTTCTATCATTGTTGAAAATTTTGATTCAATAGAAAGTATTAAAGTATTCATTTGATTCATAGCTCAATAATTGTTATAATGTGCTAAAGGTTTTTGTTGTCTCAATAGCTATCTTGTGTCATTTTGTTGCACTGTTGTTGCAGTGTCTTATAAAGTTGCATTGAAATCAGTTGGTTAAGAAGAGTTTCAATAATGTTGGTTTTCATTTACACGGTCTCTTGAGTTGCACCTGTACTGTCATCATGCTTTGATTGTTAAACAATGTTAGTCACATTTTTTTTGGTTAATGCAAGATATCTCACTCAAATCATATTGGCATAAGTTGGCTAATGGACTGAGTTAATGTTGTCATATATTTATTTACCCCTTTTCATGAATGCTCTCAAAGTGATTACTCTACTCGGTTGTCAACATAAAGGATATTAGAATTAAAAGTCTTGGTCAAAGTTTAAAAAGGTTTAGACACTGATTCACCCCCCCTCTCAGTGTCTGTCCATACTCCAACATACATTTCATTTAGAATAGTATTTATCATCTTGTTTCCATAAAATTATCAAAACAAGGCTATTGTGGAGGTCAAAATACTAATTCAAATATTTGATTAAGGAAAACCCCTAAATAGCCACAAAAATAATAATTATGTTTCTTATCATGTGTTGTAGGTTTGCATTGAAGAAGAGGTGTCAAAATTATATCTTTTTGGCGACTTCCTCTTCCCTTATTTACTTTTCAACCTACCAATTCCTTGGATTAGAATAGTTATTTTATTATTAGTTTATCCAAACAAATGTAGCTTTTGTAGTACTTTCACATTTGTTTAAGTTGTGTAAGTGACAAGATTATGGATAAAAGTGTGCTTTCATTTTTTTCCATACAAGACAATAACACATCACACTATAGCTCATGCAAAGGAATAGAATTCATGGCAGTGAATGCCATCTTTCGGTTCTAGGTTATTCTTTATTTATATTTATATTTTTGTGTTTGAAATGTGATTTCTTTCTCAATCTTCTATTATAAGTAATAGTTTATTTTCCTAGGTGTTTTAGTTTAATTTCATAAACATATTTTTGTTTGAAAATAAAAAACTTTAAAAGGGTTAGTAAAATCTCTATAGCAAATTGGAGTTAAGTTAAAAAACTTAACTAGTTAACTTAAGTGTGATGAAAATCACTTAAAGAAAGATAGAACTTCTTTAGAAGAGTCAAATTTTCTTTGCTACAACTAAAATACAAGTTAAGGACTTTTGGATTAGACTAATTAGCATAATATAAAACTAGAGTAACATATTATAGTGTTAAAAAATGTACTCCTTTACATTTTCACACTATGTTTGCATCCCCTTAATTAATTGGACTTAATTAAGATTCTAATTTCCTAAATCATGCATTCTTAAGCCTTATTATTCCCATTTTTCAAAAGTGAAACCAACATTAAACAAATGCTAACATTAATTTAAACACCTTGGAAATTGTGTGTCCTAGACTTAGGTCACACGACCCATTTGCCCAAGGGCGAATGGGCCCTCCTTAAGTGCCAAGACCCAATTTTTAATATGTTTTTGGCAGTATTTTAATGATTCAAATTCAAGTTTCAAATGTTGGCTTGTGAAATCCAATTTTTGGGAAATTAGACAAACACCTATAAATACATAGTTTTTTTTTATCAATTCAACATTAAGAATTAAGAGGCAACTTTCATAAGAGAAAAAAATATTGTCAAGAGCATTGAAGAGTAGATTTATTAGTCATCTATGTTCGAATAATGGATGTTGAATCATCCAATGAAGCTGCACACACTTTAAAGAGGACCTGCCAAGAAGAAATTCAACCACACAGAAAGTGTTGCAACAAAGGGCATGCAAATAGAGATTATCTGATTGATATTCAGAATGATCTATCTGATATAGATATTTTACAAAGAGTACATATGCCTGATTATATAGGAAAGAGAAAAACCTAAAATGCATAAGATGTTGCCAAGTGTTCAAATCACACTACATGTGACAACATGAAACCCTACCTAGGGAATGATAACAAGATGGAGATAACTTCTAGAAAAGACAACTCATCTTCTAGAAGGGAATCTTATCTCAACACCATTATTAAACGATAAAATTTAACCTAGGACTAATATGATTAATTAACCCTAAGTTAACTTATGCTAGTGTAATAATTAATTAATTAATTACACTAACACCCCCCCATAAGTGCAACTTAGGGAGGAAATGAAAATACAATGATTATGCATGATGATGATGGGATCGGCTGATGGCCATATTAGGCACCCATGTACATAGGATGAAAATGCAACTAATCTCCCACAAATGGAGAAAAGAGGAAAAACCCAATGGGAAGAAAACCCCTCACCAAAAAGGAGATGAAATGCAGAAAGGTGATGATTGGAGGACTCAACATCATCCCCCCAAGGTCAACAATCATCACATGGATACAATACAATGAAAAGTCCCCCCATAGGGAGGAAATAGAGAGACTATATAGCCCCCCCAAAAGATGTGATCACCTGCAAGAAATGTAAGTGTATGTAGACAAAATATGATCCAATGTCGACAAACAACTTGTCTCCCTTTCGGAAGAAACAAAACCAAGTGCAAGTGCATAGATGCTTCCCATTCCAGATAGGAATTGAAGGAAGGAAAGGAATAGATGGAGACTTGATTGCCCCCCCATAATCAAGTGTCCTCAAAACCACTGAGATAAGACTGAAGCCAAACCAATGGTAGATGTTGAAGGAACTCCGATGAAGATGGAGGAAGTCTCATATATGAAATCTCTAAATAGAGGAGTGATATCCCCTCAAGAATGTCCTCCAAACCTGTAGTAGTAGCCAAGTCAATGATACCTGAAACAAAGCCATCCTGTGATGTCAAGTCTGGAAAACTGCATGTGTCTTGATGAATGATGATGATGGAAGCCTCAATCAATGACTCTGGACAAGGAATCACTGAATGTGAAGGGATACCAACTGTCTCAGATGGAGAAGAAGAATCATCTGAAGCAACCTTGTCAACCTCTTCGAAAGATTCAAGGCAATCCAAACAAACAACCTCCTGCATAGCAATATCATCATGGGGTACTTGATCTGAAACCTGACATTCTGAATCATGACCATCAAGGATGGGTGGAGTATCTGAATCTCCATATATCTCCCAAATCTTAGTCCAAAGGATTTTAGGACAATCACAATGATCAATAGATTCCAAAACATCACAATCAACATGCATTGCAATCACTTCTAAAACATTATATATGCTGCAACTCCAAGCAAATTTCTGAACACCTTGACCTAGATGGGGAACTGTACCATACAAATGTGGCAACAATTCAAGTGAGTGGAGATGGTGGATGATCCCATCTCGCCATTGTTTATAGTTTCCCTTGTGCAACATATTTAGAGAAGGAGAAGATGCAAACCCCATAATGTACAATCAAATTTCTCCAAAAATACAAAGACAATGACCTTCAACAAAAAATAGAAACTTCCAAATCTGATATGCAACTGAAGTGATGCCACCCAAAACAAAAAACCTTTTCCCAAGCTTCAGGATATCCAAGTTATTGAACAAATGCACCAAATTGAACAAAACTAATGCAAGAGTACCTGGAGCTGAAACTAATCAAAGTGACTAGATGGATGAAAAGAGCTCTGAATTACCTTCCTGATGCCACTAGAATCACTGAATTTCGATCAACGGTTGCGAAGATATGAGTCTTTATGTCCAAATTAGGGTTTTGACTTCAGTTGACTGTAGATTTTTCTGATAGAAGAATTCTAAAAAATGGATGTCACCATTGGAAAGTAGACCAAATCCTCTTTCCGATGGTATCTCGTTTTCTGATTTTTGATACCCTGGTGAAAAGTTATGATAAAATGAAAAAAAAAATGCCTAGATGAGGCACTCTGCAGGCTAAATAGGGGCAAAAATCTGGCCCTTGGGTGCTAACACCTGGTCGTTGATATGACCGTGGGTGTATGTGTGGAAAAAAAAATGAGGGCCACCGGGTGGAGTGGCGGCACCTCTCGGACCAGTTGGTGGAGGTTGTCGGAGGGGGCACGGGCCTGACGGGTGAAGAGTCGGCAGGGAGTCCGGAAGCTGACACCGGCGGGAACGACCGGGAATGACGGTGGCCGGTAGAATATACCTGGTGGTGATCAATGATGATGGCGGTTAGGACGGTCAATGGGACCGATGGTAGATACGTTGGTGTAAGATGATGGGACCTCCCCTGCAGACAGGAATCAATGCGGCCGACCGAACAATATTGTCTGCAGATTGTCGAAGTGACAGATATCGATTAAGACATATAATTTTGAATATTGCAGATTTGCAATTCAAAATTAAATATAAATGCTGGTTAAAAAATCAAACCTCCAATATGCCGACAGAAGAATAAATTAAAGGTCGCCCGAATTTTTTTTTTTTTCTGCAAACTATACAGAGAAGCCCGAATAGTATGATTTTTGCCAAATAATACAAAAATATCCTGAATTTTTTTAAAAAAATAGCTTGCAACTAAAAAATTTTTGCCATGATGGAGGACTGAAAAGGAGATTTTTTTTTGCAAATTTGTATGGATAGTACAAAAAATTGCAAACCCTAGATAATACCTCAACTGGCTCCCGGATGAAATATGTCCAAATCAGATGAATGGGCAGGCGATCTTAGGGTTTCGAGGCCTTCTGAAGACAATGGCGAGCTTGGATCAGACTCTATCTGCTCCAAAAATCAGCTTGGTCCTCAGGTGGAAACAAGTAGCCTGCAATGGAAACCTTCAAGCTTGCAAGAATCTCTGTAGCCCAACTTTCTTGATACTGGGATGAACCTTCAATGGAATGGCTCTGATACCATGTTGGAATAATGGATGTTGAATCATCCAATGAAGCTGCGCACACTTCAAAGAGGACCTGCCAAGAAGAAATTCAACCACACAGAAAGTGTTGCAACAAAGGGCATGTAAATAGAGATTATCTGATTGATATTTAGAATGATCTATTTGATATAGATATTTTACAAAGAGTACATATGCCTGATTATATAGGCAAGAGAAAAACCTAAAATGCATAAGATGTTGCCAAGTGTTCAAATCACACTACATGTGACAACATGAAACCCTACCTAGGGAATGATAACAAGATGGAGATAACTTCTAGAAAAGATAACTCATCTTCTAGAAGGGAATCTTATCTCAACACCATTATTAAATGATAAAATTTAACCTAGGACTAATATGATTAATTAACCCTAAGTTAACTTATGCTAGTGTAATAATTAATTAATTAATTACACTAACAATCTATAGCAGCAATAAAGATCATATCATCATGTCAAAGTTCATGTGTGCTCATATTATGTTTTGGAACTAACATTGTGATGTAGGTTTCAAGCATTCAAGCAAGCATCCAAGCATCAAATCAAGCAATCATTCAAGCCAATTCAAGCAAGATCCAATCCTTAAATAGATGCATTAGACTTCAGTTCTCTAAGGGCAACCATTAATGGTTTAGTGAGTTGTGACATAGCATTGTTCATTCATCAAATTCCTTTCATTTATCATTATTTTATCATCAAGGTTTAATTACCAAACCAAGGTTTTCCTTGAGGCAAACCCTATTCACCCAAAAATAAAACTTTTTATTCTCTATTTGTATGTGTAGATTTGTAGGTGAAGAAGGGTTGAAAATCAATCAAAAGAGAAATTTTGCAAAGTTGTCAAGCCACAAAAACTCACTTACATAATTTATTTCTGATTTTTTGACAGTGGAATCTAGAGATATCAAAATCCTAGATCCAAGATCTGAGGATTGTGAAATCATATTTTAGACACCTATACAAAGACCCATTCAACCTAGGGCGAATCTATCCTTTAGCAGTGTTCAAAATCCACTTTTGGAGCCAGGTTCATACCATTCTACCCTTCTCAAATTTGCTTGAAAGTTATTGTTTCTATTTGTGTTATCATAATACTCTGCAATTCAAGTTTTCGGTCACATAATTAAGTTTATTAATGCATTTAATTTTATCTCCCAAAAGTACATTTTAGTCATTTCTTTCATTAGAAAACAACAAATCCTTCCCAATAGGGTTGACTCACCCCAAGGTTGAAAGTCGATTATATCTTTGGGAGATCTCTTTTTCTAATGAAACTAGGAAAAGTGAGGGTGTCCTAGATTATCATTTCATTTTGGTGAACCTACCTCATCACACCTATTCCATTTTTCTATGTTTCATTGTAGTGAACCTGATGTTCCTACACTATAAGCTTTTTGATTTGGTAGTCTTTCAAAAACCTAGATCTAGGATTTGCATTAGTTTGCATTGCATCTCATTTAGGGTTTTTCAAAATTGCTTTAGTTTGAATTTCATTTTGGGTTTTAAAATTGCATTTACATCCTTTAAAATCTCAAAAGTCCAAAAATTTGTATACATATTACATTCATTTTATATAGTAGTTTGCATATTAGTTTTTTTCAATCATTTACATCAAAAATTCAAATAAAATTGCATCTAGAAAGTTGTCATTTTTCTTGTTGTTTGTCACCAAATTAAATTTGGATTCAACTATAAAAATTTGGAAATTTGTAACTGAAAGAATCTATTTGCAACCTGAAACAACAACCTTAAACATTAACTCAAAAACTCAAAAATTAATTTTTCAAACCCCTATGCAAGGACCCATTCTCCCTAGGGAGAATATGTCCTTATAAAGGTCATCTTCCTAATTTTTGGGTATAAATTTGTCTCTATTTTCTTTATTTATGGTTGTTTGTAGATCTCAATTTTAGTTTCTGGAATTGCAGTTTTATGAGATTGTTTGCATTCAAGTTAATTGGTCAAAACAAGTGCATGATTCAAACATAGAATTTGCATTCAAAAGATATCATTTTTAGGTTCTTTCATTTTATAGTCAATCAGTTATCATATTAGATCTGGAACTTTGCATCAAACTTCATTATGGATATGTGTTTTGGTAACATATGGATGACCTTAAGATCCTTGGTTGATGTTTCAAGTTGTATATTTAGAGATGATCCTAATGAAATTGATAACATCCATGAATCTTCACCTCCTAATGAATGTCCTCGTGAGGTGGACATATTAGGCCAAGATTAAGATATCATGTAGTAATTCATACTAAACTCCCTACACAACCTTGAGAACAATGTTGGTGGCCGAAATGAATGTAATTCTGGGAGACCTGCGAAAAGGAGGGGACCAACGAAGGGATGTTATACATGTAGTGGGGATCACTATGTGAGTAATTGTCCAAGAAAACCATCTAGGTCAAAACCACATGGTAACTCTCTTCCACCTCAAAGAGTTGTATTTCAAAAAAGGATTCATGCTATAGTGGATAATTGGAGAGCAAAGTACCAAATTACTCCAATAGAAGTTTTACTTTGTCTGGAATTCCCATTTCAATTTTAATAGATACTTTTGCCATATTTTTTTTTATTTCTCCTAGAATAGCTATTCAAATGTTTAGAAAAGTTGGCTACATGGAAAAGTCTTTGGTTTTTGAATATGCAAACTAGACAAGAGCTGAAGTAAGTCAATGTCTATTCAAAGCAAGGATTGAACTTCCAAGTTTCTCTATGGAAGTGAATTTGTACGTAACTCCCTTAGTTTGTTATGATGTCATCTTAGGGATGAATTGGTTATGGAAAAATAGGGCCAAAGTAGATTGTCATGCAAAAATAATTGATTGCTTAGACAATCTAGGTAACTGGGTGTCATTTCAAGGAATGCCTAAAGAGGTTAAGTTGTAACAAATATTCGTTGTAAAGATGCATAGAGAAAAGAAGAAAGGTTGTCAACTCTTTGTAGTAAAAATGGAGAATCTTAAGGAATGCAAGGAGTTTATTTCTCAAGATTATGTAGTATATTATGGACCTCAAGACTCCCAAGATGTCGAAGAAGGTGAGGTGTTGGAATCTAGAAAAATCGATATGGAGAAATATCATATTCTATGAAAATTTGTGGATGTATTTCCAGATGAGTTACCTAGATTATCTCTTAAGAGGATATTTGATTTCTCCATTTTCATAGTTCCAGGGTTGGAACCTATATCGAAAGTACCTTATAGGATGACCACAACTGAATTAATGGAGTTAAAGGCACAACTAGAAGAGTTGTTGTCTAAAGGATTGATAAGACCTAATGTTTCACCTTGGGAGCACTACTGATCTTTGTGAAGAAGAAAGATGGTACACTACGCTTATGTATTGACTATCAATTGCTTAACAAAGCCACAATAAAGAAAAAGTATTTGTTTCCATGTACTGATGATCTCTTCAATTAAATACGAGGAGCATAAGTGTTTTTAAAGATTGATATATGTTCAAGTTATCACCAACTAAGAATCAAGGATGAAGACATTTTCAAGACAACTTTGAAGACTAGATACAGTCATTACAATCCTACCATTTGGGCTAATGAATACACCGAAAACATTCATGAACCTAATAAACAATGTATTTAGGAACTTTTTGGATAGGTTTGTGTTGGTCTTCTTGGATGACATATTAATATATTCTAAGAATGAAGAGGAACATCTCAAGCATCTAGAGATTGTTCTTCAACAATTGGGAGAGCATAAGTTATATGGAAAACTCTTGAAAGTACCTTCTTCTAGAAGGAAGTACAATATTTGGGTCATGTAATTTTGACTGATGAGATTGTGGTTGATCCATCAAAGATAAAAGTAGTGTTAGATTGGTCAGTACCTAAGAATGTGCTAGAAGTTAGAAGTCTTATGGGTTTGGCTGGGTATTACCATAAGTTTGTTGCAAAATTTTTAAGAATAGCTTTTACCATCACATCATTGCAAAGGAAGGGGAAGAAGTTTGAGTGGTTTGAGAAATGTCAAGCAACATTTAACCAACTTAAGGAAAATTTGACCACAATACCAATACCTAGCACAGACATCAATACCTAGCACAAACATCAATACCTAGCAAAAACATATTTTTCATTTTTTTATTTTGCTGGATCAAGGACATCAATACCTAGCACAAACATATTTTTCAAATTTTTTTTGATAATATACTATTTTTTCACATGTGTAGAACAAAGAGCTTGATTTTCAGTGAAAAACCTATGTTTAATTAAACTAAAATAAAAAATACATGATAAAACCAAAATATATTAAAATTATATTTGATGGATAGCTCGTTTCAAGGACTATAATCATCCAATTGGGTCTATGAAATGGATTCCATTTTCATCTTCAACCTGAGCTTTGAAAGGAAATTTTTTATACAAAATTTCTAGAGGAGGAGAAGGGCAAAAAAGGGGGGTTCGAGCGAACCCCCCTAAGCGTATGAGGGTTCGCTAAAAGGGGGGTTTGCTCGAACCCCCCCTTTTTTTCCATTTCCCCTTTGATTTCATTAAAAAAACCACCAAATGGGGATTGCATCACAAAGGGGTTCGCTCAAAGGGGGGTTCAAGCGAACCCTTTTTTGGGTTCGCTCGAACCTCCCACCCCTTCAAGCAAACCCCTTAAAACTTGAGTTTTTTTCCTTGGGAGCATTTTTACAATTTTTCTTCATGAAGGGAATTGTAAACCACTATTGTGGGATGACCCAACCCATCTTTTCTTTGTACTAGATTAGATGTTACATTTTTGTATCTATTTATTTGAATTCTCACTAGTATGTAGGTGAATTCTATGAATGATATTATATAGCATGAATTACATTATGTAATGTTATGTTGAGCCAGTCTCTGCAGAAGTTAAGTAGTTAACAGTTAGAAATCAGTAGTGTTAGTTAATTGCAAAGTTGAAATTTAGTAGTTAGTAGTTACAACATTAAGTCGAAGGTACCCGTAGCATAAGCAACAAATTTATGATATTCCCTTGTTTAGCAATTTAACACTTTCTTTTATTTTCCATCTTTTATAGTTTCCTATGTACATGTGTGACCACTTATGTTTCATCAATATAGGGCGTAGTTAGGATCCCTGAATGCACATATAGTGCTAGTAGTGTCACAAATTTATGAGCCCTGGTTGATAATTAAATGAAGCCTTTGTGAGGGTTTGGTGAACTGTTCAGTTAGGAACCTATCCTTTGAATTGTGTGTCCACTCATAAAGATAAAGGTTGAACATTAGAAAGGCCTTATAATTGGGCACCATTTAACATGAAAACAAAAAAAAATATATAAAAAGTGTAACCATGGGAAACATGTGCACAAGAGGCTCATAAACATATTCCAAGGAAGATCATGGTCATAAAAATATGAGAAAAAAATGTTAAGAAGAAATAAGAATGAAAATATCAATTGTGGTTATTTTTCCTTATATAAAAAAATCATGTACACATAATAGTGTGTAGGGTAAGTGCACGAAGTCGAGTCCATGAAACGTGGAGGTTTTTGCCTTAGCCAAAAAAATAAAATCAACTTGCCAAAAACGGGATCCCGATTTTTAACAAATGGGATCCCACTTTTAGAAAACAAGATCTCGTTTACCTTCGGGATCTCAAGCCTAAATTCTAAACGGGATCCTATTATTTAAAAATCGGGATCTAAGCCAAGTTGAAGACTGAGGATCTTATTTAAGGTCAAAAGAAGGACTCTCGAGACATTTGGTTTACTTGGTGCAACTCCCAAAAAGGGGGCTGTAGAATCTATTGCAGATTAGATAGATTCTACATTAGTAGGGCCTTCTTTTCGACCTCCCTAGTGAAAGAGGGTTGTAAGGTTGAAGTTACTCCCTATTCTCTCTTGGATCACCACCTAATAAATGCCAATTTTTTCCTTAAGAAGGGTTCTCCCAAGCTGACAGGAAGTGGCATGGGCTTTTGTCTGAATACCAATCTCCTTAAGGATAATGATTGTAAAAGTGCCATCTTGTGTCTCAGGCAGATCAAAAATTGGATGCACCAGAGTCTTTCTCATATTGATAGATGGACCCTAAACACTGAAGGGTGGAAAATACTATTCCAAACAATTGGGAAAAAGAGAGCTAAAGATAGCTAAAGAAGGGAGACTCTCCTCCAAAAAAATCTCCTACAAGCGGAGACTGATCTACAAATAAACCCTAGAGATGAAGCACTTACAAACAAGGTGATAATGGCTAAAAATTCTTTGAGGAAGCTTCAAAACACTAGGATTTAGGGGTTAAGGGTCAGAGCCAAAATGAATTGGCTAGAAAATGGGGATAAAGGTACTAATTTTTTCTTTAGATATATCAAGGAGAAATAGGCCAGAAACATATTGACATGATCTCTGTAAATGATTCCATTGTGAGTAATCCTGATGAAATAAGAAAGCAATTTTTTCTATTCTACAAGAACCTCTTCTCCTCAGAGGGGGAGACGAAATATAATCATAAAGCAAGGCAATATATTGAAGGGGTTATCCCTAAAAAGGTTAATAACGAAATGGCAGAGGAGCTCAGGAAGGAAATCTCTTTGGAGGAGATAATGAGAGCTATCCTCTCATGTAAGAATGACAAATTCCCTAGAGCTGATGGTCTCCCTGCTGAATTTTACAAGACCTTTCTGGATTGGGTGTGCAATGATCTACTCCTGGTATATAAAGAATCATTAAAAAGAGGCTCCCTAGGCACCAAGATAAACAAAGGGATGATCAAACTAATCCCTAGGGAGGGAGATAGAACCCTAGTAAAAAATTGGAGACTAGTAACATTGCTCAATGTTTCATACAAGATCTTGGCTAAGATCCTGGCAGATAGGGTAACCCTCATCCTCCCCTCAATCATTAAATCCACTCAAATTGGATTCATAAAGGGGAGATTCATTGAAAACTTGATCACAGCCTGGGAGGCCATGAATTGGGCAAATATTATAGAAAAAAATGTTGCAATGTTGTTATTAGACTTTGAAAAGGCTTATGATAGAACAGAATGGGGTTTTGTGCTCTTAATACTGAAGGCTTTTGGATTTCTTGACTCATTCTACCACATGGTCAAGGCCATCTTTCAAGATGCAATTGCTTATGTAGAAGTTAATGGTATCCCCTCTCAATAAATTTCACTTGAAAGATCCATAAGACAAGGGTGTCCACTTGCCCCGACTCTATTTGTAATTTCCTCAGATGCCATGCATTATGTGTTGAGAGAGAACTCATCAATTCCAAGAATAAGGGGTATTAGGCTGCCAGATGATAATGAGCTCCTCAATTTGTAGTTTGTAGATGATACATCAATCCTGTTAACCCTGGAAGACTCTAATCTGTCAAGCCTATTGGGGAAGCTAGATATCTGTTGCCTTGCCTCAGGGGCCAAAATTGGCCCATCTAAATCTTGTCTCTTGGGATGGAAGGAGAAGCCTCTAGATTGGATCAGTAAATATGGGCTCCAATGGGGCAGTCCACACAAACTAGTAAGGTACCTGGGCATCCCCTTTGCAGTGGACCCCAACATCAAGGAAATACAACACTGGATTAGAGACAAGATAGAGAGGAAACTCACCAAGTGGAATAGACAATTCCTGTCCCTAGTTGGGAGAATTCAGATCTACCTAAATATTTTGTCCTCATACAATATCTACTTTGCCTCGGTGTGGTTTTTAAATTCTTACCAGATTAATGAGGTTTAGAAGAGGAGAAGGGCCTTCCTATGGTTTGATGGTAAAGGAAAGAGAAAGAAGCTTTTAGTGAAATGGGAATGGTGCACTTTGGACAAAAGCAAGGGTGGTTTAGGTCTAAAGGACCTTAGAAAGCAAGGTGTAGCTCTAGCTACAAAGTGGGTGCTTGGGGCCCTGGAAGGTGGCTTGATTGGAAAAAATATTCTCAATTCTGTCCCCAAAAATGCTAAATCTTGGAAATCTCTGCCACTCTATGATATTCTTAGTAGCGAGGAAGTCATGTTACCTGCAGGGTCCAATGTTTTCAAAACTATCTGGAAGGCCTGGGAAATGATGAAGACGCGCCTCACTCATATCCACTTTACCTCAGGGGGCAATGGGACCATTTGGGTTAATAGATCTATTTGGTGGAATTTGAGACACAATGGAAAGCCTTTGGCCCTACTCCAAGGGTATTTTGCTAGAGGTTGGGCTCACAAATGGATTCAGTGTTTCAAGTACATACTAAATGATGGAAAAATTAAAGATTGGAATGACTTGAATATTGAGTTTGATATCCCCCTCACCAATTGGAGAACTTATTCAGTCCTCAAAAATGCTTGCAACCACTTGAACTTCCCTGTGAAATATAAAGGAGGTAATGAACAATTCAAGGATTTTCAATGGAAAAATGGAAATAACATAATGAAATCAAAATTCAAGGAAATGTATTCTATGCTCATAGATCATATTGACCTGACAGATTACTTAAATTAAATCTAGAAACTTAATTGGAATAAGAATCAACGGCAAATAGTTTTTCAAATCAATTGGACCAAGCAACTAGAGGCTAAACTAGCTTGCTTCAGATGGTTGCTTATAATATAGAAGCTACCATTCAAACTAACTATGATGACATTGACGTTTGCAACATTTATAGAATCCTAGAGACCATCAATCATATTTTTTGTATTTTTGCTTTGGTAAGGAAATATGGAAATTATTTTGTGATAAACAAGACATTTGGGGAAGTATGGAACAACCACTACCTGAGAATATTATCTTTAATCAAAATATAAAAAATGGGGAAAAATGCTGCTTTATTCTGGTTATGCTTATCTTCTAACATTTTGTAAGCCATTTGGAAAGCAAGGAATGAGGATAGGTTTCAAGGGAGGAGGAGGATGCTTACTGAGTCTTATAGAAGACTCATGTTTCACACTATTGCTATGCAGGTCTATGTTACAGTGGTGCTCTCAAAAGATAAATTCTGGCAGTATCTTGAAAAAAGGTAGGTCACAATTGATATAATGGAGGCTCGTTATGGGCACATGTGGCCAGAGGGCCACCCACGGGTGGATATCTTTTTGAGGGCTCTCCAGGCTTTCAGGTAGGACATTACTGAGAGTCACAACAAGGGAAATAACAAAAAAGGATAGAATGTACAACCATCTGTTGAGGAGGTGGAAGTTGTTGATGCTTTGTTGGTAGTGAGGAATGGAATTGAATTGCGTGGGAACCAATAGTTGGATGCTTAACATAACAATCATATCCTTTTTGTAGTGGATTCTATGTTTTCGAATATTATGTTGATCATGTCTATATATTCTATTTTGAAGCTATTGTATATATTGATATTATGATACATGTGTACATTTTGACCTCTCACAGATGAGGATACTATGGATATTTTGTAAAGGGATAGTCTAGGAGGGGCTCTAATGCCATGAAACAATGTTTTTGATAGCTTATGGGGGGTATAATTGATACTATTTTGTAATGGGGGGCTTGTTAGTAGTGATGCAGTTTTGAACATTGCTACTCTTAGATCTGTATCTATTGTTCATTCTATACTTAATATAAAAAAAATGGGATCTCATTTATTAATGGGTATCGAACTGACGAACATGAAACAAGATCCCGATCTTTACAAAACGGGATCTCATTTTCAAGTGGTATTTTATTTTTTTTAAAGAAAAAATGTGTTATTAAAAGAGTTTGGGATCCAAATTCAACAGAGAGACATGATGAAAATGAGCCCCAGGTATGCCTCCATGCCCAAACTTTGTGTTTTTTCATGTTTTTTTAATTTTTTTAATACAAAAGTAGGTTTTAGCATGTTTTTCTTCTATTTTTTTTAGCTTTTTATGTATTTTTTTACCTGTAATAGAAGAAGTGATAATTTGTAGAACCAATCTAGAAAAAAAGAAATGAAACGCTCTAGAAACGGAAAAAATCATTCTTAAATCGTATCTTAAGAACAAAACTTAGCTTTTAAAACCTAAATTGTTTAATCAAACAAAACAAATTTACATTTGGAAACCCTAAATTGAAAAAATAAATTGCATTTGAAAACCCTAATTTGAAATGAAACAAAAAAAATTGCATTAAAAGCCCTAATTTGAAATGAAACAAAAAATTGCATTGAAAACCTAATTTAAAATGAAACAAAAAATTGCATTGAAAACCCTCTTGAAATTTCTTGAAATGAAACAAAAAAAACAAAAAAAATTGCATTGAAAACCCTAATTTTTTCTTCAAACCCTAAATTGAATCCAAACAATTTTTTTTTGCTAAAACCCTAAATTGAAATCAAACAATAAATTTTGCATTCAAATGAAAACCTTCATTTCAAGCTCAAGAATATTTGATAATGGAAAAAAATGATTTGTATTGCTTAAATTTTTTAAATTTCATTTACATTGTATGGAGACAACTATGTAGGCATGCCTATGAAAGAAATTATTCGATAGATTTAGGTTTCAATACATAGTAAATTAGGGTCCTTGATATTGACAATGAAATATAGGATTTGATAAATATTATACATTTAAATGTGTATTCATCAAGAGACACAATCAACTAAACGTTATGAACATAGATATAATTAGAATAGAAAATAATATGTTAAACTTTACTTGTGGGACTAGTGGATCATTACAATTGATAAATTTTCAATGTTTGTTTGCAAATTTAGTTAGAAAATTCCTAAATCCTTGTATGTAATCCATTTCCAATTGTCACTTAGTTAGATAATATGTGCATTCATTTCTATTTTATGCTTTGATCTCTCTTAGTCATGCCTTGTTTCCATTTCATGTTTGCATGTTTTGTCTCTTGTTTTTCGACAATCTTAACTCTCATTCTAGTCAATTAGTTGTTAATTAGGCTTCTAGTTTACTCTAAAATCTCAATTTGTACTAGTTACCTAGACACTAAAAGAATCTAAATATTTTTCTTTTCTTTCTTTTAGGTTCTTTCAATTCCAAACAATCCAAAATAAAATAAGATTCAACATTAACTAATTTTATATCATAAAATTCATTTAAGTGGGAAATATTCAACTTTATCATTGAATATTAAACTTCATATATATATATATATACAATCAATATTAAAATTCATCAAAATTTATTCATTTAAGCCATGTCATTTTGTCCTAGGACCTTACTACATAGATCCCCTTAAGCCATCCTATCACCCTAAACCGTAAATTGATGTCTTAAGAGGTCCTAATATGACATTTCTTAAGGGGATCAAAGAAGTCAAAATTTGGTGAAGTTGCCCAAGGCAACCAAATTTAATAATAATAAGATTGTGCAAGATTATAATATGAATGAGATTTCATGAGAGGTTGGTTAGTCAAAACAAGAGCTATCTCAACCAACTATTCCAGAAGAAAATATTGTTCACTAAATTGAAATTCCATTATTCCAAGGGCCACCCAAACTTAACCCTAAGGTCCCTAAACCCTAAACCCTAAACCCTGAACTTTAAAATCTAAACCCTAAACCCTAAAGCATTCATTTTGTCCTAGGACCTTAAAATGAAATTTGGTTGCCTTGGGCGACTCCACCAAATTTTATTCCCTTAAGCCATGCCATTTTTTCCTAGGACCTTACTACATAGGTCCCCTTAAGAAATCCTATGACCCTAAACCCTAAACTCTAAACTCTAAACCCTAAAGCCATAATTTTTCCTAGGCCCTTAATGAAATTTGGTTTCCTTGGGAAACTTCACCAAATTTTATTCGCTTAAACCATGTCATTTTATCCTAGGACCTTACTACATAGATCCCCTTAATCCATCCTATCACCCTAAACCCTAAAATCTAAACTCTAAACCCTAAACCCTAAACCCTAAACCCTAAAGCCATCATTTTTTCCTAGGCCCTTAATGAAATTCGGTTGCCTTGGGCAACTTCAACAAATTTTATTCACTTAATCCATGTTATTTTGTCCTAGGACCTTACTACATAGATCCCCTTAAGCCATCCTATCACCCTAAACCGTAAACCGATGTCTTAAGGGGTCCTAATATGGCATTTCTTAAGGGGATCAAAGAAATTGTCAAAATTTGGTGAATTTTCCCAAGGCAACCAAATTTAACAATAACAAGATCATGCAAGATTATAATATGAATGAAATTTCATGAGAGGTTGATCAGTCAAAACAAGAGCTATCTCAACCAACTGTTCCACAAGAAAATGTTGTTCACTAACTTGCAAGTCCATTATTCCAAGGGCCACCCAAACTTCAACCTAAGTTCCATAAACCCTAAACCCTGAACTCTAAAATCTAAACCCTAAACCCTAAAGCATTCATTTTTTCCTAGGACCTTAAAATGAAATTTGGTTGCCTTGGACAAATCCACAAAATTTTATTCCCTTAAGCCATGCCATTTTGTCCTAGGACCTTACTACATAGATCCCCTTAAGCAATCCTATTACCCAAAACCCAAAACTCTAAACCCTAAACCCTAAAGCCATCATTTTTTCCCAGGCCCATAATGAAATTTGGTTGCCTTGGGAAACTTCACCAAATTTTATTCACTTAAGCCATGTCATTTTTTCCTAGGACATTACTACATAGATCCCCTTGAGCCATCTTATCACCCTAAATGACAAAGCAATGTCTTAAGGGGTCCTAATATGACATTTCTTAAGGGGATCAAAGAAGTTGTCAAAATTTAGTGAAGTTGCCCAAGGCAACCAAATTTAACAATAATAAGATCATGTGCAAGATTATAATATGAATGAGATTTCATGAGAGGTTGGTCAGTCAAAACAAGAGCTATCTCAACCAACTATTCCACAAGAAATTTCTTTTCACTAACTTGCAATTCCATTATTCCAAGGGCCACCCAAACTTCACCCTAAGTTCCCTAAACCCTAAACCCTAAACTCTAAAATCTAAACCCTAAACCCTAAAGCATTAATTTTGTCCTGGGACCTTCAAATGAAATTTGGTTGCCTTGGGAAACTCCACCAAATTTTATTCCCTTAAGCCATGCCATTTTTTCCTAGGACCTTACTACAGAGATCCCCTTAAGAAATCCTCTTACCCTAAACTCTAAACTCTAAACCCTAAAGCCATTATTTTTTCCTAGGCACTTAATGAAATTTGGTTGCCTTGGGCAACTTCACCAAATTTTATTCACTTAAGCCATGTAATTTTGTCCTAGGACCTTACTGCATAGATCCCCTCAAGCCATCCTATCACCCTAAACCCTAAACCCTAAAGCCATCATTTTTTCCTAGGCCCTTAATGAAATTTGGTTGCCTTGGGCAACTTCACCAAATTTTATTCACTTAAGCCATGTCATTTTTTCCTAGGACCTTACTACATAGATCCCCTTAAGCCATCCTATCACCCTAAACCGTAAACCGATGTCTTAAGGGGTCCTAATATGATATTTCTTAAGGGGATCAAAGAAGTCAAAATTTGGTGAAGTTGCCCAAGGCAACCAAATTTAACAATAATAAGATCGTGCACAAGATTATGATATGAATGAAATTTCATGAGAGGTTGGTCAGTCAAAACAAGAGCTATCTCAACCAACTGTTCCACAAGAAAATTTGGCTCACTAACTTGCAAGTCCATTATTCCAAGGGCCACCCAAACTTCACCCTAAGTTCCCTAAACCCTAAACCTTGAACTCTAAAATCTAAACCCTAAACTCTAAAGCATTCATTTTGTCCTAGGACCTTAAAATTAAATTTGGTTGCCTTGGGAAACTCCGCCAAATTTTATTCCCTTAAGCCATGTCATTTTGTCCTAGGACCTTACTACATAGATCCCTTAAGCCATCCTATTACCCTAAACCCTAAATCCTAAACTCTAAATCGTAAACCCTAAAGCATTCATAAATTGTCCTATATTAATAGTTAATTGGTTTTTCATTCAAGTAACATGCCTTAGACATAAATTAGGCTTACACATTTTATCATTTGTATTCAATTAGGCCATTTATATTGAATGGTTTAAGGGTATTTCCTAAACATGTATCTTACCTTTTGAAATTATAAATCTAATGCAGGTTTACTTATATCTTAGAGATCACATGGATCAATTCAATAATATATGTAATCCACCTCCACACCCTCCATCTCCACCACCTTCACCTCCACCTCCACCCACTCCACCTCATAACCCCTCACATCCACCACCTGAAACTGATGGTGCTCACTTGCAAGCACGAATCAATGCCAATGTTAGAACCATTCTAGATCAAATCAACATTATTCAAAATGAAGAATGTATCACACCACCTTTGAGGATGCTTGCATCTAGGATGAAAAATGTTGTTGATGTTGTTAGGGCTATGGATGGGATCTTATATGAGAATCAACGATGTTTAGAGGAGAGGAGAACTTCTAATTCTGAAAAGGGAAACACAAAGAAATGAAGAGATGTAGTAGACAACCACAACACTTTATAAATTAAGACAATGATCTTATAATTATGAATTTATGAATTTGGTTTGATGGATATTTTGTGTGATGAATTTATGAATTTGGTTGGATGGATATTTTTAGTGACGAATTTATGATTTTGGTTGGATGGATATTTTTAGTGACATGAATTTATGAACTTATAATGATGACTTTATAATAGTATATATTTTATGACTATCTACTAGATCATGATTTCTCCTATTGGAAAAATGTAATATATATATATATGCATTAGAAAAAAAAAGAGCTTTTTGTGAATGTTTCAGGTTTATTTTTTAGTATGTACATGTATTAAAATTACATAGTTCTAGATCTTAAATTTTGAAATTGGTATACACATGCTCAAGTTCAATCAATGTATGTATGTGTATGTATGTGTATGCACATCCTATTTAAACAAATTTGCATGTATGCATCGTATTTTTTTATTTTAAATGTATGTACATGTTAAATTTTGAAATTTGTATGCACGTTCTCAAGTTAAATCAATGTATGTATGTGTATGTATATGTATGCACATCCTATTTAAACAAATTTGCATTTACAAGTTTCAAATTTAACTATTTCTTATAATTTTTTAAGTTTGTATGTTAATTTTATATAATTTAATGCAGGTGAACACTTATATAGATATCATGGATCAATTTTACATTGATGATATCATCAATCCAAAACCTCAGCAACCTCCACCTCCACCTCCACCCCCTCCACCTCATATCCCACCTCCACCACTCGTTGGATCAGATGAGGCTCGCTTGCAAGCACATATAAATGAACAAGTGGCATCCATTCAAAACCAAATCAATGCTATGAAAAATGAAGCATTGATTCTACCACATGTGAGACATTTTGCATCTACAATGCAAAACATTGTCGATGCCATTAGGAGTATCAATTTTGACTTAGATAGGCATCAATGAGATAGAGAGGAGATGAGACAATTTTATGTAGATGGTCTCTCGTATAAACAAATTTTGGACCTAAAATTAAAAAAATCCCATCTAGCCCCTTATTTAATTGACCCTAATACTCAACAATCCATTCCTACCAATAAATCTAGAATATCCATGAGGTGGTGTATACATCCTCAGATGAGTGCACATTTTTGGGATCGATAGTATATGGTATTTGATAGTCTGCCACACACTAATCTGGAGGTCCCATTATATTTTTTGAGGAAACTATATGTAGAGTTTGTTATGGGGAAAAAGCCCAATTATTTTGATTTTAAATCATTTTAGGGTGTTCGTGGCGGCATGCCACAATAGAGGTTAGGGGCAAGGATTGATCCCCAATGCCTCGTGCATGTGAAACCCCTTGTTGCTCCTCTTGGTCTGGACATTCCCGCACATATGCATCAACATGTGGTGGTATCAACATTAGGATACCTTAGTACACTCATAGGAGACCTTGATCAACATACTTCTGTGATAATGGGTAGGGAGCATAAAGACCACGATGATGGAGGATGATTTTATGGATTTGGTCCTAGTACCACTGCATGTGTGTTGAGACCACATGTGTGTACTAGTTGCCATTAGGTATGCTATGGACCCGATCAGGCCACACCCAGTTCGGGTGGACGTGGAGATTCTGGTGGATCATTTGGGCATCTTAGTTCATTTGTAGAATTTATTATTGCAGACCATCACCTTGAGAACAATGCAACATAGGTATAAATATGCGTCTACATGTTGAATTTATAAGAATTTTAATGAATGTATATATCAAAAAAAGTTTTCAATACATTTTAACAATCAAACTATTTGGTGTACAAATGACACTAACGATGGGGCAACCATTTGCATCATGAGTACATATGTTGACACCATTCCTAGTTCCACGTTGATTCCACCTAAGGGGTTGTCGAGCGCTCCTCCACTGTCGAGTGTCGGAGATCAGGGGCAAGTACATTTATATTGTAAATTATTTAACTTACATTACTATAGTTACAATTATGAATTTTAAATTCAGTATATATCAAATGTGCATGTACAAGATTGTAAATATTATAAATGTTAAATGTCTATATGTATGTCTAGGTTGATATGACAATGAGAATGGGCATCAGACAAACATTAGATGTTGTTGCTACTCGTGATGCCTCTAAATTTCAAGTTATTTAAAAATGTTTCTAGACAAAATGTGCAAACTTGAATATATATATTTTAACCTAATTCAAGTATACATTCTTTAAATTTGATCTTGTAGGATTTTGTTACTACGACTTTCTGCCATGGCTCAATCATAGTTACACCTCCATGAGGACATGCAGAGAAGGCTCTAGATATCATGATAATTTATTTTTTTTATTATATTTAAAGTCAATTACAAATTATACATGTTGTGAATAACTTTAATTAAATTTAAAATTGAATATATATATATATTTAAATTATTTTTCTTTTATAGCATGAGACACATCTTGTAGTTGAGCATGTACAAACAGGTCCTAGAGTAGAGGGTGCACAACCTCATATTATGGTACAATTTAAATATGATAAAATATAAATTAAATTAAATTAAATCATTTTTAATTGTAAACTTACATCTAATTTCAACTTTATGTCTTGTATATGTAGATTGATTAAGATAATTTAGAGGTTGGTCCAAGTGCACTAGCGCATCCAGATCCATATATGATGGTAATTTAATTTTATGATGAATTATAAATTAAATTGCCATTAAATCATTTTTCATCGTCTTACATCTGATTGCATCTTTCTCTTGTACAAAGTGTTTTAGGTCATCCACATAGTCCACATGGTGTGAAGAGGTCTCCTTATTATAGAGATGATGCATGATCTAAACATGATTTTATGGGTTATATTTGATTATTTCATGGACTACATATTTGGTTTCTCATGTACTCTATTGGACTTTATTTCATGGGTCAAGTACTTTGTTTGACTTTATTTCATGGGTTGTACTTTAATGGACTTTATTTCATGCACTTAATATATTGGTTTCATGCACTTAATATATTGTAAATAATGGACTTTATTATTGTTCAATTTTGATTTACACGTGTAGATTTATGCAAAGTGCTAGAGAAAAATTAAGAACATAAAAGTCCTCTTGACCTCATGTTCCACAAAAACACTAATTTATAACTGTCAAAACAAATAATAACATTCAACACTAATTTATAGTTTGTCTTAAGGGGTCCTAATACGACGTCTTAAGGGGATCAAAGAAGAATATAATTACGTATAAATATTAATTGATATAAACAAGTATTATACTTTAGGGTGACTCATCATAAAAAATGATATAATTAATTATAATATTTAGGATATGTACTAATACGACACGTCTTAAGGGGATCAAAGAAGTAATATACATATTGTTTAGTGATTATAAAATCAAATTTCAAGTTTCAAAGTAGGGTGACTCATCATAATAAATGATATTGTAAGTGTGGAATAAGTAAAATAAATAAAATAACTAAACACTTCTTAATAAGACATTATATCAAGAGAATCAATAAGATATTAATCTAATTAAAATAATGAAACTCCTGAAAGCATCATATTGCTCTCTATCTCCAAAGATTTATTAAATCATAGGGCTCTCAAATTTTGTAAGCATTGTGATTGTTAAAATGCCAATCTAGAGAATGAGATGCTGCTAAAATGCAAAAATCTAATCCTATATGATGATTGCTAAATGATATGGTGATGATACTGTAATCTAAATTAACATGAAGCTGATAAAAGAAACTATTGTAAACTAAGATGCAACTAAATGAAAAGCCATGATTATGATTGCTATGATAATGCTATTGCTATTGCTTTGATGATTGCTAAATAATATGCTTGATTGCTTAATTGATATTCCTGTCTAGAGTAAGATTGCACAAAGTTGGGATCCTTTTCCTGTAGAGCGATGTATTTATAGATTCCCAACAACATATTTGTGAAGGGGCGGCAAGGCAAAGGTCTGGATTCAATCATGAGGATTCAATGGTGAACGATGAAGGATTTTGAGCTGATTATGGAGATTGTTTCTCCCCATAAAAACACTTGACCAGATAATAGGAAGAATCGATGGAAGAAGATGAAGGAGTTGCCTGCAAATTTGTCTCCAATTTATCTCCAAATTTGCTCATGAAGGTTGAGATGAATTAATTAGACATATCATATCTAATTTGGTAGGTAGATATGATTAGTTGTAGAATTGAATATTTGGATTTATTCAATTTAGGAAAGAGGATATTTAATTTAATAAAACAAACTTTAGAAGTCTATGTTTATTAAATAAATATGGAAGTAATATGATAATTGATAGAAGAATTTAATTATGACAATTAAATAAAAATAAAGTATTAATTTTGTTTATTTAATTAGGAAGAAACAATATAATAGAGATTGAAGAATTAATAGTGAACTATATAAATACATATTTCTATTTATTTAATAGTAGAAGAATTAAAGGTTAATTAATCAAATAAATTGGATCTAGTTAATTAGATTATCCAAACCATTTTTAGGTGTATACATTTTACCCCTCTTTGGAGTGATGTGTTTACACATTGCTTCAAAGAAAATTTTGTTGTTGTTGCTAGTATTGACGATTTTTTTTTTAGTTATTCCCCAGATGTTGATTTTGCTGTGATGATAGATATATGCCCCCCGAGGAGATAAATTAATGATTTTTTTTTTTTTTGGTTTTTATTATTATTATTATTATTATTATTTTATTATTTTATCATGAATTTCTGATGATTTGATAAAGATTTGATGATGAAATAATTTATTTGCTGACAAATAGTTATGAAAATGCCCCTGTGATGAAGTTGAATTAATCCTCCAGTAAATAAATTAAATAAATCCCACTAAAATCCCTTTAATTAACCTATTAAAAAGCTAAAAAGGGTGATTTTGAATTCATTTGTGCATGTTGAGTTTTTAAAATTTGAGAGAGTGATTTTGAGCAATTTGGAGCAAAATGCCAATTCCTTACCACACTCACCGTTTCGAGTGCATGCATCGACACATTTTCCTGACCACCTACGGACCTCTGGTACATACCCGTGAACCTCCTCATTTTTTGTGCATTTTGAATTTCAGGCGTTTAATTCAATTTTCAAAATTTTGAATTCTTTTAGCGCATTAGAGGCCCAAAGTGGCGCTTAGGATTGTTGTTTTAGCGCTTCACCAGATTAGCACATTGGATAGATGTTTTAGCATGTACATAGGATGAAATCGCACGTCCATTGATTTAGCATTTAGGTTAGATAATTTAGCGCATTGACATCCTAAATTAGCGCATAGGCTGATGTGGCGCATCAGACGCCTATTTTAGTGCTTTGACCTACTAAAATGGTGCATGGAATATTCTAGCGCATCAAAACACTATTATGATGCATCTAAGTCAGAATGTTGTATTTTTTCAATTTTGTCCTTGATTTTGTTGAATTTCGATTGTGTCAGTTTTTGGTTTGATATGATTGATGATCTTTGTAGAGTAGATGATGTTTAACCTCATGATAGGTGAGGTTTGATGATTGATGACAATTAACCTCATGATAGGTGAGGAATAATTATAGTTTGACTGATATACCTCATGATAGGCGAGGTTGATTTGATGATTGCTCATGAGATTTGACCAAAGTCTCACCAAATCTATTTAAATTTGATAGGCTAATTGATGTTTGATGATTTGACAAAAGATTCATGACTTTCAAAAAATTTGTGATGATAGGAGGCTTTGACGAACCTCCAGGTTCATGAGCGGTTTCCTAAGACTTTTGATTTGATATCGTAGCTAGTGCAACCTGAGATAGATGTGATTACACGTTGTGGTTTGGCGTCTCTCTTATATATGCCCCAGATAAGGATTAATTAGGGTCTCCTGATAGCCCTAGCAGAGAGGTGGCATAGTGAGCATAATACCTTCCACCTTCCTACTAGCGAGATGGCCGTCACTTTTGAGGATGTATGGCAGATTCTAAGGATTCCTGTCATCGGTTACCTAGTGTTATATGATTCTACAAAGCAGGGTGGGACTGATGCTCTCCATAGAGTTTTTTATGATGATCATATTTGTGGGTATGAGATTCCATGGCGTGAGATGGTTGATGCTTATGCTACCCTACCTTTAGTTCTTGCTGGTTTCATTGGAGGGTTCCTTTGTCCTGATCACAGTTCAAAGGGATGTTCTGTTGGTTGGGGTCGTGCATTATAGAGTATTATTGTGCATGGTACCACCTGTGAGAGAGGGGGACCACCCACTGTAAGGCCTCAGGTCACAAAAGCTCAAGCGCAGAAAGGCTTCCCTAACCCACCTTAATTTAAAGGGAAGTTAGGATGATGAGGATGAGAATGATGAGGATTATGAACCCTTCGATCACTCTGCAATCTGAATGTAGGAAGGGGACTAGGTGGGCCAACCTTTAGAGTTGGATTCGTGTCTCAGGCAGCTCTATGTCTGAGGACGGAAGCACATTTCTCGGATGATAGCGTGGTGCGCTGGCATCTCAAACGCGCACAAGCATCCATACAACCAGAGAACCAAGGAGAAAAGATGCTTACTCAAAAAGGAAGACCACTAGCCTAGTCTAGGAATGCTTAAAGTAGTAGAACGAGATTAAGAGGAAATAAAAGCAAAGGTGAATATGATAAAGGAAATGTATTACCACCAAGGTGATGAAGACAATCTCATAGAATTCTCTCCTCGCTAGCTTGCTCCACACACTCTCCACCTGCACACAAGGAAGGGGGAAATTGTTGGGGTTGTATAGGGGCCTATCTCAGTCAAACTCCCATATTGGTGTTTCCACCTCCACAGATAACCAAGTATGAAATGGTAGAAATAAATGATAAAGGAAGAACTACAAGCTATGTATGCAAGAAACACCACAAAATAGTAAGTGCTTACCCAATCAAAAGAAAAAGGAGAGAAGGGAGGAGCTTTACTGCCTCTATCCAAAGTGCTCAAGGCTTATAGAGGAGTGAACGAGAGGGACTCAAGCCTCTTTTTCCATGGTGTATGTTCTATACTTACCCTCTTGGAGTGACAGAGTGTTGAGTTGCTGCAATGGAGTGAAGGATGCTGCTACAAAGCTTGGAAGTGAACGCTCAAAGAGTGCTCAACGGTCTAGCAAGACTTGCCAAAACTTGAGAATGGATGGAATGATCAAGAATATGAAGGAGAAGGTGAAAAATGACCATATTTGGGTTGTCCAGCCGAGGAGGGGCATTACTCTTCGACTTCCAATCGAAAGTGTAACACCTTTATAATCTGAGCTGCAGGAATATGCTAGGGACATCTATGCGCCACGTGGGTGTCCTCGACAGAAACGCCCCCATCGACACACAAACTAAGCACCAAGTGGAATGCAAGCAATGGGCTTAAGTGGAATTAAACCTCCGCTTTTGATTCTCTAAGGTGTTAAAGGGAAAAAAGGGGATTTTCACTAGGGGTGCAAATTCACGTTAGTATATTTTCCCCCCACTTTAGCGAGCATGAGTACTGATGAGTGCTCGGTAAAGTAGAGTAGTAAGGAATTTGTAGAGTAAGAGATGTATACTTGAACCGAGGAGGAAGTGCAAGAGGGGACTTCATAGTTCCACAAAACTACAAAGTTGAAGTACGAAAGTGCCTCACAGGTTCACGATCCTGCAAGGGGGTTTACCCTTCAAGAACTCTCACATGAAGGAAACTAGGAAAACAACCTTATAGACCCGCAAGCCTGTAAGGAAGGTATCCCCCAAGAACTCTCACATGAGGGAGACTGAGGAAAAGAGACTCCATAGAGTCAGAAGTGGCGACATGTTTACCCATAGATAGAACACATCAGGAAGCGGCCGCGCAGGCCAGTGAACCGACAGTCACATAGACCATCGCTAAGTTGTAGGACTTTCAAAGGGGTCCCTCGGGAATCCTTCAAAAGGAAGGAGGGTCCACTCAAGGGACACACTATTTGAAAGATGAAGTCTAGTCGGGTTTCCCCCAAGCTAGACGCGAAGGTATAAAGTGAAGTCCAGTCGGGCTGCCCCTAGACTAGACATGAAGATGCAAAACTGGTCTAGTCAGGTTGCCCCTAGTCTAGATGCCAAGAAATCGTTTGAAACTTTGTGAAGGGATCCCTTGGGAACCCAACGTGAAGAGGAGGGGTCCACTCAAGGGACACATTGTTCAAAAAGCTTAATGTCTTCCTCATCAAATCAATTTTTCACCAAGGAATCCTTTTGAAAGATGTTCACTTCATCAAGGAATTTGAAAGGAAGGAGATGTACTCATGCGAGGGGGAGACTAAGATCGTTCCTGCTTCGGAGGAGGATTTCCAAGTCCTTTCTTTACGAACCCATGATGAAGGAAACACATTCCGTTAGGGTTCTAAGTTGAGAATACAATTCTAATAAGGAAGTGTGTGAAGGGTCTTAAGAAAAGATTCATTTGGAAACAAATGCATTTTATAAAGACCATGTAATGTAGAAGGTGCATTGTCACACTTGAAAGGGACAACACAAGCAAAGAAGAGAGAAAGATAAGGAAAAAGTAAAGAGAACAGATCATGCACAAAGAGCATAGGGGGATCTAGTTTCACAGGGTCAGATTTGCCTTTATTTATATATATGTAGGTAACCACGGTAAGAGGAAAATGATCATCAATCCCCAATGAGATCAGGAAGAATGTACGAAAGACAAAGTAAAATAAAAAATCGGGTCAACATGGAAGGAGGCCTAAATGCTCCCGATGCTTTGCATCGTCCCCAATTTACCGAAAGTCAATCACAAACATGGAAGAATGATGACACATATAGAGGAAGTTTCACAACACATACATCACGCCTCTATCCAAGCACCAACAAGGGTGACGTGGGTCATCCAAGCACATAGAACACGATTACGGGGAACATATGTAATGGCACACACCCATGTCTAATCTAATGATTAAGAAGAGGGTCTCCCCCTAACATTGGTCGACCAAGAGGTCATCAACCTCCCACTCTAGATCATCGTGGGAAGGAAGATGAGCCTGCAATGGTGTAATGTTAAGGGGAGTAGCTTATGATCCTCCCGAAACAAGGGCTAAGGCAGAGAGACCTGTAAGGTCTCCGTCACTCAGCTCTTGTGGGTCTAGGGTCAATGACCTTGTAAAAATTAATGACAGGGCCGAAACTTCATCCAACGAGTTAAACATGCACTTGATAGGAGTTCCATGTTTTGCCTTGGTAGACGAAGGAGTTTACAACCGAGGTTCACTTCTAGGATCACCGAGGAACATGAGACCAGTGAAAATATTGGGGGAGGTTGGGACTGGTTTTGTGATTAAGACAAAACAAGTCAATGTGGGGCCACCTTTCCAGAAGGTGGGCTCTTCTTTCATCCTCCATCGCTGGAGGGACCACGTTCTACCTTCTTCATCGGAGGAGGTGAACTCCCCACAGACAGAAAGGATCGAGGGAGAAGAGGGAAGAACTCAACATATATGACCGAATTGTTCACCATATCCATGGGTTTTAGGAAAGGCAAGACATCCAGAACGAAATCAACAAGGGTGGCTCTGCAGAAGGAGCGATGAACACTTGCACCTTTCCAAGTGCAGGTGCGCTCATAGTGGGAGCCAAAAGAAATTTGGAATGAGGTCGAACAAAGACAAAAGGGGGGAGAGAGGAAGACATAGTAGGAGATACAATCTTCTCCTCCTCCTTCTGTACGGAGACTTGCTTGGCTAGGAGAGCCTTTCAGTGACTCTTACACTCGTGCGCAAGGCGATTTCTACGACTCTTCAAACTGGAAGTCAGGATATGTGAAGGGACAAAAGGATTTTGTTTATCCATGGGAGTGTCCTCCATGACTGTCTCCAACAGAAGGGTAGTCTCTTGAATGAGAAAAGAAGAGGTAGGTTCAGAAACGGCAGGAGGAGTTATCCCTACCACCTTAGGGGTGGCCCCTTTTCTGTTCGGGGGAACACGAATAAGTCGAGGGTCGAACTCTCTCTACGAGCCTTTCTTTCTACCATATAAATAATACTAGGGCCCTGGAGACCCATTAGGGATATCTGATATCCCGATCTTGGGCTTTTTCCAAGGAGGAATCGTCAGACTCAATAGATAGACTCTAGGCTTGTTCATCTAGTACTCTTCCCAAGAGAGAGGAGCAGATGAGTCAGCTTGAGAGGGAGTGAGCTTATCCTTTCCCTTTCAAGAGGAGGAGGTAGTTGGTGACTTGTCTATAGGAAGAGTCGAGTTCGGTTGTCCCTTGCCTCTAGTCTTGTACTTCACATAGTTCTTGTAAAGTGGGTCTGTTCTTTGTAGGAGCGGGCTGACTGGAGTGGGCCAAAAGTGATCTAACAAATATCCTCCATGGGATACCACAGGTTAATATCTAGTGTCATACACCACATGCATGACACCTTTGTGAGAAAAATTAAGACACTTATGAACCATGGAGGCGATCCTATTCATGGAAGCTAGCCAAGGTATTCCTAGCTTCACTCTAAACAGGTCTGACTCGGGAATGACATCAAAGACCGTGTATACAGTCCTAGGTCCAACTAGGATGGACAACATTATCAATCCATAAGGTTTAAGAGAAGGTCCATCATGTGTACGGATGATGGATTTGGTTTTTTCATACTTTTCCCTTTGCAGGGAATTCAAGAGTAACGTATCTTCTGTTATGACATTCACTCTACTCGCGAGGTCGACTAGGACCCCCATCACAATGTTTCCATTGAGGCAAGTGAGAATGTATAACAAAGAAGGTTTTCTATTTGCTGGAATGTCTTGTGAGGTAAATGTAACATCTGGTGAGTCAGTCACAAGACAAGGAGATGGAGTAATAGTAACTACATTAACACATGCCTCTGGGTGAGAAGTAGAATCAGTAGGATCAATAATCATGTTGGTAGAATGTGACAAAAATGGATCCATGTATATCTGCAAATCACTATTAGCTTTCACCACTAATTTGTTCATATTGTGTTTACTCCCATCAAGATGGATAGTATCATCCTCAATGCGGTCTTGTATCTCATGATGCAGACGCATGCTGCATTCGGTATCGTGTCCATTAAATTGATTGTATTTTCAATACGTGTTCTCTTCATACCAACTAGAGTATGGTTCTCTAATCGGTTCATGATTAGGCAAGGTAAGGATCTTATCCTTCACCAAATTCTACAAGATGGAAGAATAATATTCTCATAAGCTTCATAAACTTCCGTTCGCGTTTGAGGTTGTTGTTCTCCACAGTGGCTACTACATTTGTGACGGATTTTCCTCTTCCCGAGATCGACACGATAGATCTTCCCTCATAATGAGAGCACGAGGAGGAACCCCCAAACTGAACCATCGTTTTCTAGTATTCTCATAGAGTTGCACGCAGATGTGCTAAAGAGGGATACTTCATGAGGGAAAACTTATTTTGCCAATGTCTCTGCAACTTCCCTATGAAGACCTTTTGCACATCTGAGTCAGGTAACATATATGAGATCTGCGAGAAGAGCTCTTGATATCATGCTATAAATTTTGTAACCTTTTCATTGTCCCCTTTTTTGCATCAAACAAGGTCTGAGAAGGTCATCTTCGGTTCGATATTGGCTTAGAACTATCACAAGAACTGGTTCACAAGCTGATCGAATGTGAAGATGGAATTATCAGGCAAAGAATAGTACCAATCTAGTGTTGTATCTTTGAGGGATCAGGGAAATAGTTTAGCCATCAATGCATCATGATGGAAGAAATCTGTGGACAGGGCATTAAAGGTGGATGCGTGTGTTTGCAGGTCCTCTTTACCACCTTATTTCTCAAATTTGGGAATCCTCATCCCCAACGGGAATAGAGTGTTTAGAATTGCAATTGACAATGAGATGTGCTAGGAAAAAGGTTGAAAGATAGGTTGAGCTGAGGCTTGGGACAGGTTCGCTAGCTGATTTTGCATCTTCGCCATATTCTGAAGAAGAGTATCTAGGATAGGGTCATTAGAAGATAGAGGACCATCGAAACCACTACTAGAGCCACTACTGAAACTGCCACCAATGCCACTGCCATCGGTGTGGCCTCTGTTGGTGCCACCACCATGACCACCGCTAGAGCTGTTACTGATGCCACCACCACCAGTGTGACTTCCATCGGAGCCACCGCTAGAGCCAAAGCCACCACCATGACTTCCACCGGCACTGCCTCCGCCAATGCCACCTCCACTTCTAAAGTTTTCACCACCAAAGCCTCCGCCCATCATTCCGCCAAATCCTCCACCACCGGAGGTGGCAAAAGGGGTGAACTTGAAACCCAAAGGATTTTTATTTACATTGACATTGTCTAAGCTTTCATAAGTAGAGGGTATATTGATTGAGGGGACCGTGTTAGCCATGTACACAGATGTAGGAGGCATCGACATCTCTAGCTACCTCTCATGTTCCTTGAAGAGGCCACCTCATATCATGCATCCAAGAATCAAGGGGTCACATGCTTCAACTAGACTGGCGAGACTAGCCAAGAGTTCTATGCCTGTTCGGTCCTTTTCCACCATGTATCTTATTTCACCGATCACCTTACTAGCCCTAGCCAACTTTGGGTTGCCTTCTAGGTGATTTTCTAATGCACCTAACCCCTTATCGAGATTAACGATGTACTTAGAAGGCATACAGATGACCTAATTCTCATCTACGAATGAAGAGTTGGGTGATGCAAGAGGAGTAGGGACGCGATCGGTTTCATCAAGAAATCTAATTTCACCTCACAATACTTGCTCCTATATGAACAACCCAACCACAAGACCAGAGAAAAGGTCAGTAGTGAAGCTAGAGGAGAGCTTCATATTTTCCATTAGAAGGTGTCGCAAAATTCTTCTAACAATATGTCCAAAGGTCATGGATTGGGTCGTGAAGCTCATAAACTTTCATGACTCACAAGGGTACGATGACCAAGGGATATAAGAGAAAAAGTTCAGAACACCAACAAAGGGATAGACGTTGGTTCACATCTGGTTCACCAAAAATGTGAGAGAGGGGGACCACCCACTAGAAGGCCCCAGGTCACAAAAGGCCAAGAGCAAAAAGGATTCCATAACCCACTTGAGTTTAAAGGGAAGTTAGGATGATGAGGATGAGAATGATGAGGATTATGAACCCTTTGATCACTCTGCAATTCGAATGTAGGAAGGGGACCAGGTGGGCTAGCCTTTAGAGTCGGATTTGTGTCTTAGGCAACTCTTTTTCTGAGGATGGAAGTGCAGTTCCTAGATGACAGTGCGACATGTTGGCATCTCACAGGTGCGCTGGCGTCCGTACAGCCAGAGAACCGAGGAGACAAGATTCCTACTCAAAAAGGAAGACCACTAGCCTAGTCTATGAATGCTTAAAGTAGTATAATGAGATTAAGAGGAAAGAAAAGAAAATGCGAATATGATAAAGGAAATGTATTACCACCAAGGTGACGAAGACAATCTCATAGAATGCTCTCCTCGCTAGCTTGCTCCACGCACTCTCCACCTTCACACAAGGAAGGGGGAAATTGTTGGGGCTATATAGGGGCCTACCTCAATTAGACCCCCGTCTTGGTGTTTCCACCTCTAGGGATAGCCAAGTATGAAATGGTAGAAATAAATGATAAAGGAAGAACTACAAGCTATGTATGCAAGAAACACCATAAAATAGTAAGTGCTTACCCAATCAAAAGAAAAAGGAGAGAAGGGAGGAGCTTTACCACCTCTATCCAAAGTGATCAAGGCTTGTGGAGGAGTAAACGAGAGGGAATCAAGCCTCTTGCCATGGTGTATGTCTTGTACTCACCCTGTTGGAGTGATGGAGTGTTGAGTTGCTGCAATGGACTGAAGGATGTTGCTACAAATTTTGGAAGTGAATGCTCAAAGAGTGCTCAACGGTCTAGGAAGACTTTCCAAAAATTGAGAATGGATGGAATGATCAAGAATATGAAGCAGAAGGTGAAAAATAGCCATATTCAGGTTGGCTAGCCGAGGAGGGGCGTTACTCTTTGACTTCCAATCAAAAGTGTAATGCCTTTGCAGTCTCAGCCATAAGAATCTGCCAGGGGCGTAAGTGCGCCATGTGAACGTCTACGCATCGTGTCGGCATCCTCGATAGAAATGCCCCCACCAACACAAAAACTAGATGCCAAGTGGAATGCAAGCAGTAGGCTTAAGTGGAATTAAACCTCCACTTTTGATTCTCTAAGGTGTTAAAGGGGAAAAAGGGGATTTGAACTAGGGGTGCAAATTCACGTTAATACACCACCTATGCATGGTGCATGTGTATGATTGACCATCTTTATCATTATTTACATTCGGCTGTCTACCTCTGAGGTTGTAGTTTGTCACTAGGGGTTACTCTATTACAAGTGTAGTCGTGGGAATATATAGATGTTACACGTCCAGTGATGGTGAGATAGAGACCAACAATGAGGTCATATGTGCATATTTATACAGGTCATCTTACTCAACCTAGACTGGGTAAGTTAGAGAATTGGAGGAGAGTGTTGGATGATGTTGAGGCTGTCACATGGTGGCCTTATCTTGATTGCGAGCACTAGGATGGTGATGATATTTAGATGCCATATCTCGCTTAGTCATTGCTACTGATTGGTCAGACTCATTGTGTGTTGGAGAGATTTCTACTGAGGGTACTCAAACAGTATGGTATTGTGGAGGGCATGCCCCAGGGTGTTGCTCATTATGGTCGTCGACAGATCGATGTTGCAAATTGGGGACCATGTCTCTCATATGATGTTTCTGTTCAGGAGTACCAAGCTACACAACCTATATTTTTGGACATTCATCTTGATATTATTGAGGAACCTATTACAATAGACTATGTAGAGTATTTGATATTACATCCCTTTCCATAGATTATTGTTCCTGATGAGCTAGTGCCCTTACCTTTGGAGGAGGAGGAGGATAGTGATGATGAGGAGGGAGATGATGATGGGGTGATGATGGTGGAGGAGGTGATGATGGAGGAGGTGGTGGTGGGGATGATGAGTGAGATGGGAGTGGTGGAGATGAGGAGGGGGAGGATAGTGGTGGAGATGATGATAGTGGTGGTGAGTCGGGTGGAGATGTATATGTGCGAGAGTTTATGGTGCCTCGTAAGAGGCGATCACTAGTAGCACCTTTTGAGGAGCGTGTGCATATTGGGGTACCGTCACAACATCAAAAAACTCAGATTATGAGTTTACAGGTGCAGGTACAAACCTTATAGGGGTAGCTAGTACAAACATAGGGTTTATTAGCACAAACTTAGACTCAGATGCAGACACAGGCCCAGGTTCATGCACAGGTACATGGCTAGTTGGAAATTGCTCAGGCATAAATTTCCACTTTAACAACAGAGCGAGATGCAACCCGATAGGTTGCAGAGTAGGCATAGATTACTACAAATGGACTACAAAGATTAGTCGATGGTACCACCGTGGGTGATTATATGAGAGAGGTTCTTCATGTGGGCAGAGAGGCGGATTTTTACAAGGGTCGATACCATGATGAAGTCCCCTTTGGGTAGAGATTTAGTTATGCATAGTCTCGATCAGGCATGACACATTCCAAGACTATTAGGGAGGGTGTGACTTAGCCTCCATAGAGAGATCTGAGAGATCCTAGTATGTCTGGTGGGGGAGGTACTGGCCCAGAGATTCCTGCACCATCTGGAGGTAGTAGGTCATAGTTTTATGATGTGATCCTATGATATATGAGACATGATGTATACTCTAGTTTTTTTTATTCATAGCCATTTTTGATGTTATATCTCCTTTTATTTCAGACAACATTGTATACTTGATATTATGTTTTTGAGATTTATATGATATGCGGTGGATTGATCGATCTATATGTGTTCTATATGGTTTTATGATGGATGCATTTAATTTCCCTATTCTATATGTTATGTGATGATCTACATGATATGTTATGAATGAATTTAATGATCATGTGATATGCTATGATTAATGATGCTTTATCTATGATGAGTATCAATAGTGATTATTTGAATGATGATGATGTATGTATGCATGATGTATGTCATTATTTATATGTATCGACAGATATATGATGATGTGTTTATCTAATTACATGATAATGTAACCATATGCATAATTATGAATGTGGTGTTTCAATGATAGATGAATAATGCAGATATATGATACAAGAAATGTATGAATGAATGATTATCATAATAATACTTCTTTTAATGTATGCTTTATGATATGATAAATGGATGAATGAAATGCAACTACACAAAGATTTGTTTTTTATAGTTTTTCTCAATGCAATTTTATGATGTGATGATTTGACAAATATGATATGATGCAAAATATATGATGGAATGTGTGAATGATAAAATAATAATGATGATGCTATAATAATGTTTTGTAAATGAAATGATTATCCAGCTATATGATAAATTTTATGTTTTTGTTAATGTCAAGTATACTCAATCTATTTTAATAAGAAAAGTTAACATCGTTTATGAATTGGTTATTCGTCTTTGGAACAAAATACTCTGCAATGAAAAACTATCATGGATGCAACCTAATGTAATCATGCAAAATTACATATGCAATAATTGTCACCTTAACATTCATTTTATCATGCTTTTTATCATCATTGAGCCTTTAAAATGTTGAAAGTGAGTACAAGCATCGATGGTATGAGTTAGACCATGATTACCTGAGTGCTACTTTCATGATTTTTGATATTGCAAGTGAACACAAACATCTAGGTATAATTAAACCAAGATGACTTGAGAATTTCTTGCATAAATAGACAAGAATTGATCATTATACTATGTAAATTTAGAATTTCATCAGTGATACTTTGTAGAGCACATCTCGCGACAATTCACACAATAAATGATCAATTCACATACAATAGACAAAGAAAATACCATTCTCCTTCCTAGCTTCTCTAGTTCAATACATCATCGAGTTGCTCCAAAGAAATGATAATAATAATCAAAGTAAAACATGTTGAAAATTCAAGCATATAGCGATAAAATCATAGTTCGAAAGAAATATCATCCCCCTAAAGTTTGTCTTGATTTGATTATGATTTCAACTGTTTGATATGGATGATTGATTTCTTGAATTTTTTTGATGTTCAATGTATGTTCAATGTTGTGTTCCACTGTGATCATTGTGTTTTTCGTGTTTTTCATAATGTTGTTGGCCTATTTGTTTAAGCTCTAGTTTATTGCCCCCATTGAGTTCAGGATTTTTCCCCCAAGCTAGGGTGAGACATGACCACGTTTGTTATGATATGATATTGAATGTAAATGATGGAAAAAGTGAACGACCATGACATGTATCTAATAGATGGAACTGCTGGTTTAAATCACAAGTAGTGCCTGTTTCCAGGTTTTCACTACATGTTTTTATTACACTTTTTCAAACTTTATGGTTTTTTTGTATTTTTCCATTTTCTATTTTTTTTGTATTTTTCCTTTTTTTGTATTTTTCATTTTTCCTGTTACCAAGACACCTATTTGCCAAGTTTTCATCAAGGTAACTATTTCTCCAAGACTTGAACCGTGCACTAGGTGATTCAGGTGTAGAACTCTATGAGATGGATACTATTGATAGGTTCATCGAACAGATCCCCTTTAGGTGTTGACAGTTGCTCCTGATCCATAAATCGATATGAAAACAAAATGACCTATCTAGTTAGGTTAAAATTTCCCTTTCTTTTCTTTGTCTTGTTGATTTATAGGGTTTTCCTTTAGGACCAAGTCACCAACTTGAAAGACTCTAGACTTTACCCCATGATTTTAGTTTTTGGACATTCTCTGTTGGTATGCCTTTAAATGGTTGACTGATTGTTGATGATGTTCATCCAACAATTCCAGCTCTTGCAGTCTAGACACTCTATAATCCTCATCTGAAATTATACCTTTCAGTGACACAAAAAGTGATGGAATTTCAACCTCAATGGGTAGGATGACCTCTGATCCATATAACAAAGCATATGGTATAGCTCCTATGGGTGTTCTGATGTTAGTTTGGTATGCCCACAAAGTCAGATTTAGTTGACTGTGCCAATCACGTCCAACATCATTTACCATTTTCTTTAGAATTTTCAGAATTGTTTTGTTGGAGGCCTCTGCTTGGTCATTTCCTTGAGAATAGTATGGTGTTGAAAAATGATGTTGGATGTGAAACATTTCACACGATTCTTGGACATCCTGATTTTTAAAAGGTCTACCATTGTCTGTGACAATGGACTAAGGTATGCCATACTAACAGATGAGGTAATTCAGTATGAAAGAAGAAATCGGATTTCCAGTGATTGTTGTTAAAGGAACTGCTTTTATCCACTTTGTAAAGTATTATGTTGCTATGATTATAAACTTGTGTCCATTGGATGAAGCTAGATTAATATTTCCTACCAGGTCCAGTCCCCATTGAAAAAAAGGCCATGTTGAAGTGAATGGTTGCAATTCTTGTGCTGGTGCATAGATTAGGTTACCATGTATTTGGCACTTTTGACACTTCTTAACAAACTAATAAGACTCCTTCTCCATATTCGGCCACTAATACCCCAAACGAAGGAGTTTCTTTGATAGAGATAGTCTACTTGAATGAGTTCCACAAATACCTTCATGGACCTCACGCAAGGTTGTTTCAGATTCATTATGTTCTAGACATTGGAGAAGAGTACCATTTAGACCTCGACGGTAAAGTATTTTGACAATTACGATATGTCATGAGGCTTGGTAGATGAAGTTGCATTTCTGATTTCTAGAAAGATTGGGAGGAATGGTATTGTCTTGTAGGTAAGCATAGGTCTTTCCATAGATTGAGGATTCAACATCATATAAATGGTATATGGTTTGTGATTCTGGATTATCATAGGTAGGACTAGACACTTTTTCTACCATAAAATCATAATGACCACTTTTTTTTGGCAACTATAAGAGAGAAGCAATTGTCGCCATAACATCTGCAACTTTGTTTTCTGCTCTTGGAATCTATTCAAACTTGATATCGACAAAGTAATTTTTGAGATCATCAATCAACTTCTTATATGGAATCAACTTCTCATCTTTCGTTTGATAGTCATCATTTACTTGATAAATGACTAACTATGAATCTCCATATACTTGTAGCTCTGTGATATTCCATTCAATTGCTACATTGATGTCAATCATTAGTGCCTCATACTTAGCTACATTATTGGTACATGGAAACATGAGCCTATAGGACCTTGGGATGGTGTGTCCTTGAGGTGTAACAAACAAGATTCTTGCACCAGACCCCCGTTGTGTGTATGACCCATCAAAATATAGCCTCCATTGTTGTGTTGTCATAGTAAGAATGTCTGCATTAGGAAACTCAATTGTCATAGGACAATCATCAGTTAATGGAGATTTGGCTAGCTGGTCGGAAATCACTTGACCTTTTATGGCTCTCCAATCCACATACTAGATATCAAACTGACTTAACATCATGACCCACTTGGCTAGTCTCCTTATTAAAGCAACTTTGTTTAGTAGATATTTTAATGGATCAATCTTTTCTATGAGCCTAATTGTGTGAGTCAACATGTAATGCCACAACTGTTGGGTAGAAAATACCACCGCCAAACAAGATTTATCAATGAAGGTGTAATTTATCTCATAGCCAGTTAGAGTCCTATTGATATAGTAAACAACATGTTCCTTTCCTTTAGGATCTTCCTGTGCTAATAGTTCTCCTAAAGAAATGTTTGTTATTGCAATGTATAGTAACAATGGTCTCTCTTCTTTATGTGGCATGAGTATGGGTTGTGACATCAAATATTGTTTTATTTGATTAAAATTTGTGTCACACCCTTGATCCCATTTGAACAAGACATTTTTATGTAACAAGTGGTTGAATGGATGACTTTTGTCTGCTAATTGGGAGATAAACCTCCTAATTGATTGTAGCCTGCCTTGTAGAGACCTTAGTTGACTGATATAATTTGGTGGTGGCATTTCCATTATAGACTTGACATTTGCGGGATCCACTTCGATACCCTTCTCTGAAACTACGTATCCTAGGAGTTTAGCTGATGTAACACCAAAGACACATTTCTTAGGATTTAATTGGACCTTGAACTTCTCTAATCTAGTAAATATCTTATCCAGGATCTCTAAATTCCCTTCTCTGGTATATGACTTTGCTAAGATATCATCCACGTAATCCTCCATAAAGGTATGCATCATGTCATGGAAGATGGTGGTCATTACTCCTTGATATGTGGCCCTTGCATTTTTCAACCCAAAGGGCATGACATTCCAACAGAAAGTTCCCCATGGGCATGTGAATGTTGTTTTCTCTTGATCATCTGGTGCTATCTTGATTTGATTGTAACCCGAGAAACCATCCATTATTGATAACATGGCATGTCCTGTTGTTAAGTCCACAATGATGTCAATGTTTGGTAAAGGAAAATCATCCTTCAGGCATGCCTTGTTGAGATCTCTGAAGTCAGTACATATTCTGATACTATTGTCCAGTTTAGATACAGGGACAATATTAGAAATCCACTCAGCATAATCGATAGACCTGATGAATCTTGCCTCTAACAACTTTTTCAACTCAACCTTTACCATCAAGGCAATATGGGGATGCATTTTCCTTAGTTTTTGTTTCACACATTTTATTCCAGATGGTAGAGATAAATGATGCATTAGGAGATTTGGATCTAAACCTGGCATATAAGATTATGACCAAGCAAATTTAATGCTTATGTCCTAAAAGAACTTGACAAATTCTGGCTTTTCTTGTTCTATCATAGATGTTGCTAGATGTAAAGTCTTTTCTTTTTCTGTTGTTTTAATATTTATAGACTATGTAGGCTCCACCAACACTTATGATATTTCATGATAATTCTATGGAAGGGTGTCAAATCCCCTTGTTGGATCTTTTTAAAATCCAACCAGATCTTCAAGGTAGCCTATGGACTTGCCATTTCCAATAATCACCAGCCTGCAAAGGGTTGGCCAACGAACAAGAGAAAGCAAGCTGGCTTTCCTCCTGCACTTCGAGCTTTGCAAAACCTAGAAGGGTGATCCCACAATGCACCTATATTATTATTTCAAAATATCTTCATGTACATTGCATATTTAGCAAACATATTCTCATTTGATGCTAAATAGGTCAAATCTTTAAAGAGGTTGGCAATTCCTGAATAAATATTTAACAAGTAAAAGCTGAGAATCCTCACACAACAAAGGTAGGTCAATTGAAAGATTTATTTATGAATAATTGTCTCAAATCAAAGACCAGAAGCACAAGAAATGCATTCAACACCTTAAGATTAGTGCCATATCTTAGGGCATGGAGTCAAAATAAAGTAAACTGAACTAAAAGGAAAATTTAATTCTGAACATCCATAATCTTTGCAATTTCCTTACAATTATAGATTAACACCCAAATTCATGTGACTACTTACCAAATTTAAAGGAAACAAGCATGAATCAATGATTTAACTAAAGCATTTAACTCATCCATTAGATAAAAGCAACAATTAAATCATATATCAAAGTAGAAGACAAAGACAATTAATGAACAAATTCTTGATCCCAATTCATTAATAATTCATGCACAATATCAAAATGGAGAGACAATAGGCTTGAGAAATTAGCATTTATATTTAGGTATGCTCAGAAGCCAGCTAATTGACCAAGTTTACTCAACTAACCCAAAGCCTAAGCTACAAACTCAGAATATATTTCTATGTTCTCACTCTACATTTCCAGATCTAGAATTTGACAAAAGACCCCTTTGCCAAACAACCCTGAATTCCTTTTGTATTATTAAGGAGAAAACAAGATTCAAGCTGTTGGAAAATTACATTTCATTTTCCATTTCATTTAGAATAAATTTTAGTTACATTTTATCCTAGTAGAGAAAAATAACCTACTCCCGTGAAAACATTTCACTCAACTTCTATTTTCTTGTGGTTGCATTTTACAATTTCATCTTCATTTAAAATGCCCAACACATAATATTTTATTCATAAAGTCAATAAAAGATTTACTTTATAATCCATTCCCCAGATGAAATACTTTATTCAGTTCACTTACCATCATTTGAAATGGAAAATCAAGTTTTGGGTAAAAAAAAACTTATCCACATTCATTATACTTTACCCTATATTTTAAAGAATCACACCCACATCTTTTATTCGGCAACATAAAACTTTAATTATTTCCCTTTAGAAGGTTTTCCGAGCCCACCCAACCTTTCTTTCAACCATCGCTCACCTCCAGTATATCACATGATGAGTTTGGAAAGTGAAGACAAGACTGACGATGGGCGATGAACACCATCGCTAACCTCTTGTTCATTGCTGGTTCTCAGGGACAATGGGAAGAGGGACTGGCGACGGGTGACACAACATAAAAAATTCCCTAATCTTTCCTCTGGTTCATGCTTAGCGTTGGTCATGGCGGCATCAACCCTTCAGCAAGCTCGACCCCTCTGGTCATGGTGGCTTCTTTGTAGCACACAAACTATTCATCAAACACCAAATAGAAGAAACCCCAAAATAAGAACCCCCACTCGCAAGGGTAGGGCGGATGAAGATAAATGTTGTGGAGTTCATTGTTACATCTGCCAAACGCATCAAAATAGAGGTTCCTGAAACCATTTAACAGATCCATTTTGTGTGCGAGCTGCAAGAATGGCATTCCATTGACCACATTCCTTTGGAAATTCTTTGAAGGACGCCCATACTCCTCTGCTCCAGGCCGTGCCCCTCCAACAGCTCCATCGATCCCATCACTATTTTGAATGGTGGTGCCAAACATCCCCCATCGATGGTTTCACAACCACTCATCTATTTTATGTCTCCCCAAACAACATTGATTAAACAATGCTCACAAAGATCCCTAGCCTTGAGGAAAGACGTGTCCTCAGTCAAAGAAAGCAAGTCTACAAGGGGCCTATCAAGCCTTCCCATTATGTGTTGCCTCACTGCTGAACTCTTCCACTGGCATCCTCCATTTTACCCTTCTTGGTCTATGTGCCAAAGCTTGCAACTGTATTTGCATGCAAATTGCTGAGGGCTTTTCAACAATCCATTTTGTGTGTAGCCTTTGCAAATTGCATTTTCTTGAAAGTTTCTAACACCTTTTCACTGAATCCGCCTTCTCCTACAACTCAATGCATTTCAGACAACCCTTGAAACAAATCCACATGAATCCTCCCACTAATTTCATGCCCTCTTTAATCTTAATCATTGATTTGCTTCATAATGTAAGTGGGCCACACATTGCTATTAGAAAATATAATTTCCTAAAACAATTTGGATACATTTTCAGTTCAAGCACGGGCTGTCCTTGCACATGTGTGAGATTTTACTCACAATGTCATATCGATCCGTTTCAACTAATATATTGGTTGCGCTTCTACACATTCACTTCCTATCCCCGCGCTAACACTCTGCAATACTGTTCTTTCTTACATTGAATTTCAGATTTTGGCCCTCTCTTCAAGCTTTGAGATTATCACTAAAGCTGGTTGTGTGGTCATGAAGTGGATCTCATCTTTAAATGATGCCAACCTAGAATGGAGTTTTGGAATTCTCATATTATATTCTAAAACTCACATAGAATCCAAATATGGAGAAACTGATAGGGCTCTCTAGGAACAATACTCTGTTCACCGCCCTTCTCATCAATGACTGTATTTGAAAGTAAATGTAATTTTTGTATCTCCACTTTGCTTTGGAAGGTTGTTGTTAGAATATTTAAGAAGATGGTGTATAGTAACATCCACCACACTGTTAAAACCATCAAAACATTCCTCAAAGAAGGCTTAAGAAGGATGGCAATCCACCTCTCTCGAGAAGCTTGATAACAATTTAACATGACTATGTCAATTAAGCACACAACTGAAGAACAGATTGCACAATTGTTGTTGGCAAATGTATAAATAAATAGTCACAACTACCATCTGCCTCTAACTCTTTGATAAATCTTTTCTATGTAAGTGTTCTATTTGTAGAGTGAAATCACCTCTTTTGGATCTTTATGGCAACTATTTACACTATCTTAAAATTATTTGTTAAATACATTTTTGGAAAATGCAATTTATCCCAATCAGTCTTCCCATTTCATACTTCCCAATCCATTTGAGAGTATAGTTACTTAGCACCTATCTGTCTTGTAAAATGCATCTTTGCTTTTCAAGATACTCCATGCATCCTAGTGCATCTACCAATTCATAACAGTACAAAGCATGTCGGGCCCCATGTGGGCCCGGTTAAAAAAATCATTTTCAAACAACTTTTACCCTGAAATGATCAAACACAGCCTCTGAATGCTTATGGATTGAAAAGACGAACTGGGCTTTCATTAAACTTTCTTTTAGGCATTTTTGCAAAATGGTGAAAACTGGCCAAGTTGGTTCTAGAATCGCCCTTGAAAACTAGTCAAACGACCTCCTAGAGCAATGAAAACTTGTAGACATGTAGACATATGGCTTGAGAATGTAGTGCAACAAATGGCTCAACAAAACATCTCACAGGGTGAAATATATTAATCAACAAAGTTGCTCAGTCAGACTTTTCTGTAATTGCAGTTGTTCAAAACCAATTAAAACTCACTCAATTGCCTCTTCGAAAAAATATCAAATCAACTTTCGAGAGGCTTCCATTGAAAACATAGGCTCATTTAGGTACCCTGAGTATGTGTACAAGAGGAATTTTCTTGAATCATCATTCATCACAAGATACTAAATGCCAGACTTGACCTTCCTGAAAGATTTTTGAAAATGCAAGTGCAAAATTGAAGAAATTGCATTTGGTTTTGATCTGTTAAAAATAGAAAATCAACTCACGAAGCTATGAAACTTGACATCCAAGCTCATCTTGGTATGGAGAATGCACGACAACAATCATTTTGTCATGACAATCCTCCATCTGTGAAATATTAACCTAAATAGGAGGCCACTTTGCAAAACTGAAAGTTTGCCAACAACAGAAAAATGCCAAAACCCTCCAGCTTCACTTTTCAAAACCCTGACAAAAATTATCATAGGAAGCTTAAAATTGACATGCTTTCTCACATAGGACATATGAGTAACCTTGCAAATGGGTTTTGTATGAAAATGAACAGGCTCCAAAATATGACCCTCCAAAGTGGGTCACTTAGGCAAATTTGTCAGGTGCACTTCTGAAAGTGTAGAGACAAAACTTTCAAAATGGGCACTTCAAATTTGCAAAATTTGAGAGTTCCATAAGTGGCTTCGACTAGGGATGTGTGCCCCTTGTGGGCATAGCAATAATCTAGATCTCTGGGGAGTAGACCAAATTCCGAGTCCATTGGGTGTCCTCAAACTGCTCCTTTATTCAACCTCTTTTTTTTCAACTTCACTTGGTGACCCCAGGCCACCAAATGAAAAAGGGGAGTGAATATTTACCTCTACCAAACACCAATTTGTTGAAGGATCTAATCTCCCTCAACCCATACTTTCCTTTGTCACACCATAACAACATGAGTGACTACATTTCTACAAAAACAAGTGCCAAGCTACCAGTGTATAAGTGGAAACTTCCTCTCAGTTTGGTTCCATTGTCACATGGAAACCAAATCACATATGCCACATCACTGCCACTCTCTTCATTTTCTGATTTCATATCAAGTAGAAACATTTGAGGATAGGGATCAGAACCACATGAAAGCATAGCCTAATCACAACCATCTGCCTGATTGAATATACTAGCCTCTACCAATAACTCATCGAATACAACCGTATCAGCATATTCACAATCACTATGCATCTGAAAGTCAAGCACACTCTCAAAATGTTGATTATCATGTGGCAACAACTTGTCATATTCATCATATAAATCACTCTCAAGCTGGAAACAACATTCTTTAATGTTTTGCACATTGCCACATTTTGTGAAAACTTCTTCTAGCTGACAAAAGTAGGACTCACATTCTGCTACATGGTTTGAACTATTAAGCTCAATCTGATTACTAGTTTGCATATTGAAGGTAAAACCATCACAAAACCTTACCAGAAGATCTTTCTCATCATGCCAACCATCTCCAAGTGTATGTAAAGAGATACACTCAGACATTAGCACACTCTGTAATTGTCCTCCATCATGCTAATGTAGAGAATCATCAAGGATTTTTTATTTGTCCTCATCTGTAGTTATATTGTCATCTTTTGAGCACAACATATCAACATCTTCATCATCACAATCTTGCTCAAGAATGAGCAATTATGGCTTAGAAAAACAATCTGATTTCTTATTGAAATCAACACTCATATTCACATTCAAAGACTCATGACTAGGCTCATTCAATTCAGCAAATAAACACCTGTCCAAATCTGCACTAAAATCTTCAATACTCAGCTCATTAGGTGCATAAATTGCATGGTCATTTGTTGCTTCAAACTTATCAAAAGAGATTTCTAAGTTTGCATCAGCCTGCACACTATCATACTCATCATACAGTGCATCATTGCAATCAAATTGTTGCTTGTCTTCATCCACATTATCATCATCATGATCAACTAGTTCATTATTGGAAAGAGAATCAGAAACACATGCAAGTGACAGTTATCAAAGGATGTATAATTCTGATATTCAGTGGTCAACAAAATTGAAATTTGTTCACTGTTCAATAGATCATTACTTTGATCATATCTCTCAACCACTTCCTCTTGTTGACCTTCTCTAGAATTAAATGCATTATCAAATTGCAAATCTGGATACATCATGATGTCATTATCATCAAAATCAGCAAACTCAAAGGACTGATCATAAACTGGATTTCCCCAATCATAAGAGATTGAGTTGCTAATAACCTTGTCAAAAGCATTGTCACAATCCATCATAGAGAATAGATTGTCCACTTGTTCATTCTTGCTTAGTTTTAGGCTATCATAACAACAATCCACATCACTTTGCATCTCAACCTTAGATTGGTTGTCTTCATTGAGCTTGTCCTTTTCATCCTCTTGAGAATATGCATAAGCATGTTCATTGTCAAACTGAAAACCATCAGTGGTTTCCTCATTACAATTGCTTGTACTTGATCTTGCAAACTGAAATTTATTGCATACCTCTACACTTGCAACTAATGTGCTAACATCTTCAAGAGCATTCCCCAAATCAGAAAATTTATTTGTCTCATCATGAAGACTTGCATCAAAGCTACATTCAACACATGTAGAATTGACATGATCAATTGTATCACACCATTGTTGATCACATATCTCTTCTTCAAAGAGTAAATCCAACTCATATTCTTCCTCATGTTCTTGGCTCAGAAGACTTGGAATCCCATTATTCTTTGCAGTATCACATTCATCACTTGAAGGGAATTTCTCATTAGCATATTCTAAACTAAGATGATCATTTAGGAAATTGTCTACATCATTGCAGCCTTCAATTGCTACAAAAGATCCTCTCTCTATTTTTGCATTTTCAGAGCAAATAGAAGAAGCTTCACATATTTCATTTAACTCATCATGGCCATCATGGCTGCAATCTTCATCTGGATACATTTCTTTTGGATGTTGTTCAAAGACAACTCCCTCATCACCCGATAATGCATCCTTCTCATCTTCTACCTTCTCAAGCATGCACTTGTCTGAAGAGCTCTGATCATTTGCATTCACACCACTATTGATTACATCAGCATGTTTACCCATAATTGAAGGCAATAATCTCTGCACATATTCATTCATTTGCTTCTTCAAATTATCTATAAATATGTAGGCCATCTGCATACTCAATACCTTAAAATATTTTAACAATGCACTAGATCCCTCTTCAAAGGCTTCAAAGTACATATGAATATAGTCAGGAGTGCAAGGTCTGAAATTTTTTGGGATTAGTGAAAGAGAAACAACAAATCTATGACTGAAATCAATGCTTGACTCTTCATTTTTTCTTTTAATCTCTTTTAATCTTGTGACAAGATCTAAAGGCTCTCTTGAAAATTATTGTTTGTAAGCATTCACTAGTTCATCCCAGCAAGGAAATGGCTTCTCAGGAAAGCTTAAATACCAATCCTGAGCTCTAGCTTCAAGGGATCTAACAAAGAATCTCATCCACATGTCCTGATATCCAAATAAATGTTTCTCCATGAAGCTGGAATTTTTTTTAGCATGTGCATATCCTTCACAAATATTGTACCCATTAAATCTAGGCATCTTCTTATAAATTTGAGTGGGCATACTTTCAGTTTTGTAATCAACCCATGACAAGTCTAACTAGTTATACAATGAGTCAAAGGAATTGACAACATGTGTAGTAATATGGCAAGTAAATATAGTATGATTATCTCTTAATTGAGCTCATGAAAACATTTGGTTCCTTTTATCCATCTCTTTAAGTCCCTTTTCAAACACATATTTCCATTCTGGCCTTATCTTGGGCTTGTGCACTCTTGGGTTCTTGCACTTTAGGGTGTCAAATGTGTGAAGATTATCATATTTCTGACACTTCTTGACAAGCTGCCTCAAAGTTTCTATAGGTATGGCTATTTTCTCTTGATGATCCATGGGTATTGCAGATCAATGCTCAACTAATTGTGCATAATGACAACCATGACCAAATGAAGAATTACAATAGCAATTTTTGACATGGTGATAACCTGGGCTTGAACCATATGACAATGCAAATGATGGAAATCCCTAGAATATGCAAATGTATTTTAACCATCCATACAATCAAATATTTGAGCACTAGACAAAATTATTTCAATGGAATTGCAAGTAATTATAACAGATCCAACAAATGGGAATGTGCAAATTCAATATTACTATCTTTTCCCTTTATTAGTGCTAATTCACTTAATAGGGAAGCAAAAATTTTCCTAAGAAATTCAAATATGGTTTTCATACAAGAGTTTCTTGAAAACCAAGAGTGAAGAATACCTAGAAACGTTGCAGCTACTGCAAATTGTTCTTCTGATTGGAAGTATTGTAGATTTGGAACTGTATTCACCTCTTCATCAAGTTCTTTTAACAAAGTCGCCACCTCTCTTCACAGAGGACTGAAATTCAAGCAATATGAAGTTATTTCACATGTAAAATTTCTTCTGAGTTCTTTTCACCAACAGATCACCACATATTACAAAACTTTTTAGGTTCACTGCAACACTTTCTTCCTCCAAGATTGCAATCCTTCAGTATTTGAACTAAATTCAGAATGGAAAATGGTATGAATCTATGCAATGAATCTTAAGGCTAGATTCTGCAATCAAAATTTTCAAAAATTCTCCCCAGAAGAGTTGCCATTCTATTGCCTCTTTTTAAAATCCAACCAGATCTTCAAGGCAGCCTATGGACTTGCCATTTCAAATAATCAGCAACCTGCAAGGGGTTGGCCAACAAACGAGAGAAAGTAACTTGGCTTTCCTCCTGCACTTCTAGCTCTGCAAAACCTGGGAGGGTGATCCACAATGCACCTATAATATTATTTCAAAAGATCTTCATGTACATTGCATATTTAGCAAACATATTCTCATTTGATGCTAAATAGGTGAAATCTTTAAAGAGGTTGACAATTCCTTCAAAGATTTAACAACTAAAAGCTGAGAATGCTCACACAACAAAGGTAGGTCGATTGAAAGGTTTATTTATGAATAATTGTCTCAAATCAAAGACCAAAAGCATAGGAAATGCATTCAACACCTTAAGATTAGTGCCATATCTCAGGGCATGGATTCAAAATAAAGTAAAATGAACTAAAAGGAAAATTTAATTATGAACATCCATAATCTTTGCAATTGCCTTACAATTACATATTAACACCCAAATTCTTGTGACTACTTACCAAATCCAAATGACACAAGCATGAATCAATGATTTAACTAAAGCATTTAAATCATCCATTAGATCAGAGCAACAATTAAATCATATATCAAAGTAGAAGCCAAAGACAATTAATGAACAAATTCTTGATCCCAATTCATTAATAATTCATGCACAAATCAAAATGGAGAGACAACAAGCTTGAGAAATTAGCATTTATATTCAGGTATGCTCAAAAGCTAGCTAATTGACTAAGTTTACTCAATTAACCCAAAGCCTAAGCTACAGACTCATATATATTTATGTGTCCTCACTCTACATTTCCAGATCTAGAATTTGACAAAAGACCCCTTTGCCAAACAACCCTGAATTCCTTTTATATTATTAAGGAGAAAACAAGCTTCAAGTTGTTGGAAAATTACATTTCATTTTCCATTTAATTTAGAATAAATTTCAGTTACATTTTATCCCAGTAGAGAAAAATAACCTACTCCCGTGAAAAAATTTCACTCAGCTTCTATTTTACTGTGGCTGCATTTTACAATTTCATCTTCATTTAAAATGCTCAGCACACAATATTTTATTCATAAAGTAAATAAAAGATTTAATTTATAATCCATTCCCCAGATGAAATAATTTATTCAGTTCACTTACCGTCATTTGAAATGGAAAATCAAATTTTGGGTAAAAAAAAGCTTATCCACATTCATTTTACTTTACCCTATATTTTAAAGAATCACACCCACATCTTTTATTTGGCAACATAAAACTTTAATTGTTTCCCTTTAAAAGGTTTTTCAGGCCCACCCAACCTTTCTTTCAACCATTTCTCACCTCTAGTATATCGCATGATGAGTTTGGAAAGTGAAGACAAGATTGACGATGGGCGATGAACAACATCGCTAACCTCTTGTTCATCGCTGGTTCTCAGGGAGAATGGGAAGAGGGACTAGTGATGGGCGACGTAGCATAAAAAATTCCCTAATATTTCCTTTGGTTCATGCTTAGCGTTGGTCATGGTGGCATCAAGATGGAAACCCTTCAACAAGCTCGTCCCCTCTAGTAATGGTGACTTATTTGTAGCACGTAAACTATTCATCAAACGCCAAACAAAAGAAACCCCAAAATAAGCACCTCCACTCGCACGGGCAGGGAGGATGAAGACAAAGGTTGTAGATTTCATCATTACATCTGCCAAATACATCAAAATAGAGGTTCCTAAAACCATTTAACAAATCCATTTTGCATGTGAGCTGCAAGAATGGCATTCTATTGACCACATTCCTTTGGAAATTCTTTGAAGGATGCCCATACTCCTTTGCTCCAGGCCGCACCCCTCCAACAACTCCATCGAGCCCATCACTATTTTGAATGGTGGTGCTAAACATCCCCCATCGATGGCTTCACAACCACTCATCTATTTTATGTCTCCCCAAAAAACATTGATTAAACAATGCTTATAGAGATCCCTAGCCTTGAGGAAAGACGTGTCCTCAATCAAAGAAAGCAAGTCTACAAGGGGCCTATCGAACCTTTCCATTATGCATTGCCTCACTCCTGAAATCTTCCACTCGCATCCTCCATTTTACCCTTCCTAGTCTGTGCGCCAAAGCTTGCAAGTGTATTTGCGTGAACTTTTTTGAGGACTTTTCAACAGTCCATTTTGTGTGTTGCCTCTGCAAATTGCATTTGCTTGAAAGTTTCTAACACCTTTTCACTGAATTTGCCTTCTCCTACAACTTGATGCATTTCAAAAAAACCTTGAAACAAATCCACACGCATCCTCCCAGTAATGGCACGCCCTCTTTAATCTTATCACTGATCTGCTTCATAATGTATGTGGGCCGCACATTGCTATTGGAAAATAGAATTTCCTCAAACAATTTTTATACATTTTCAGATCAAGCGCGGGCTATCCCTGCACATGTGTGAGATTTTACTCACAATGTCATATCACTCCCTTTCAGCTAATATATTGGCTGCGCTTCTACACAATCACTTCCCATCCCTGGGCTAACACTCTGCAATATTGTTCCTTCTTACATTGAATTTCAGATTTTGGCCCTCTCTTCAAGCTTTGAGATTATCATTGAAGTTGGTTGCATCGTCATGAAGTGGATCTCATCTTTAAATGATGCCAACCTAGAATGAATGGTTTGGAATCCTCATTTCATGTTCTAAAACTCGTGCATAATCCAAATATGGAGAAACTGATAGGGCTCTCTAGGAACAATACTCTGTTCACTGCCCTTCTCATCAATGACTATATTTGAAAGTAAATGTAATTTTTGTATCTCCACTTTGGTTTGGAAGGTTAATGTTATAATCTTTAAGAAGATGGTGTATAGTAACAACCACCACACTGTTAAAACCATGAAAACATGCCTCAAATAAGGCTTAAGAGGGATGGAAATCCACCTCTCTCGAGAAGCTTCATAACCATTTAATATGAGTATGACAATTAAGCACACAACTGAAGAACAAATCGTACAATTGTTATTGGAAAATGTAGCTATAAATAGTCACAACTACCATCTTCCTCTAACTCTTTGATAAATATTTTCTATGTAAGCGTCTTCAATTTGCAGAGTGAAATCACCTCTTTTGGATCTTTATGGCAACCGTTTACACTATATTAAAATTCTTTGTTAAATACATTTTTGGCAAATGCAATTTATTCCAATCAGTTTGCCCATTTCATACTTCCCAATCCATTTGAGAGTATAGTTACTTAGCACCTATTTGTCTTGTAAAATACATCTTTTCTTTTCAAGATACTCCATGGATCCTAGTGCATCTACCAATTCATAACAGTACAAAGCATGTCGGGCCCCATGTGGGCCCAGCTAAAAAAAGTTCATTTTCAAACATATTTTACCTTGAAATGATTAGAAATAGCCTCTGAATTCTTCTGGAGTGAAAAGACGAAATGGGCTTTCATTAAACTTGCTTTCAGGCATTTTTGTTGTAATGCCCTGCCACACAACCCTAGAGGAAGTTGCAAACAACTACTTACATAGGCTAAATTTTTTTTGTTTAAGTACGATTAATATACAAGTTCGCTTTCCAATGCAAACATCCCCTAAGGTTACGAGACTGAGAAAACATAACAACCCACAACAACAACATGAATATAAACCATGCCATTTAATTACTAAATAAATTAAACACGTGCATTCCAAAAGATAATTACATCAAGCATAAAGATAACTTTCAATTCAATTATCCATAATTAAATATTACAATTACAACTCTCATTCCCCGAATGAGGCAAGTCCAAAAAATAGGATTACAATTACAAAATCCACCTCGATAACAAGAGGGGTAAATAATACAAGATCAACTGAAATGGAATAAACCAAGAACTGATACTGAAACCAACAAGCTCTCCAACTGGAAGTCTCGTCCACATGAACATGAAGATAGAACCCAATGGATTAAGGTGCACGCCACCCAACTAAGTGGAACCCAAAGGCCCACCCCCCGTGCTAGGAGATAGTAACAAGGAATCCTAGCCAAGACCATTTACCTCTAGACACAGGCTAAATCACCACTAAACCAAACTGACACATCCAATCACATGTACCACCCAAGCACATCACAAGTACAACCCAAGTACCACATACGTACAACATAAGTACAACTCAAGAGCATCATGAGTAACACACAAGGACAACTCTACATGGTCACATTGCTTCCAAAAATAAAGCAGGACAAGTATGTTAAGAGAACCATACACATAATACTCGAGTACCAACTATGGTCACATCAGGTATGTTAAGGAAACCATACCCACAAGATCAAGCACCAACTGTTGTCCTAGACAGAGTGTCATCACATAGCTCGTCATGGGTTATCCTCTGGGATCCTTCCTAGGCTCCGGCCCCCACTAAGGGTTATCCTGGTGGCCTCTACCGAATTCCTAGCCCCCATACTCACTCATGCGAAATCAAATACCTTTCGTACAGACAAGATAGACGACCTTGCCATTCCAAGCCTTCCCACTCATCCCAAGTGTAAATGAGCACTTGAGTCTATGAGTGAGGCATAATTATCTTTTTAGTGTGTAGTACTACCCAAACTTCTAAGTATATTGATTTGGTTATCACTTAATTACACCACTTCCGAAGGTTACCCAATCTTACCTCTTCCAGGCTCTGGCCCCAAACGGAAGCCACTCTTCTACTTGACAACACACATAACATCCAAGCATCAAGGGTACAAAGTGCAAACAAATAAGATATCACGACCACTCCTTTCTCAAGAGGCAACATAAATCAAATCCATCTCCAAACATTGGAGGTAACAACAATAGAAAAACCACTCCTTACAAGGAGGCACAAACTCACATAATCCACTCCTTTCATAGGAGGCACAAAATATCCCCGTTCGTGGGAACCGGGTAATAACAATGACATAACTTCATGCACTACCCAAGGAAATAACAACGACAACCCCCAACCTCTAGGGTCCTTTCGAAGACTTACATTTTAACGACACATAGCCCATTCCCCAAAACATGAACATAGAGGAAGTAACCACGAAGGCAAGTTGCGAGGAATTAAACTAATTTTGGATTTACTAAATCCATTTCCCTTATTAACATCAGTAATCTATTGCTCAATAAAATTGATTTAAACATACGTCTCTTTTAGACAAGATGAAATTTAAACCAACACTTAAATCCCTAACTCATTATATATATATTTAAATAATTAAATCATCATTTAGATATATTTAAGTATTTAAATCATCATTTAAAGTAATTATTAAACCATGCCATTATTTGAATCGACAGTTTAATATAAATATATAAATCATCATTTAAACTTTTAAAATTTCCTCCATTACCTTTAAATATATCATTATAAAAAAAACAACCATTAAATATATATAACTAAATTCAAATCAACACAATTGATTTAATTAATCAATAAAATAAATCTAATCCAAGATTAAATTATTTTATTAATTAAATTAAACTAATTAATAAATTAAATAACATTTTTCACATTATAACCAGATTAATTTAATCAACAACTTAAATACATAAAGTCATTTAATTACCCTTTTCAACTTGCAATTAAATAAAATCCTGACAATTTAAATAGTATTAAAACAATTGAACCAGACTAAAACCGACGACACACTTATGACTAGGGTGATGACTTGACATGGGAAACCTAGCTACTATCTCCCAATCGAATACCATTGGGCATTGGACATGCTCAAACCTGTGAAACCAGGTGGAGTCAATGTCTTGTACCTGTCAACCTGAAAATCAAGTAACAACAACATATAATATGAACAACATAAAATACACACCGTGAAGAGGAAATCTCGGGATCGCAGGGCGCTCGCAAGCAAGTGATGCAATCTCATCCCCTTCACCAATACAGTCTTACTAACTGACGAATCTAACATCATTAATTCAATTATCCACTATGCTAATCCAAAGCATGACATAATGATAACATCAGGATCAAATACCATCACAACAAAATATCACACCAAATCACGATAAAGATAGAGATTAACAGTAACCGAGTACCATAGACAAGGTACTAATAGAAAACAAGACATAACCAAACAAAACACTGTTTGATCAAAAGAGCCAAAACGGAGGGGTCTTACATTTGCAAAATGGTGAAAACTGGCCAAGTTGGTTCTGGAATCGCCCTTGAAAACCAATCAAACGACCTCCTGGAGCAATGAAAGCTTGCAAGCATGTCAACATATGGCCTGAGAATGCAATGCAACAAACAGATCAGAAAAAAATCTCATGAGGTGAAAGATATTAATCAGAAAAGTTGCTTAGTCAGACTTTTCTTTAATTACAGTTGTTCAAAACCAATTAAAACTCACTCAATCACCTCTTCGAAAAAATATCAAATCAACTTCTGAGAGGCTTCCATAGGAAACATCAACTCATTTAGGTACCCTGAGTACGTGTACAAGAGGAATTTTATTGAATCATCATTCATCACAAGATATTAAAGGTCAGACTTGACCTCTCTAAAAGATTTCTGAAAATGCAAGTGCAAAAATGAAGAAATTGCATTTGGTTTTGATCTGTTAAAAATAGAAAATCAGCTCATGAAGCTCTAAAACCTGAGATAAAATTTCATCTTGGTATGGAGAATGCAGAGCAACAATCATTTCATCATGAAAATACTCCATCTATGAAATATTAACCTAAACAGGAGGCCACTTTGCAAAACTGAAAGTTTGTCAACAACAGAAAAATGCCAAAACCCTTCAGCTTCACTTTTCAAAACCCTAACAAAACTTAGTGTGGGAAGCTAAAAATTGACATGCTTTCTCATATAGGACACATGAGTGAGCTTGCAAATCGGTTTTGCACGAAAAATCAATAGGCTCCAAAATATGACCCTCCAAAGTGGGTCACTTAGGCAAATTTATCAGGTGCACTTCTGAAAGTGCAGAGACAATTTTTTTGAAATGGGCACTTCAAATTTGAAAAATTTAAGAGTACCACCACCCTCATATTTCCGTGCCACAGAGAGCTTTTCACCGTCATATGCGTTCTTTATTTTTACTTTTTTGAGATCTAATATTGCCATTAAATGGTTTTCACCATTAGATCCATTATTCCTATTTTCAATTTTGCAACTAGAAGATTTGACACCCTCCTGAATGAATGTGTCATCATGAGATTTATGATTAGAACTTGTGTTAGGTTCGTCACAACAAAGGAAATTTATGATATCATCATCATTCACAAAAATGAGTACATCCATAGGTTCAGTTGGTTGCCAGTTGATAAGTTCGGGATGCATTAGGGATAAAAAGTCATCAGTCAATTGGCTAAGGTTAACGATGGTGAGGGTTCCAATAATAAAGTTGTCAAGGTTGCCAGTGGTAATGTCAAGGTCTATGATATTACTCTCCTCCAAGTCATCTAGTTCACTCGATGTTTGTCCATCCTCACTTGAGTCATTGATATTTTATGATTCAAATACAAGTGGTCTAGTCCCTGAGCTTTGTCCCTCCTCGTGTGTGGGTGCATAATATTTTATGACGTCAATTTGTATGATCAGAGAAAACATCCCACTCATACTCATTGGAATCTTTTTCAAAACTATCTCGCATTTGAAGGATTCTTTCAACAGCCTTTTGAGTCATTTCCTCTTTTGATTCCCCTCTATAACCTAGTTGTGTTTTGTCTTTTGACTGAAGTGTAAGAGGTTGAATGGGTTCTACGATGCCTTCCTTTCTTTTTCCAATAGGTCCTTGTCCTTCATACCCCATTTTCTCTAAGATATCTTTTCCTTTTCCATATTGATTTGTCTTTAAGATGATATTTGTTGATGTTGATGCTTCTTCGTCTTTATAGAGCCAATTGAGGATGGCCTTGTCTTTTGTTTCATCTTCTAGAGTACCTTCTATTACAAATATTTCATCCAAAACTGTGGTAGTTTGTGATGATAGTTGTGTCTTTTTTGATGGCTGCCCATATGATTTTGGAGATGGCAGCAACTGTGAAAGACATAGAGATTGCCCAATGGAATATTCTCCCATGCCTTTGTCGGTTAACTGGATCTTTTCTTGAAATTTTTGTGATAGAGAATTCAGGTGACCCTCATAGTTTGATGGAGTTGTGTCCATAATACTTTTGTCTTTTGATTGGTCCTTTTTCTTAACCCATTTGGATACAACGTTTAGTTGCTTTTCACCATTGGAGGAACTAGAAGTGCTTGCTTCTCTATTATATGGCACAAAAGTGTCTTGAGTTGTTTTAAGCATGTTACAATGTTGGGGATTATTGTAATCAGATGATATAGTTACTTCTTGTCCATTGACTGGAAATTTTAAACACTGATGATAAGTTGAAGGTGCCACTTGCATTTCATGAATCTATGGACGCCCCAAGCGTATATTATAAGTTAGCTCTTTTTCTAGCACTTGGCAAACGATATTCTTCACAATTGGTCCTACTTGAATAGGCAATACGATCAATCCCTTGGAGGATCTCTCTTCTTCATCATAGGATTTTATTTTTATTTTCCTTATGTTATTGATAGCATCATCATAATAACCTAGTGCATAGATCAATTTTAAAGTGCAAATATTTAAACCAGCTCCACCATATATTAGGACACATTTAACACGATGTTTATGGATTAAAACCTCGATATGTAGTGTTGAATTGTGTGGATGATTAAGTGATACATCATCCTATTCAGAGAATGATAGACAATTAGGTGTGGTTAAATGTCCCACCATAGCTTGAAATTGATAGACATCCAGATTATTGGGCACTGTGGTGGCTACCAGAGCTTGTTCCAAAACCTCCTTATGAGACTGTGAGATTTTAAGGAGTTCTAATATTGATATCTGTGTGGGTATTTTTTGTAGTTGATCAACAATGTTATATTGACTTGAAGGGGGATTAGTGGTTTTAGATGCAACTCCTTTTAATATTACCTTGGATTTCCCCCTTGTTGTTATGTTGACTGGTTGGTAGTCTTGTTTTTCCCTGATTTTTATGACATTGATCTGATTGTTGGATGTGTCTATGTTTGAGATCAGATCTAATGGTATGATGTCATTGGTTCCCACATTATCAATTTGATAGCCAGTGACAACATCATTCTCAACTGTAGAAATACAAAATATTGTGCCATCATAAACGTAGTTTACATTTTTACCTTTACTGTTTGTAGAAGAAGATTCTCCCTTTTCATAATTTGGTAAAGGATCCTTAAATGTAGTATGATAATTGTTGGTTTGATGTCCTTCTACAAATACCTTTTTATTATCAATCAAATCTTGGACTAGATGTTTTAACTACATACAGTCATTTGTTTTTTGTCCTTTATTTTTGTGAAAGTAACAATAGTCTACGTCATTCCACCAAGATGGTTTTACTTTTGGTTCCCAATTTCTTGCTTCAGGTAAGGTGATATGTCCATTTGCAATAAGTTCTCTCATTGTTGATTCTAGTTTTTGTCCCAATGATGTGAATCTTCATCAGTTTGATGATTTTTGATATGATTGTAGTTTAGATTCTCCTTTGTTCAGATTGTTGTTTTGATTGACACTTTGGTTGATGTTTTGGTCATTATTTTGATTGGTCGTTGGTGTAGATGCTATCAAATTAAATACCAGTTTTGCATTTTGTGTGTCATTTGTAGCATCATTGTTTCCAGTATTTCTATTCTTTTGCCAAAACTTCAGTTTATCATTGGTGTCATAGTGATTTGAGGAATTTGTATTGTTTGATCCTTCATTGTAATGTTTTATCACCCCTCTTTTTAGCAAAGATTCTTCGATCTTGAGACCATTTTCAATTACTTTCTCAAATGTAGGTGGACATTGTAGTTCAAGCCTATAGATCATGCATTCAGTTAGGTTGTCAATGAATATTTCCATATTTTCTTCTTCAGGTATAGAACATGGATATCTAGCAAACAACCTTCACCATCGTTGCAAAATGAGAGGAATGCTTCCCCTTTCTTTTGTTTCATGTTGTAAAGGTATTTTATTGTTACCTCATGTTGAATATTATAGGAAAATTGTGAGATAAACCTATTGACTAGTTCTTCAAAATTTTAAATCCTTGGTTGTAGTTTAGAGAACCATTCCATACATTGACCTTCTAAGCTCCTTGGGAATAACCTCATTAGACAAGTTTCCTCTTGTGCAAATTCTAAACTCGCGGTTTTGAATTCCCTCACATGGTCAATTGGATCTATTTTACTGTTGTACTTGTCATATTTTGGGAATTCACAATGTCTAGGAAATGGTATCATGTCCACACTTGGATCAAAAGGATAAGGGCAAATGCCATGTAATGAGTACCTTTTAGTGTTCCCCTTTTGCATATCTTGAAGTTGTTGTTGCAAGTTTTGCATTATTCTTTAGGGCAACCACTTGATCTGTGTTTTGTGTATTTTGTGGTTTAGTTTTAGTTGTTCTAGGTGTCTCTTTTAATCAATTGATATCAAAGTCTTTTGGAAGTTTTTCACCTAGTTCAGCTAGCATCAAAAGATATTTTTCCATATCTTGTTCTAAGAATTTTTCCATAAATTTATGGAAATTTGGGTCTAGTTGTGTTGTTTGGATGTCTTCTTGGGTTATTTCGTTGGTGTCATTTTGGTGGAGTCTCCTCCAAGGATTTTCTTCATCCATGGTATTTTGTGTTTTTATTTCCTTTTCTCTAAGTTTTTGTCTTTGTAACCTCATCAAAATTGGCATACAAGTGTTTGTTCGTCTCACTAAACTTTTATCTTTTTGTTTCGATGAGTGTCAAGGTATTAACTTAAGTCGAATAGAATGATAAATTCTATTGATGAGACTAAGCTAAAAATCTGATTTTTTTTTTTCGTTTCTTGATTGTGGGATGACAAAATCCTGATAAAGAAACTTCACGTAATAATCCAGAATTTTTGTGATAGTTTAGACACCTTAAGGTTGCAAGATCTTGGTTCAATTTGATAAATTTTGACTTGCAAATCCTATTTCTCCAGGTTTAAGACACTGTTCGGATTGAGGAAATGTTTTTCACTCTGACAAAAATCTCAGTTTTTTATGTTATTAGTCTGATACCAGTTTCAAATATCTCTCTGTTTTCTTGTTCTGTGGATGTGCTATAACAAATAGTCAATGTGCTAACACAAATTGTGTACATGCTAGAAGATATGGTGTATGCGTTATCAAATAGGGTGTATGTGCTAGAACAGACTATGGATGTGCTACGATACTGGTAAATAATGATGATAGACTATACAAATGCGCTGAAATAGTGGTTGTACGCACTAGAACAGACTGTAGATGCACTATAATAGGTGGTCAATGCGCTAAGACAGACTATGTATGCGCTAAAAGATTGGGTGTACACACTAAAATAGACTGTGGATGCACTAAACTGGAATTTGTCTTGATGTTCACAGTTTTGTCTATTTGTTTTGGTTTTTCTCTGCAAGATGATTAATTCCAGGGTATGATTTTCTAACCAATGAAGATAGTGGGTGAGTGTTTTCCTTGTAAATCTCATATTTTGACAATCTATTGGGATGATTCCTTCAAAAATGACTTCACACAATACAACCAGATTGTAAACAGTTTGCTTCAGATTCTATGTATTAAACATGTAGTGAGTGTTCTAGAATTTGATCTGATTCTTTCGTTTTCATAGGTTTTGCACAAAAATAAATAGTTCAAGCATTTTTCTATCTCAAGTAGGTCACTTAGAATATCACAGCCCATAGCTCTACGACAGGCCTTCTCAAGGATTTAATAAAAATGTAAATAGCAAGTCTAGCATTTTGATCACCCAGCTGAGGGGAGAGCATAGGCCTATTGCTTTCAAGACATGGAAAACACGGGGTTCAAAATTGTTTCTTCAATTAATTTAGATGAACTATTTTAACCAAAGGAAAAGAAAATAATTAAATTTAAACCCCTGCAAACATCATTAGTAATTTCTGTGAGTTTTGTCTTTGATCGGTGCATGTTTTCCAGCAACTATCTTTGTCAAGCGTATTTCGTACCTGAAACACAAAAAATAATGATTAGGCTTCAGATTATTTAAAATTCTGTAAAATTAATCCCATGCGCCATAACAGTTATCAGATGCACCATAACAATTTTTAGATGCACCAACACAAATCTATGCACTAAAGAAAATGATAGACAAGCTATAACAGTAGGTCTATGCGTTGAAAGAAAAACCTCCTGACTGGTGATACCAAAAAATTGATGCACTGGTACAGTTGGTGAATGTGCTAGAATAATTTGTTGATATGTTGGAACAGTTGGTGAACGTGCTAGATTATCTGTTGTATGCGTCATAAGATCTCTAAATCACGCTAAAATAAACACGTCAGAATCCTGTGAGAACACTTTTCAGAGATAAACATTAAAAATGGGGTTTGTGCCCCACGATGGGCACCAAAATGTAAGTGTGGAATAAGTAAAATAAATAAAATAACTAAACACTTCTTAATAAGACATTATATCAAGAAAATTAATAAGATATTAATCTAATTAAAACAATGAAACTCTTGAAAGCATCATATTGCTCTCTATCTCCAAAGATTTATTAAATCATAGGGCTCTCAAATTTTGTAGGCATTATGACTATTAAAATGCCAATCTAGAGAATGAGATGCTACTAAAATGCATAAATCTAATCCTATATGATGATTGCTAAATGATATGGTGATGATACTATAATCTAAATTGACATGAAGCTGATAAAAGAAACTACTGTAAACTAAGATGCAACTAAATAAAAATCCATGATTATGATTGCTATGATAATGTTATTGCTATTGGTTTGATGATTGCTAAATAATATGCTTGATTGCTTAATTGATATTCCTGTCTAGAGTAAGATTGCACAAAGTTGGGATCCTTTTCCTGTAGAGCGGGGTTGTATTTATAGATTCTCGACAACATATTTGTGAAGGGGCAGCAAGGAAAAGGTCTAGATTCAATCCTAAGGATTCAATGGTGAAGGATGAAGGATTCTAAGTTGATTATGGAGATTGTTCCTCCCCACAAAAACACTTGACTAGATAATAGGAAGAATCGATGGAAGAAGATGAAGGAGTTGCCTGCAAATTTGCCCATGAAGGTTGAGATGAATTAATTAGACATATCATATCTAATTTGGTAGGTAGATATGATTAGTTGTAGAATTGAATATTTAGATTTAATTGAATATTTGGATTTATTCAATTTAGGAAAGAGGATATTTAATTTAATAAAACAAACTTTAGAAGTCAATGTTTATTAAATAAATATGGAAGAAATATGATAATTGATAGAAGAATTTAATAATGATAATTAAATAAAAATAAAGTATTAATTTTGTTTATTTAATTAGGAAGAAATAATATAATAGAGATTGACGAATTAATAGTGAACTATATAAATAAGTATTTATATTTATTTAATAGTAGAAGAATTAAAGGTTAATTAATCAAATAAATCGTATTTAATTAATTAGATTATCCAAACCATTTTTAGGTGTATACAGATATAATTAAGTATAATATATAGGATATGTCCTAATAAGACGTCTCAAGGGGATGAAATACTTCAAAGTACATGTCTCATATTTTATCACAATTGATATAATTGATTTAACAATAATTTATACATGATATTTAGTGATTATACAATCAAATATAAAGTTTCAAAGTAGGAAAACATGCACATTTAACAAACAAAATATATAGAATATTGATTTTGATACATAAAACTACATAGAGTACAATTGTGTATGCACATATATTTGTAATTTGTATAAAATGTTTAATTGTTTAAGTATGCATGTACATATATGTCATCTCAAAATAATGTTTACAAAATTTGGCTATGCCATCTCAAGAACATCTCAAACTTGTGCCTAAAATGTACTAGGTCTTCATGCCACCTGATATCAAAAAGGTACAAGCAATATCAATGAAATCATCAGAACATACATATTTTAATTTATATAACACTATCTATATGTACACAAATCAAGTACCTATATTTAAAAGTATTCCACACATGTGTGTAGATTGAATCTGCATTCTCTCCTTTTTGTTTCAAATTATGAGATCAATGCGATGATGGCTTAAGGATACAAAAAAGGATAATAAATCAATTTTAACTATTAATGTACACGCAATATCAATATATCTAATCAGAACATGTATTTAAATATAATTTAACTAATAATTACCTTTTTTTACCAAGTATTCCATGTTGTCTAGGTTGAATCTACATGGACTCTCCTTTTTGTGATGATGGCTTAAGGATCTATAAAAGAACAATTTAAATCAATTTCAACTAATAACACACTTGACCAGTATCAAAACATGTACTTAATCTATTTAAAAGGACAATATAAAACTAAAACTATATTTACTTATTCCATTGTACCATCTGCATCCTCTCTTTTTTGCAACACATCTATGATTGTCTCATTCTCTTCCATAGAAATTTTCCATAGCATTTTATTTGTAGGTCTTCCATGATACCAATCTAGTTTTATATTTGTTGCCACCACCCAATGTGAATAGTGTATAATCTTTTTATGTGTTTCATAATCTTCGAATGTAGGTAGACCATTCTTCCTTATCAGGTATTTTCATATCCAAGTTCCAACAACCACCACTGATCCTATTGGAAAACATGAAAACCATCATCAAATAAGTTCTCAAAATTTTATTAAGGGGATCAAAGACTTGCTCTTAAAATTTGCTTAAGGGGATCAAAAACTTGTTATCAAAATTTTCTTAAGGGGATCACCGTACGTGTTGGATAATGATAGCCATCATCATCTTCTCAAGGTGATATTAACTTATGTTTAGTCTCCACACAACGAGCCAACCAATATTTTGTTTCCTCTTCATTCCCCTTAGGTGCAACAACATACACATGTCCTGCAAACAAAATTTGATTTAATAACTAGCACGTATCCATATAAATAATTTAGTATTAGAAAATAACTTAATAAAGTGAATTAAAATGAAAAAAATTGAATTAAATTACCTTCTTGTACAAGGTATGAAACATGGTCATAGTATTCAGATGCAAACACTTGATCATTGTCTTCAATAGTTCTTTCATATTGATCATGTGCTTGTGCAGGTGTCAACAATCTTTGCTCCCACTCTTCAACCCATTTTGTATGTTCATATGCTTCCCAATCTCCTGAGATACTGTCTTGTTGTCGAACTCTTAAATGAATTCCATTTAGTAGATCCATTGATTGTCTCATAGTCAACTCTAGGTAGAATGTTCTCTTCTTCAACCAACCAAAAGAATCAACGAGCTGTAGAGTAATCACTCAAACCAGGTGTAGATAATCTTGTATTGCACCAATACACAATCCCACGCGCATCTTTAAATTTTACTGCATCCTCGAATTTCAATTGTTCTCTAGCAAGAATTCTTTTGACACACACACCAACTCCATCATGTTCTCCTTTACCATGCCCAACTTAAAAAAAACTCCATATATGTTGGACATTAAGTTCCTTGTGAACCCTAATTAACCAATAGAACATTCGAGCATTCTTGAACTGCCCCGTACAATTATCTAACCATATGAGGTGTTCTATCATTTGGATTCCTCTTTCTCTTAAATTTATATTAAATATATTGAAACAATATTGAACAAACTTTGACGAGTTTAACTGGTTGTCACTCAAATAAAAATGATACTCCCTCAAAACTTTTCTATCATCCTCTGTGCTATCATCTGCATGTCTATAAATAATATGAACAAATATAGCTACTTGCACTAAATTATAATACTGTGATTGAATTTCCTCTTGTGGAGCTAGAGTATAGTTTTCTGCAAAATCAACCACTGAAAGTATAGTACGAATTGGAAATGTGTTTCTACATGCATGAAATTGGCCATCAAGCCATCAAGCATGTTGAGAGTGCATGACATATTTTGGTACAATATTATTCTTAAATTCACTTATGAATGCATGTACACTAACTTTTTTTGTAACTAAACCACAACGCTTTCCTATTTTTCCATCTTTTAAAGAATAGTCAACATTCTTAAATATTTTAATATCTACTAATTGTTGTCCAAAATAATTATCAACATTTTCATGCATACAAATTTTTAAGAATGAAAGATTTTCACAACTAGTGCATTGTCCAGAAATACAAGAACTTAAATAAAATAATTTACCATTAGATATTTCACAAAACAAACCTAATATAAATTTCCTTATTGTTTCAGGTGGCATATTAATACTACATTCCTGTATAATCATGTTATTATGCAAAGTATAATGTATATATTGAAAAACATCATAAAAATAACAAAATTGAACATGCGTTTTACAACAACAAGATATTTGTTGCTTATTAATTTTTGCATACCAGGATTTACATTTTTCAAAAGACCTTTGACTTATTTTAATATTACTAGGTAACACTAAATCACCACAAAATTTTCTATAAAATTTAGTTTGTGTTGTATCTAATAGGTGTTTTGGATGAGGATCGTGAACTTTGGACCCCACCCTTAGTTTTAAAACATCTCTAGCATTAGATGATACCCTAGTATTATCATGCCAATATTTTTCAATCAAAGATTTAATTTGAACATTCAATTTCATGTCAAACCTCGGGATTCGACCACTAGAACTCTAACATTGGTTAATTGGATCATTTTCAATACTTTCTCTTCTTTTTTTCGCTCTTAGAAATGTTTTAGGATGTATTTGTAGAACTTCACTAATATTACTTACCATTCATTTATTCAAAGTTGTTTTATTAACTATAACAATTGTTATAACTCTTCTTGCTACATTTTTATCTTTAGATCGACTATTTTTCCCAATCGATTGAATGACACTAGCAACAATAGACGTAGCATGTTTTAATGATTGATCTTTTCTTCTTGGTTTAACAAAAAGCCTAACTTTTTTATTACTTTTCTCATTTTTTGCATTCTCATCAATTGCATCATTAGTTGACATTGAAATGCAAGTTTTTAAGATAATTTTTTTTTTTTGTATATTCTATTCGCATGTGTTCTTATTTGCCTCCAAGAAATCTTACCAGGAAGATTATCCAAAACATCACTTTCCATTTAAAAAAAAATACTTTCATTAAATTCAACATCACATTCTAGATTTTCATTTTCATTTTCAACTTCAAAATGATTTTCATTTTCATCTTCATTTTCATCAACAAAACGGTTTTTATTTTCATTTTTATCAACAAAACAGTTTTTGTTTTCATTTTCATCAACAAAACGGTTTTCGTTTTCATTTTCAACAAAAAGATCATTCTCATTTTCATTTTCAACAAAAGATTTTTCATTTTCATTTTCATTTTCTAATTTATTTTCAACAAATTCTATAAAAATTTCATCTCTTTGAATATTATCAATGTCAACATCGTTAAGTCCAGCATCTTGTAAAACTTCTACAAATGAATTTTCCATTTCACTAAAATGTGGATTTGAAGACGTACCTAGATTTGTGCCTATTGAAACATTCTCCATAGCATTGGAAGAGGGATTTGAAGAAATACTAGGACTTGTTTGTATAATCATATTATTTTCCAAATTGACTTCTTCCAAATTAGCTTTGTCTACAACCATGGTCTCCTCAATGTTTTTATCTTTAATAGTTGTGGAATTGGATGCTCCGCCATCATTCATTGATTGAATTATCATTCTTCTTTCTCTTTGTCTTTGTTTCTCCTTCTCTCTCTTTGTTTGAATTTCTTCAGGAGTCAATGTCTTCCTATCTTTCCTCCTATTATGAGCTTGTGAACCCATGATTATAAAATTCTCAAGCACAAATGAATGTAAATAGTGAAAGTCTTCAAAAAATTCAATCCAAATTGCAAGTTGAAGACCTGTAAAGACAAAACTCTCCCTCTTTTTTTCCTCTAAACAAGTAGAAAACTAACATAATTCCACTTAAAAAATTGTTTACATGATGCCTCCTTAAAAAAATTCAATTCAAATTGCAAGTTGAAGACCTATAAAAACGAAAGTCTTCCTCTTTTGTTTCTCCAAACAAGTAGAAAACTAACACAATTCCACTTCAAAATCTGTTTACATGATGTCTCCTTTGAAAAATTTAATCCAAAATGCAAGTTGAACACCTGTAAAGACAAAAGTTGATAGAAAATAGCTCAATATGTCGTAGTCAACCGTACATGTGAAGTTGAAGACTCCACTGTAAAACTTTGCCAGTAAATTTTAAAAAAATGGTAAAAAAAGAAACGGGATCCCATTTATAAAACAAGATCCCATAGTAAACGGGATCCCGTTTTATACTCGGATCCCATTTCGCTGTCAATGGTCCAAACATTTAATATTGGGAAACAAGATCCTGATTTACAAAACGGGATCCTGTTTTGTAAATCGGGATCTTGTTTCTAAAAATTTGAACTTGCCCTTGCTTTGTGGTTGAGTTTTTGGCTTGTAATCTGGTTCGGGAAAAGCATTGGGAATCTGAACCTAGGCCTTCAACCTAGTTTGACCTACAAGTTGAAGGTCCTGATAATGTCACAAAAAAAAGTGACTTTGGACATATGGCTGACAACTTTTTTTGCATAATTTTTCGACGAAATTAAAACCCATTATAGAAGAGATAGTGCAGATTCCAAATATGTAATTTTTTATATAATTGGATTATTTTTCATTTTTTCAATTAATTTTTGATGAAACTGCTCCATAAACTTGAAATATTAGGTTTTTTTTTACTATTTTAATAACTTTTTATTAAAATATTTTTTTTGTCAAAAAAATTATGTGAAACATACTTCAGTTAATTCAATATGATAAGTTTAGGTCATCTTATGCGTGACATACATGACGATTTTTCAAAATGACAAATATGGCTAATAAAAATTTAACAAAAATAAATTAAATAAAAAATTACTAAAAATATCGAAAAAACATGCTTCAGTGAGTTACAAATATTTTCCCAAAAGGATTTAGAAAAATATGATAATTTAGATCAAAATATGGATGATGCACACGTGCATGGTATGGTAAAAAAAGTGACTTTTAAACAATGGTTTTTAAAAATGCCTATTGAAACTCAATTTTTACCATCTGGGTATTGAAATAAATTACATATTTGGAAACTAGATTCTGAGTACTACATTTTAAGATCAGTGACTTTTTTGAAGATTCCATCTCTAAATGCTTTAAATTTTAAGGTCAAATGTGTCAAATTCTGAAAATCAGGGAAAACACTTCCACTTTTGGACCAAAAAGTGGGCTCAAGTTCTTGCCAGCACCTTGCATGGACTTGGGCTTACTAATAATCAACCATAAATGTGTGTGTAAAAGTGGATATTGTGCATGTATAACCCTAAGTATCCCTTTTTCATAAGATGGTGAACATTTTTTTACCATTTACCCATTTGTTAATATCAAAGGTGTTATCTCTAATGTAAATAATCTTGTGTTCTCTTTTCTCTTTAGTAGAAAGTGCCACTTAAATGATTATCTAGCCAAGTATGTGCATTCTACACAATTTGAAGTGTGGGATAAGCACCCACATTCAGACAAAAGAAAGGATTATTTTCTAACTTTCATTACTAATTTAATATTTTTTAATTAATAATGTATACTTGTCAACTTTGTTTGTGGTACCTTGGCAAGATAAGCCTTTTAATTCATTTGTAAAAGAAGAGTGGGAGCTTCATATCCTTCACTCATATAATAGAATGAAGTTGAAATAAATTGACCAATTGTATATTAACTAATAGATCTATCAACCTTTTACATTATCTAAAACCTTTGATCATTTTCTAAGAGAATGAGGGTTTCCTATCCTTTAGTTATGTAATAGAATGAAATTGAAAAAAAATTGGTCAATTCTATAACTAGTACATCTATCAACCTTTTAAATTATCTAGCATAAAATATAGTTTTGTTGAATAAAATTATTTTTCTAACTATATTTACTTAAAATAGTAATACAATTTCAATATTGAAAATTTTCCTTTCTTATCACCTCAAAAATTACCTTTAAATTAATTTTCATTCTAATGTTTTCTAATTACTTTAATTATGTTAACTTAAAATCTTTTATAAGAAAAAAATGCTTAAGTGGTTGGTGAATGAGCTCTGCTAGGGTTTTGTGTTTTCTGAGGTCATCCTTGGCCCCTCATGCATCATACTGCACAGGAAATTTTTTCCTTCATTGAGTACGACCGTATTTACTGCGGTTTTAGGGGTTTATTATGCCTTCAACATGTACTAACCCAGCAATTCATGTTGGTGTTAGCGGTTCGTTGATGCAGTTTAATGGCTCCCCCATAGAACAAACGCCCTCGAAAATTTGTTTCAAAAGTCTTTCACAAGGTAAACATTCTGATGCCCCTGCTGATGTAGTTTTACCTTTACCTGATTTTGATTCTGCATGCCAATGGCTCGAACAACACACCCTTGTGGGTTATTTTGTTGGGAGGACTCCCCTCGAAAGTGTACTGAAAGAATGGGTCAGCAAGGCCTGGGTTCCTCATGGAGTTTACCTTGATACGGTCCAAAATCTAACCAAAGGCTTTTTTTTGTTCCGCTTTACGGAATTTAGTCATGTCCAAGCTATTTTGGGTCATGGACCCTGGTATGTTAGGTCCTCCTTGTTGGTTTTCCAAGCATGGACTCGGGATTTTGTTGTCTCAGATGACACCAAAATGTGTGTCTCGGTTTGGATTGATTTTCTCAGGTTACCTCTACCATGCATGCCCTTCCTGAACCATATTGCTTCCTCTTTGGGGAGGGTTGTTTGTATCGAACCTTATAGGTTCTTCCAAGCTCGTCCACAAAAGAGGGTTTGTGTGGAAGTTGATTTATCCAAGGATTTGAAAGAGTCTGTAGACATTCAAATTGGTGCTATTAGACACACCCAGAAAGTCACATATATCAATCTGCCCAACAAGTGCTATCGGTGCCAGTCAGCTGACCACAAGATCAAGGACTACCCTTTGACAGTTCCGTGTACATCTTCACAGTCATGGGATGTTGAAAAGCCTCGTCAGGCAGAGCCTTCTGCTAAGGCTAAAACAAAGTGGACTACAGTTTCAAACTGGAAAAATAAGTCGTCTAGTTCTAGGTCGGCTCCCAAGGCACCTGAAACAACCAAAATGGTTTCAAACCCTTTAGAGAAGGGGAAAAATGCTCCCTTAGGAACCAATTCTATTTTTGTACAACCCAGGTCAAAGGCCATGCCTCAGCCTGCGGTTGTTTTGTGTGCTCAACCAACTTTTTCTTCCGCAACGGGAGCTCAATGGCGGTCTCGCAGCCCATCTCCGCCACCAGAAGAAGGAGAATATGTGCCTGAAAAATGGAGGTTTTCTCGTCCTATTCAGCTTGGTTCCGTTCCACAAGAGTTTTTGAAGAATAGCTTCTCTTCCCTGGTTGAAGAGGACCTGGATTCTGCAAGTATGGAAGATTTTCATCCATGAATTTTATTTCATGGAATGTCCGAGGTCTAACTGACCTCTCCAGGAAGTACTCTGTTAGGAATAATTTGCAAAAATACTCAAGGATTGAAGTGCTTTGTCTCCAAGAAGTTAAAATTTCAAGTTTTTTGCTCGCTTCGGCTTGTCGCTCTATTTGGCCAACCAGTACTATGTTTTGTACTTTGCATGAAGTTGATCGTGGTGGAGCTGCCACTCTTTTGGCCCCACGATTACATTCTTGTGTGGTGGACCATGGGGTTGACCCCTCCCAGTGGGTGGTCTGGGTTCTTCTCAATATTGAGAATCATATTTTTGGGTTTATTAATTCTTATGCCTCTAATGATGTTGTGGAGCACTGCCTGCTTTGGTGTTGGATTGTTGATTCTCTACTAGTTGCCACTTGGTTGCTCTGTGGGGATTTTAACATGGTGGAGATGGCGTATGACAAGGATGGCACCTTGCCTTTCCATTGCGTTGTGGGCGAAAGGGAGGTGTGGTTTTACATGCGCAGTAAATTGGGGCTTTTGATCCCAACATGGGTTGCCTCCGTTCTCATTCTCTCTGGTACACTTGGTGTAACTACAGGGTTGGTTCTGATAGAGTCTTTAAACGCCTTGATCGTGCCATGATTTCGGCTCAATATTTTTTCCTTTACTAGTTTTGCCTTGCTAGTAAAGTTGTTAGTGGATGTAACTCTTTTTTATCACTTCCCAATTCAATTTCGCATTGAATGGGCGTCTCGTCAGCCCCGCATGTGTAAGACCCAATTTTTTTTAACACATCTTTGCTTTGTCACAAGCCCACCCTGGCCCACATTCATCGGGTGTGGAATTTGGAGTGCAGGCCACCTGGCCATACAGGCTGGATTGCTTAGTGGAATGATGCCATCATTTGTACTACGCATTTCTTGCACATTTATGGGTGCCAGTTGGCTATCTTTCGTCGACAATCTTATGAGGCCACCACTGCTGATTTGTGTACTGCTATGGAGGCTTTGGCGGCCATTCCTTTCTCCCCATCACATCAAGTTAGGGTGGCGTATTTAAGGCAGCAAAAGCAAGTGGCTGATACTTATACTGCCAGAGGCGCTCAAATCAAAGTGTGACTTCATTGGCTTAAAATTGGTGACCGTGCCTCCAAAGAGTTTTTTTGGCCCTTCGTGTCCGACACTCAGCCCCAGGCATCAAAGCAATCAAATATGGTAACCAGGTGCTCTCTGAGCTACCTAACATTCTCCAGGCCTTTGTGCATCACTATGAATAGGTTTTCACTACTCAGGACTCCACGCCTGCATGCCAGCAAGCTCTTCAGGATTGCCTTGTTGTTGTGCCACATAGGCTTTCTTCAACCTAGATTAATTTTTGTGATCAATTGTTAACAATTGATGATCTCAAGGAAGTTGTTTCCTCTATGGCTGATGACAAGGCTCCTGGGATTGATGGCTTCTCTTTTGAATTTTTCAAAGCTCTTTGGGACTGTGTTGGGAGTGATTTGCATCATGTTTATCTTGAAGCCTTTCAAACCAACTCTCTAGGCAATTTAATAAATAAAGGCAATATAAAATTCATACCTAAGCCTGGGGATCCAGAGGATATTTGCAACTGGAGGCCTATCACACTTCTCAATGTTTCCTACAAAATAATTGTCAAAGCCCTGGCTCTGAAAATTGGCCACCTCTTGCCTCAGGTTGTGCGCCCTGAGCAGACTGGTTTCATTAAATCTAGGTTTATTTTGGATAATATTATTGATGTTTGGGAAGGCATGGAGTGGGCCCGACGGTCGAACCAGAAAGCGGTGTTCATTAGAATTAATTTTTCCAAAGCCTATGACCGCATTGAATGGCCTTTCATTCTTGTGATGTTGCAAGGCTTGGGATTTGGACCCAACTTTATTCAGTCTGTTCGTATACTTTTTTTCGATGCTTCAGCTTGCATTACAATTATTGGCCGCCAGTCTTCTGCTTTTGGTCTTTTTTGTTCCATTCGCCAAGGGTGCCCTCTTGCCCTTGCTTTGTATGTGCTGGTTGTTGAAGGCTTTGGCTATCTTTTGGCCCATGTTGTCTCTCAATAGCATGTTAAAGGGATCTCTCTCCTGGACTTTCAGGAGCAGCTTGTCAATGGCCACTTTGTGGATGATTCTTTTCTCACTCTTTTGGAAGATGAAGAATCCATCACTCCTGCCCTTGATTGTCTTGACACTTTTTGTCTTGCCTCCAATTCTGCAATTCAATGGCACAAGACCTTATGCTACAAACAATTGGTGCTCCCCACTCCTGCGTGGCTCCAAACTTATAACTGGAAGTGGATTGGGTAGGGAGAAATCTTTCATTTTCTAGGCATCCCCTTCACCTTTCAGGCTTCCCCTCGGGAGCTTTGGCAAGCCATGCTCTCCAAGGTTGAGCAGAAGATGGCCTATTGGATTACTAAGCCTCTCTAATTGGCTAGTAAATTCCAGGTTTGCCCTAAAATTTTGGCAACCACTCATGTCTACTACTCTTCCTGTTGGGCTCCTTCAAAATCTGCCTACAATAGGCTTGAAAAATTGCTTCAGGATTTTTTATGGGCTTCTTCTGAAACCCACAAAGGTTTTCATCAGGTCACTTGGGAGTATTGTTGTCTCCCTAAGGAATCTGGAGGACTTGGGCTGCTCTCCACTCAACGACAAGGGACTGCTCTTTGTGTCAAATGGATTATCTGGGCTCTTATCGGAGATGAAGCTTGAAAAATTCTCCTCAAGCATTGTATTCAGTCTAGTTTTCCTGTTCACAAACCCGCCTAAAAAGGAATTGATCTCCAAACCCTCTTGGTTATGAGGGAGTCGATTCAAATTGTTGGCTCCTTTGTGGTCAAGAGCATCTGGCGCTCTTTGGAAATTGTTAAACCGTGGCTCCGTTGGGCTGGGGCTGGATTTTGTGATGGGTTTTTCATCAACCAACAAAACTTATGGTGGTCTCCCCTTCTAGTTTAGAATGGTCAACCCTTGGCCAAGTCACCTTGGCTCAAGGCCCTTAGATTTCACAAAAAGGGCATTCAAACCCTGCACCAACTCTTTCACCAGTCCACTATGCGTCTTTTGTAGTGGGATGCTTTTAAAGCCCAGTACAGTCTTCAAAACTAGGACCGTCCTACTTTCGACGGGCTGGTGAGCACCATTCCAGTGGACATGCTTCACAAAGTTGGCATTCATGGGCACAAACCTTGGTGGAAAGACTGGAAATGGTTTCCAGACACCCCTCTCAGGAGCTACAAGCTGCAGCTTGGTTATAGGTGGCTTTCACCCCATTTTCCTATGATCCGTACTTTGAACCAGAGGTGGCTTCTTATTTCCTCTTCCTATACTTGGCGTAAGAGGTTTGATACCACTTGGTTTGCAATTTTTAATTTGAAGTTGTCCCACTTTGCTTGGTGTATTCTTTTCCAAGGCTTGCCTGTGGGTTCTTGGCTTGTTCATTTGGGGGTTCCTGACCCTTGCTGCCCTTTTTGTGGGAAATCTGAAAGCTTTAAGCATCTTTTTTGGTTTTGTCCCAGAGCTCAACAACTTTGGACTTGGATTCATGATTTTTTTCAGCCTTTTCGGTCAGAACCCTTCTCTTGGCATATGGTTCTGCTAGGGGACCCGCTTGGAATCCTGGCTAAGTTCACCCAGCTTTGGCACACTTTTAGGGTGGAAATCCACTTCAATATCTGGAAAGATAAAAATGCTTGCATATTTGCTCATTCTCATTTGGATGTTAATGTCTCTATTTATCCTAAAGCAGTTATTTGTTCTAATGTTCTCCTACAGATTCAGGTGCACGCCAATAAGGTTGCACTGGAGGTGGCTCACCTACAGGTCCTCTTGGACCCCTGGGGCAATGCCCCTTGTACTGTGGCTTAGATTCTAGATTCACCCTCCTCCTCTTGTGGCCAATCACCCTCTCGAGGCCGAAAACAAAATGATTATGCGCGTCCCCGCTCCCAGCCTCTTGCTCGGTGGGATTCCCGGCCTCCCAGGTGGGCTCGTTCTCCTCCGTCATGACCTGGTTAGGGCTAACTCTCTGGTGGTGCTACAAGGAGCGGTGTTGGCGGTTCTGGGTGGCCCTCTGATGCTCTGTCTGCGTCTGGCTCTGGCTGGCCTGCCAGTGGTAAAAGTTTTTCGCAACTGTCTCTTGCAATCTCGCCCCGATGCGAGGAAGAAGATAAAGATAAAGATAAAGATGATGATGGTTGGGGTGCTCCTCCTGACGTCACTCCAAACCCCGCCGATGTATGGGGGAAAAATTTGGATGACAGGGATCCCCAAGGCTCTATTGGCACTGCTTTGGCCGCGTAATTACTTGTTTTTACTTCCTGCTTTTAGACTTTTGGGCTAGGCACATGTGATCGGTTATTTTGGCTTTTTTGGGCTTTGCCCATGTGACTTTCGGGATGTGCCTTCTTACCACCCGCCCCTTTTTTTGTAAATTTGTATTCTTATCTTTATATTAATATAGATATCTACCTATTCATCAAAAAAAAAATTATAAACATAATTATTTAAAATTTGATTATTTATAACCTTTTTAAAATAAAAATTAAAAAAATAAAATTATATATATATTTTTATTATATTTAAAATTTCCCTTACTTAATTTTCTTAATAATAATCTCCTTTCACCAACTTTTCAACATCATAAAATAAATTCAAATTTGCCTTCTTGCTTCATAGATCAAAGTAACTTTCATTTCACTCCAACTTCTTTTCAATATCATAAAAAAAGTTCAAATTTGCCTTCTTGCTTCATAGACCAAATTAACTTTCATTTCACTCCAACTTCTTTCCTTTAAAGAAAACTTTAACAAACAATATGATTAGTATATTTACTTTAAAATGATAAGCAAAAGTTTACCAATAGATATGGTGCAGACTCCATATCATCACTATTAATGCCGGTCAAATTTGGCTTCCCAATATAGTTCGACTATCTTTTTTTCTTTCAAATCTGATTTTGTTATGATGTGTTGATCTTTTGACTTTTACTTATTTAATGGTGATTTTTCTCACATATATTTATTTATTTTAGTTCGGTTAATTTTTTTTAACAAATGTGTATTTTTAATTGAAATCAGATATAAATTTTACATATTTTGTAATTTTATTTCTTCATAAAAATTAAATATTATTTTTTATATTTGTATAAATAATATTATATTTTTTAAAATTAAAATTTAAATATATGATCAATTTTATTTCTATTTATAATAATGTGCGTGTTAATTAAAAGTGAAAAATATTTTATTTGATATATGATTTTACATTTAAAAAACAGTTTCGATTTAATTCTCAAACCATCTAGATTTGATTATGATATATTAATCCTTATTCAAAAACATATAAATATTATTTATGATATATTAATTCTTATATTAGAAACATATAATTATTGTTTGCATGTATTATTAAAGAACATTTATTAGAAAATCTGCTAAAGTATCTTATATGCTTCAAATGTTATCCTCAATCTTTTATCTTATATTTCAAACTAAACAAATAAATTAGAAATCAGATCCATACAATCATACAAATAACACAAAATGAAGAAAAAAAATATAGTTACTAACATTCTATTCAATTACTAAATTATATTTTTATTATTTATCACAATATTTTAAATTAAATATCTTTATTTTATTATTTAATTTTTCATATTACATTCCCCCTCTCTTTAAGTATATTCTGGATGCTTATTATTTACGTAGACTTTGTTCTTTCAACGATCCGTCTTTAACGGTACTTAAAAAAGGTGGGACCCTTTTACTTACTTTTTCTTTATATCACTTGTTTGACGCGGCTCTCTTTTGTATTACCTACTAGGTACCATATTTGACTCCCTATTTTGTTTCATCTATCTTTTTCTTACATCTCATTTTCTCCTTTATACCTATATGCATTAATGATTAATATCTATTATTTAGTTTTAAATAACTGGTATAAGTAATTTATTACTAGCAATTGCACCTTTGTGTAATGGGTATGCCAAAGAGGTGTGGAATGTCATTTAGGGAAAAAATTGGTGTATTTTTTCATAAATTTGTGTAGTATATGAGGTCAATTGATAGACCATTTGAAAAAATGATGTTGTTTGTGCAACAAACATCTCAATGTAGAAACAAAACCTCTAAATTTGTATGATAATCAACTTCCATTACCAACAAGCTCATATTATGTTTATAATAGGGAGAAATTGAGAGAGATGGATAGAGAGAGGGAGTGATAGAGGGGGAAAGAGTGAGAGAGAGAGGGGGGTAAGGAGATAGAGAGGGATAAAGACAAAGAGGAAGATAGATATAAAGATGAAGATGGGGATGGGGATGGAGATGGAGATGTTACCTAATGATCACCTTGAAGTCTTGCTCCTTGTTCTTTGGTTATCCATCCTTCCCCTTGCTTCTTTTTAAGGTCATGTTTGTATCCTAATGCTTCATTTTCCTCTTCTTGATAATGGATCATTGAGTTTTATATAGAGATAAAGAGATAGAGAGATAGGGGTAGAGAAAGATATGAATAGAAAGAGATGGAGAGAGGAGGGAGAGGGAGATATAGAGTGAGAAATAGAGAGATACACATATAGAGTAGGAGAGATGGATTGAATAAGAGAGATGGGGAGAGGGAGGGAGGGATAGATAGCTCAATAGAGAGAGAGAGAGGGGGAGTGATATAGATAGAGGGAGATATAGAAAGATGGAGAGGGAAAGGGGGACAAATAGAGATGTAGATGGAGATATAATGGTAGAGAGAGATAAAAAGATAGAGGTAGAGGGGGAGATAAAGATAGAGAGAGGGAGAGATATAGGGGTAGAGAGAGCTAGAGAGATAATGAGATAAAGATAGAGGGAGAGATAGAGATGAGAGGCAAAGAGATCTATATATAGATGTCTAGGAAGAGGGAGAGGGAAAGAGAGAGATGGATAAAGATGGATGGATAGAGAGAAAGAGACATGTCCAAAAATAGATTGGGGGAGAGGAAGATAGAGGTGAGATGAAGAGAGGGAAAGATAGATAGGAGGAGAGAAATAGAGAGAGAGAGAGATGGGAAGATAAATAGAGATAGATAGATATATGAGAAGAGAGAGGGAGGGAGAGAGGTAGAGATAGAGAGATAGATAAGGGGACAAGGAGGGAGGGAGGGAGAAATAGAGAGGGAGGGAGAAATAGGGGAGATAGAGATCTAGGGGGAGAGAAAGAGAGAGATAGCGATAAATGAGAAGAGAAAGAGAGATATAAAGATATATGGGAAGAGAAAGGGAGAGAGGTAAAGATAGAGAGATAGATAGGGGGGATAGGGAAGGAGTGATGGAGGGTGAGTTGGGGAGAGATAGAGAGGGAGAGAGAGAAAAGGAGAGAGATAGAGAAAAGAGAGAGAAAAGGAGAGAGATAGAGAAAAGAGAGTAAAGAGGGGGGAGAGAGGGAGAGAAATAAGGGAGATAGAGAGAAGGAGAGAGATAGAGAGGGTAGAGAAGTAGAGAGATATAGAAAGAGGGATTCATAGGTAGAGATAGAGAGAGGGGGAGATGGAAGGAGAGAGGAAGAGGGTACATGAACATATGTTCCCTTGTTTGATATGGGCTTGCATTGAAAAACTATCATTTTAAATATCAAGTATAACTCTCAATGAGCTCTCAAATAGGTCTTGTGTGATACCCTCCAAAGCATTCAAAGAATCAATCTCCAATAATGTCATCTAATTCATCATTAAATCTCTCCCTAAGCTCTTTTTTCTTATCCAAGATATAAACACTTGCATGCCCATGAATTGACTTGTTGTATTTATCTATTGGTACAATTTGAGTGAAGAAGAAGAGACTAGATGCATACTAACTTTCAAATTGGGATCCAAGGGTATTCTATATCCATCTATTTGAATTAAATAGAAAAAAGAGTTACTTGGACAATTAGATAGCAAATCCCTTACTACACTTAGTAATTCATGAGCCTAAAACTAATTTATACTAATGACGATACAATCCAAAATGGGAGGAGATTCACATTATAGACAAGAAGTTATCACTAGGTAGGGGATGATCCCACAATACTAGTTTACAATTTTTGGGCAAACTGGACACCGAACTAATTTTTTAAAACTAAATCTTCACTTTTGGGCTCCTATAGCAGCTGAACCGTGAGGAATTTGAAGATGATGAAAACTAGTGATTTGTGACATTTTGTCTATAGATTCTAAATATATTTTTTTCATTTTTTTTGGAATCAGATTACACGTATTTTGCCATCTCCTTCAAAAACTAGTTTTAAAAAAAAAAACAACATTTTAAAGTAGTGACGCTCACCATATACAACATAATTTTTATTTTTTTATGAAGGATAAAATTCTATTTTTTCGAATTTAGATTTGTAACTACAATATCTAGCACTTTCATTTGGTTTTATAATGTTTTTATTGAATATTTTTTCGTCAATTAAGTTTCGAAGTCAAACCAATTACAATTCAAACATAGGCAGACTGTATACAACATAATTTTTTCTGTATGTATCGAAATTCAATTTTTTTTAAATGGATCAAGGAAATCAATACCCAGCCCGAACATATTTTTCAAAATTTTATTTTGATAATCTATTATTTTTCCACATTTGTAGAACATAGAGCTTGATTTTCGGTGAAAAACCTATGTTTAATAAAACTAAAAAAAATATACATAATAAAACCAGAAAATATTAAAATTATATTTGTTGGATAGCTTGTTTTGAGGACTACCATCTTCCAATTGGGTTTGTGAAGTCTCCTCCATTTTCATCCTCAACCCGAGCTTCAAAGGGCAAAAATTTGGACATTTTTTGTGTCTGAGGGTGGGGAGGTGGGAAAAGGGGGGTTCGAGCGAACCCCCTTCCCACAATGGGAAACCCAGGTTCCCACATGCAAAGGGGTTCGTTTGAACCCTGGTTCAAGTGAACCTCTTTGGGGTTCGTTCGAACCTAGAGTTCGCTCGAACCCCCCCAAAATGATTTTTTTTTAATGGGTCAATTTTTGGAATTTTTCCTTCCTCACTCGAATTGTAAACCACTTTTGTGGGTTCACCCTAGGTCTTCCTCACATAGAATATCATCCTTTGATTTTGAAAAATTATTAATTCCCAATACAAATTTGATATTCTTTAAAATGAAAGAAAAAATCAAAAGCACAACTTTCAATTGTAATGGAACCATGACTTTCTACCCAATATGAGAACCATGTTTTTCTACCCACTATGACTTATTAGGATTTTGGTTTGCTTGGAAACAATCCAAGGAAGGATGATAATTTCCACTTGAGGCCTTCGTGGGTGTAAAATGTGCTCCAAAATTTTGCATTACACATAGCCGAGCTTTGGGAGATTGAGGGCACGCAACACAAAATGCCAATGTGGTTGGTTTTTCAACATCTTATCTTTTCTTGCCATCCGATATGAGTTTGATGGCCCTTTGAGGTACTCAGGGACAATGAAACATCGTTGCACAACAATGATCAGGCTTTTGAGATGGACAAAGACATGGAAATCTTGTCATTGAATGGCCATTAACTCTGCAGGTGCAAACAATAGAAATCCTTATAACAAAACAAATCAAACATAAATATTCACCATTTCCACTGAATAGTCATTGATCTTTCAGGCTAAGGGTACAATAGTATTAAATTTCCCGCACTAGATCTCTATTGTGCAAGCTGAAGAGGAATCATCACTACTTCCACTTAAAGATTTCTCAAGCTTGAATGCTTGACGATTACGCCATTTCTTAGATGGTATGTCCATGGAAGTCTATGAGCATGAATCTAGGGAAAAATATTGCCTTCGAAGGCTTTGGATTTCACCATTGCAAACACAGTTTGATTTCCAGCTAATCAAAATCCTTATGAAATCAGGAACTTGTGATCCATTGAATGATTGTTAAACGATAACTGACAAATGAAAACTGGTGAATAGACGATATGGATGTGATCGTATTGCATCCCTTCTCGTGGAAGGAGGACAAAAATATCGTGAACGGTAAACAAACATGATAAATTCAAAAAATATGGAAAAATGTTGACAGATAAAATTAAACCGACAATGACGAACGATAACCTTGATCTTCGTGTATTGCCTGCCAGCTACGCTTCACCGTAGCACATGTCTCTTTTGGTCAATATTTGTATGGATGGATGAGATTGGTCTCATCCTCTCCCAACCCTTTTTCTCCATTGCACACCGTTGATGGCAGGAATCAGGCTTGTTCATTTCAAATTGGATATGCCTTCGGCCTAAATTACAAATTAGGGTTTTTTATAGCAAAGATAAATTAATTAATATAATGAGATCTTCAATTAATTAAATTATTTAAGATTATAATAGTGAAATTGATAAATGGAACAAGAAGGTTAGAATACGTTTAGGTATTTCAATATGTTTTATTACCCTTGATTTTGACTACTGGATTGTGATAGATGCAAACTAAATATTAAATATGATATTAGAATATTATATAGATTGCATGCACAAATATATCCTTGGATTTTTTCTTTTGGGATGAAATTGTGTATGATCTAATCCTACTATTGTGATGATATCATGTAGGCACAACTTTTTTCCTTTGTAACTTTGAACTCCAAAAACATGTATACATATAAATGATATCCAATTTTAGGTCAATATGGTATTAATGAATACCTTTTGGGGTTTACTGTATAATTGAAGTGTGGAACTTACTTAGGCCCTAGTTAAACCCCTTTTCAAATTGTGAAAACTCTATTGCAATTACTAATTATTAATCTCCTATCTATACAGATTATTTGGCTACTAAAAATTAATTCAAAAAAATATTGAAAATAACACAACTGCAATTTCACAAATAAAATCACAGGAACAAAGAATAAAATATGCAAAACAATAAACACAGTATTTTTGGACAAATTATCCTTGGAAAAACCCCGAAGGAAAAACCAAGTTCAGCAGATGAGAAATTTTATTAAACTTCAGCAAATCAAGAGTTACATAAACTGCTTGCCTCTTATAGGTAGAGCTCTGGCAATATTTTTCTTCACTTCTACTGGAAACTAGAATCTCTATGAAGAATTTCTCTAAAAATTCTTCCCTCAATTTCTCTGTTGAAATTACACTACTGGTGTATCCAACACTATCACTACGCCCTTGCTATCACTGAAAACATGTCTTAAGAATGTGTTCTCCAAATTCTCATTGATCCCCTTTTATAATCTTCTCATTGAGCAACCAATGGACATGATTTAATTTCAATATATGGCTTAGATTATCTGGACTCTAACTAACCACTTTCTAGAAGTCTTTAGAGAAATCAATTAATTAATATTTCTGGGTATGGAGACACCTGTCCAAGCTACACAAACTAACACTCCCTCTTAGCAAGGAAGGTGTTCTGCATAACACCCAACTTATCTCTGAAGAAGATGAATTTCACCTTCCCTAATGCCTTTTTCAAAATGTATGCTACCTTCCAATCTGTAGGTATATACTGCAGTTGAACAATCCTCCATTATACAAAATCCTTGATGAAGTGATACCTGATGTCTATATGTTGAGACCTATCATGAAACACCAGATTCTCAAATAATCTGATGCAACTTTGATTGCCGCAGTGTATCGCCGTAGTCTCAACCCTCAGACCAAACAAGGCTACCAGGGACTTCTAAATCCATATAGCCTCACATGTCGTCATGCTAGCTGCTATATATTTTTTTCTTCTGCAGAACTTAGAGCCATGGAATTTTGCTTCTTGTTGTACCAAGAGATAACTCCTAATCCCAAACTGAAGGAACACCCTAAAGTTCTTTTCTTGTCCACTGTACTTCCTACCCAATCTACGTCATTATAGCCTATCAACTTGATACCATCACCTCGAGCATAGATGATCTCATACTCAATTGTACCACACAAATACCACAACACATGCTTTGTTGTTGTCCAATGCACTCTCTTCGGTCAACCATGAATTGACTAAGAGAGTTTACTGCAAAGGATATATCTGGCCCGGTGTTGACCAAATACATGAGAGACCCAATCAACTATCTGTATATGGTGGGGTCTACATCCTTCTCTCTAGATGAGTCTACCTTCTTCCAATTTATGATCATAGGTGTAGACATGGCTCTGTAATCCTCCATCTCAAACTTCCTCAAGATTTTGATGTAGTATTTCCCTTGTCTAAAGAAAATATCTCCATCTATCTTCCATGCCTCCATGCCTAGAAAGTAGTGCATAAGCCCCAAATCATTCATCTCAAACTCTGTTGCAAGGTCCCTCTTCAACTCCTCTATGAGCCCCAATGAACATGTTAAAAACAAGTCATCCACATAAAGAACAAGAATGTGAACCTCACCCCCAACCACCAAGTAGTAGAGGTTAGCATATGCCTCACTCTTCATGAAGACCATTCCCTAAAAGTATCTATCAATGTGCTCATACCACGCCTTGGGATCCTGCTTGAGTCCATACAAAGATCTCTTCAATTTTCACACATAATTTTTGTTGTTGTGTGCTACAAATCCCTCTAGTTGTTCTATGTATACCTCCTCTACCAATTCACCATTAAGAATCATCGTCTTGACATCCATTTGATGGATCTGCCATCCAATTTGTGTTGCAAGTGAGATCATGACTCATATATAAGTATACCTGGATACCAGAGCGAATGTCTCCTCATAGTCTATTCCCTCCGTCTAAGAGAACCCCTTGGCCACAAACCTTTCCTTGTATTTCTTGATGCTACCATCTGCATTGTACTTGATCTTATAGATCTAGCATGATCCAACCACCGACCTATTTTTCGGTTTGGGCACAACCTCCCACACGCTATTCTGCACTATTGAGGTATATTCCTCAACCATCGCATCTCGCCACACCTGTTGTTGTGTGGCCTCTTGATAGATGGAAGCTTCGCTATCTACCAACTGATTGACTAATGCCATATAGTCATTATACCTAGTTGCTTTCCTTCGCTATCTATTGCGCGTTCTAGGAGCTCCCACAAACTCCTGAGTATCCCTATGTGTCTATTGATCCTCATGGTTCCTCCTACCAATTGTAGAGGATAAAGTATCAACCTCAATGTCTTCCTGATGCATCTCTTGGATTTGTTGCATCTGTTGCTCCATACTCTGTGAACTCTGAGCACTTGAGCCTGTGCTTGTACTAGTAACTGTACTCATTCTTCGTTGCCCCTGATCTAGTTGAACGATCCTTGGAGCTTCTATTGGCTACTCACTCTGATCATCTGCTATAAAATCTTTGGACCTCTTATATGACTTGTCCTCCATGAATTTGATATCATGTATAACTATAATCCTCCTAGCCCCTGGAATAAATATTTGATATTCCTTTGAGGTCTCATTATACCCCACAAAGTACCCTCTCTCTGCAGTCTGATCTAACATGGAATTTGTAGGCCTTGGAATGTCACAAACTGCCAAACTTCCAAATATCCTTAAGTGACTAGCATCTGGCTTCTTGCTTGTGAACTCCTCCTCTAGTGTCATCTTTCCCAATACCTTATGTGGAACCCTATTTTGTATGTATTCTATTGTACTACATTCCTTTTCCCATAAGTAATGTGGCATATCCTGGTAATACAACATAGGCCTTGATGCCTCTGATATAGAATGATTCTTCCTCTTAGCAACCCCATTCTACTGCAGGTTGTAAGGAATGGTCCACTCTCTCTTGATTCCTTCACTGGTATAGAACTCCTAGAAATCTTTCCCTTTGTACTCACCTCCATTGTCTAACTAAAGAACCTTTATCTTCTTGCCTGTCGAATTCTCTACAAGAGCCTTGAAATCTTGTAAATGATTGAAGACCTCATCCTTGGTCTTCAAGAAGTATATCCAAGTCTTCCTAGAGAAATCATCAATAAAAGTAACAAAGTACTTGTATCCTCTGAGAGACTTTATCGGCATTGGTCCACAAATGTATGAATGCACAAGATCAAGAACACCCTTGGATCTGGTGTCACTCCTTGGAAAAGTTGTTTTCACAAACTTCCCTAATGCACATCCCTTACATACATCATCATGTTCTGTGATCACCTCTGGAACACCTATCATTGTCTCATGAAGCAATTTAAGTGCTCCATGATGTATATGGCCAATCGTCCTATGCCATATATTTCCTTGATCTCTAAGATTACTATTGCTCATAAGTGCCTTATGAGTATCAAACTACAACCTATAAATTCGATCACTCCTAACTCCAATAGCTATGGGTGATTTCCAATCCTTATGCTTGATTAACGCATGTGACCCTCCAAAGATTACATTGTAGCCTTTATCTTGAAGGACAAATATGGAAATCAGATTCATGCCCAAGCCTAGCACATGCAACACATCATGAATGGGAATCAACTTGCCATTCTCCCTCTGAAATAGAACAATCCCTCTCCCAAATGGATTGAGTTTGGATATGTTCCACATAGAAATTTGGATTTTGATGTCCTCCTCCTTATAACTGGAGAATTATGCTCTAATTCATGTCATATGAAATGACACCCCACTATCTATATATCAAACACCCTGTGAGGTTGAGCTAACCATACAAGCTATGAGTTCAAACTCATCCTCTATTCTACTAGAAAACTCATCTGCACTTGTCGAAGCTGCCATTTGCTTCTTGCCTTTCTTTTCATTTTTCATCCTTTGCGATAAATTAATGACGTGGTGGCCAAAATCATGACAACCATAGCATTTGATCTTAGACAAGTCCTTCTTCTCACTTTTTGGATTTGATCCTTTGCTAGACCCTTTCTTCGCTTTCTCTTTTCTTGCTAAGGCAACATTTTCCTATTCCACCTCACTTTTTTGACTATTACTATTGGTTCCACTAACAAGACTTAGTCTAAGCTCCTCTTGAGTGAAATCACTCCATAGTCAATCCTAATTTGGTAAGGTGTCTTATCCATTAATAACTTGAACAAAGATATCCCACTACTTAGTAAACCCATTCAGGGCTATTCGTACTATCTTGTCATCATTTGGTTTATCTCCAACAACTGCCAACTCATCCTTGATAAGTCTAAGTCTGGCGAGGTAACTTCTAATGTATTAAACCTTATTCATCTTAGTATTCCTCAACTTTTCTCTAAGAACCAGCTTCTGGTTAGTGGTAGCATTCTGGTACAGATTCAGAATGGCATCCCACATCTTCTTCATTGTATCTAATTGTGTGATATGCAAAACTATATAGTCCTTAACAGCTTTAAGGATTATCCTCCTCGCCTTAGCATATCCCTTCTTATATGCTAAGAGATGTGTTTGATTCATAGGTACAACTACAATACTGGTCACATATTCCTTGATACCATTCTCTTCCAACAATAAAGAAATTCTATCTTTTGAAACACCAAAATTTGAGGCTCCATCCAATCTATCCTGATCTCTTAAACCTGTTGAGGCCATTTCAAAAGATGAGTAAAACCCAAATAATTTTGAAGAGGTTGAATAGGGTTTTATAAACTCTCGATTTTTCCTTCCTATGCATGAGTTGAGCCTTTTCTGCCCTTATATCAACTCTGATACCATGTGGAAAGTCTATTGTAGTTACTAATTATTAATCTCCTATCTCTATGGGTTATTTGACTGTTTAAAATTAATTCATAGAAAATATTGAAAATAACACAACTACAATTTCACAAATAAAATCATAGGAATAGAGAAGAAAATATGCAAAATAATAAACATAATTTTTTTGCACACATTATCCCTGGAAAAACCCCGAAGGGAAAACTAGTTCAGTAGATGAGGAATTTTATTAAACTTCAGCGAATCAAGAGTTATATAAACTACTTTCCTCTTGCTGGCAGAGCTCCGACAATATTTTTCTTCACTTCTATTGGAAACTCGAATCTCTATGAAGAATTTCTTCGAAATTTTTTCCCTCAATTTCTCCTGCTGAAATTCCACTACTGGTGTATCCAACACTATCACTGCAACCTTGCTATCATTGCAAGTCTATCTCAAGAATGCATTCTCCAAATTCCCATTGAACCCCTTTTACAATCTTCTCATCAAGAAACCAATGGCCATGATTTAATCTCAATCGATGGCTAAGATTATTTGGACTCTAACTAACCACTTTCTAGAAGTCTCTAGAGAAATCAGTTAATTAATATTTTTGGGTATGGAGACACCTATCCAAGCTACACAAACTAACAAAAAATTTGTAAGAACAAAGACACTAAATACAAGCATGCGAATGCCAAGACATTATAGTATATATTGATGAATTTATGCACTTCCTTAAATAACACTACATGATAATGCATTTAGAGAAGTGTTTTCAATTAAACGACATTACACTTATATTTTTACTAATTTCTTTCAACTTGTCTTTGAATATGAAATATCAAGTGCTCATTTCAAATATATTAATGCTCAATCTAACAAGCACGGTCCAATTTAGTGGAATTACTCTATTGGAACTTTAGTGTGTTATTCACCTACAATTTTTTCCTACTAAGGTTTCTGGTGGAAGGGTTGATGGACTGTTCTAAGTTCATGGTTTCAATTATAAGATCACAAAATAGTAAACAACTATGGTAACTCAAATAATGTTTCAATGAGTTTCAAGTGTTCGAATTTAGCATCCAACTTGTCTATTTTTCTATTGATATATTCCCAACTACAATTATTTTAGAGGAGAAATCACAACCATAAAATCATACATATGTCACTAGTGTATGATAGTTTAGATACATTTTTAGTGTTATTGGAGTACATGTGATGACAACTATGAGCATGGTGATGTTCTTGGAGATGATCATGGGTATTACAATTAACTAGAAGGAATCAATTATTTCTCTTTGTTATCACAAGCATTCATAGTGTTTGGTTGTAGTGCAAGAAGATATGCATGATTTAGGTGAAGTGAAACAATATCTTTTGACCAAGTGTGAGTGACATCAACTTTTTACTATGTACACTGGATATCCTTAAATATTGATTCATGCGCTTCCTTTAATGTTTCTTAACTAAATTAAATAAAAAAACAACTCTATTTGATCACATAATATTAAGGTGTTTCAATATCATAGTCTCTTGGTTGAGTGTATCGAAAATTGTACTCTCAATATAGTTAGGTTTAGTGGGAAACACACTTAAAATTTAAGGATTAAATCAAATACTAAAAGGGACAAAATTGTACCTTGATCCAATCCAAAATGTATAAACAAGTGAAATGAGATATGAGATGAATAAAAGGAATACAAAAACAAACCAATGGAGAGATAGATTCAAGATTTTATTATTGTGTGTAAGATCTGATCAAATTAAGTACCAACATGACATATTCTAAGACAAAGCCAAAGAAAGTGTAAAATAAAAAGAAAAAAAGAGTGAAGTATGCACTTCTCTCCTCTACGGTTATGTTAATATAATTTTTAATTTATTTTTAATATTAATTATAAGGTAATACACAAATATTTTCATAAGATATATAAGTCTTGAGAAAATACTAATTTTGATGACTACTAAAAAATATGTATGCACAGTCCTTTTCCTGCACACAATCTTTAGGGCTTATGATAGAAGGAATTGCATAAGCTTGTCTAATTGCAAAAAAGGTTAGCTCAAGTGAAATTTATCCTTTAGCACAACATAGATATAAAGGGGGTGAAGGAAAACATATTTTTAGTGGTTTGAATTGAGAAAATGAATTATTCCACCCTCAAAAAACCTTCATTAATGTTGTGGGACAAAAAGAGATAGTTTCCTAGCATAAAGATATTATTCTCAACAATGACCTATAATTTTTCTCCAAGGAAAGGATAAAGAATTATTCCATTTCTTCCCTAGTTTTAGTCTTTAGGGAGGAATTCATAGAAGAATACCATTTTTAATTAGATTCAATTGGACCTTTAACCATTTATGGCCAAGAGTTATAGATTTGTAAAAGTAGCTATCAAGAAACTATCGACCTTATATGGAAAAATATAGAAATTTACCTTTGTGCACATGGCTACTACACTTATTTTGAGTCCACCAAGGAGCATGATTTATCGTCAACAATATATAATGAATTTGGTGAAATAACTCACTTTTTTAACCCCATAATGGAATCTTTTAATGTGATATTGATCTAGGTTAGAATCCACAACATTCCTTTCTAATTCTAGATTGAATCATGTTTTAAAGCTATTAGGATTTCATTATGGAGATTCTTATCAAGAGGCTCATTGACGTAGAATTTCACACATGCAAAATCTTAGAAATATACGCTAGAGAGAAGCCTCAACAACTTCTTTGCTTGGGAAAAATCCATGTTTCTCTTCAAATATAATTTTAGGAAGGATTTTAGCTAGCCTCATGGTAATAGATTTAGAAAAAATATTATACAAAGTATTACAAAGAGAAATCAGATTGAATTCTAACAAAGAGGAAGGTGAATTAGATTTAGGAATTAAGGTTATATGTGTAGCATTCATTTCCTTCAAAATATATCCATTCCTTCTAGATTCTTCCAAATCTAATCACACCTATTTTTTATGATTTCCAACATCATAAAGAAAAAAAAAAAAAAAAAAACTTTTACAATTTATATGCATACAATAAGCTAAATTATATTATCAAGAGACAATTAGAATATACAAAGTATCCTTGCATATTTCAAAACATAAAAATGTGGTACACCCTAAGTTTAGTACTCATGACCTAGGGTACATTCCATCATTTCTAGGATTTCATTAGGATGAAAATCAACAAGGTGTATAGATTGAATTTCAACCTCCAAGGTGAGTCAATCAGACCTAGATCTACATCTTTTTGAATCTTAGGAATGATTTATAAATGATTTGAAATGATTAACATAATTAGACTAAATGACCTAATATGATGAATTCAATTTGCCAAAGATAAACAGACAAATACCAAACTCTAAAAGTGGATCTAGAAAGTGCAGACTGTTGTGCACTTGTCACTAAAAGTTAGATTTGAGTGTTGTAGCAGGATTGGGTCACACATGGATGACTAGGTCTTTGTTAGGGTGTCTTCCTCAATTTTTGGGGTCCTCTAGTGTTGGATTTAAGCTTCTATTTTCCACTTGTCCCACTATCAAAATATTGTCAGTAAACTCTATAATTGAGTTTCCATGTCTTGACAAGGTTGATGATAATAAATGCAACAATGGATAATTTGGCCTCAAGATCTCTTAAATCCTTTTCAAACCTACAACGGTATGCACATTCACAAAGAGAGAAGATGGTGTTCCATATAGGGGCTTGCCTCAGTCAAACCCCATGTAAGTGGAAATATCAATGATAAAACCTTAATGGAAAGGAAGGAAATGATGAATGAACACAATGCTACAACTCACCACCCTTCAATGGCTTCCTTGAAAGACTAAATTCATGCACATCACTTCAAGGTCTTATATATTTCTTGATAGACTTGCTTGAATGCTTGAATACTTGGAGACCTAAAACAATTTTAACCTTCAAAAGATAATAACATGAACACACATATAATTTGACATGATGTTGGATCTTGAATTGTTGTAATAATGCTCTAGAATTCTTCTCTTGAATTCTCTTGAAAATAATATTTTCTCTTGAATGCTAGAAGGTGTGTTCATAGATTTCAAATGATTGAAAGACTAGGTATTTATCCAATTTATCAAAAATTAGATTCCAAAAGCTGACACTATATATTTGAATTTTGGGAATTAACATACCACCAACAACATATTTAAATTTGGGTCCTGGCTATGAAGGGGGGCCTACTCACCCACAAGTGACTGGGTCCTAGCCCAAAATTCTAGGACACTCAAAGTCAGAAATGATTTAATGATTGGATGCATTTGTTTAATACTTGTCCTCCTTCAAAAAATGGTAAAAGTTAGGCTTTGGAATGCATAATTTGGAAATTATAAGCTTAATTGAGCCCGATAAATTAGGGGGCCAAAACATAATGTGAAATTGTAAGTGTATAATTTTCTACACTACATATATAGGCAAGGTGGTGAATATAAGAAAGTCAAACACAATGAATTACTACCCCTCCAATGATGAAACACTGGTTAGATCACTTGACAAGTGCCCTAGTGAGTGGAAAGTGAGCATGCAAGAGGTGTCTCACAACATGAAGAAACATGTCTCAACCACATGAGTTGAGAAAAACTTTAAAATAGCCTAAGTAAATTTAAGCAAATGTGAATAGGTCAAAGTAGAAAGTGTAATTAACTAAATAGTTATGTAATGACCCTATTTACACTCACTATTTCCTAATGAAGTCCTAAAACTTTTGAAAAATAAAGGAGTAAAACAATCTATACTTGGAGCCTTGTTTTAAGATAGGGATAAAACCACTCATCTAACTTCCTCAATAGAATTTTTTTGAAGGAGATTTATATTTTCCTCCTTGAAACCAATCGTGGAATATTATCAAGCACTTGAGGAAGAACAAAACCCAAAAAAACTTCATATATATCATTGGGATCAGAAAGGATGTTTGAGAAGAAGTTTACTACCTCATTTTTTTATCTTGTTCAAGCCCAACAGTATTTACCTTGAAGAATAATTAATAGAGAAAATAGAATTTAGTTACTTTTTTACTTTTATGAAGGCATGATTTTTTTGTGTGTTATGGTCGTCTTCTTTTAACCAAAGTTTACAAGATTTTGTCTCGAATAGATTTATTCTCTAGAAAGAACTTACTCTAATTTTGCAAGGAAGCTAAGGTAGTGGAACACCTTCCTACACTAACCTTGAGATGAGAATAGTGCAAACCTTTTACAGATCTTTAACAGTTACAAAAATTTAAATAAGAATAAACACAAATATCATGCATACCACAACACAATGATTTATGTGGGGAAAACCCTTTCAGGAGAAAAACGCCACACTCCAAAATCTGCCCAATATATTATTTAGAAATCAAAAGATAAAAATATACTTGTAGAGAAAGATTCTCATAGGAGTGTCACCACCAGAGATCAAGAGACAACTTGACCACTATCAGACTTTCAAAATACACCCCCGTCTACATACATCCCACCCACTTATAAAAAGGTTTTTGGAACCTTCTAGAATTAGGGTTTTACAAGGTCATTTTTCATTTGATGTGTTAATGAAAAAACCTTGCTGTGTCAGCGGGAAAAATCCTTGACATGTCAGTGGGAAAAAACCTTGACATGTCAACGAAAAAAAAATTCAGGTTGTTGCCCCAAACCCCATGTCTTGCTATGAGTGTACATTATTTATATGGCTAGTTACCACATCTAACATACATCCTATCAATAAATTGTATATAATTGCAAGGTTGAGACACATTTTCCCAAAAATTCTCCCACTTTTCAAACACCTTGCAAGTACAATGGAAGGGTGTCATCATCATCTCTAATTGCTAGGGGTTGAAAGGCCCATAGTCTCTGAAAACCATCTGAACTTATTTGTGCTCACAAGCTTAGTTAAAGAATCAACAAAATTCATCATAGTCTCTACCTTAACCAAATTCACCCTGTCATATTTGACCATATCTCTAACAAAATGATATTGTACATCAATGTGCTTGGTCTTGGCATGAAACATTGGATTCTTGGCTAGACATATCAAACTTTGACTATCACAATAAATTGTCAATGCACCTTGTTTTATTCCAATATCTAAACACTGTCTCTTAAGCCAAATGGCTTCTTTACAAGCATGAGTAGATGCCATATACTCTGCTTCAATAGTGGACAAAGCAACCACAACCTGTCGCTTACTCATCCAACTAATTGCACCACCAAATAAAGTAAAAACGTAAGCACTGGTGGATCTTCTGCTATCAATATCACCTTCCCAGTCTGAATCCACATAACCATGAACATCAAGGGAAATCCCATCTTTAGTCATATTACTATGATAACATAAGGAATAATCTAAGGTACCACACAAATATCTGAAGACTCTTTTAACTACATCCTTATGAACTCTACCAAGATTAGACATATATCTAGAAAGAACTCCCACTGCTTGGGTAATGTCTGTTCTAGTAAAAACCATAACATACATCAAACATCCAACCACACTCTGGTAAGGCACTCTACTCATGTCTTCCATCTCTAATGGAGATGTTGGACAATCTAAAATAGATAACTTTGTTCCAACTAAAACAGGAACACACAATGGTCTACAATCCTGCATATCAAACCTTTGTAAAATTGAGTTGACATACTTGCTTTGGCCAAGCCATAACTTTCTACTCACTCTATCTCTTTTAATTTCCATCCCAAGAATGTGTTTATCTGCACCAAGATCTTTCATTTCAAATTTAGCAGCAAGTTGAGATTTTAGTTTTGAAATCATACCTTTCCCTCTACCAATAAATAAATTATCATCAACATATAATGCAATAAAAAGGAAACGATCACCATCAGTTTGATAATAAATACAATGATCTAATTTAGAATTCTCAAATCCCAAACCCAACACATATGTATCAAAATTTTGGTAAAACATCCTAGGACTCTGTTTTAAGCCATACAAATATTTCTTCAATTTGCAAACCAACTTACTTTTACCTTTCACCACATAGTGTTCTGGTTGTGTCATATAAATATCCTCCTCCAAATCACCATGAAGGAAAGTAGTTTTCACATCCATTTGTTCAACCTCTAAATCATAAGCAACAAAAATAGAAAGCAAAAAACTAATGGATGTCATTTTTGCAACAGAAGAAAATATTCACCATAATCAACACCCTCAACTTGAGAGTACCCCTTCACAACCAACCTTGCTTTATACTTCTCAATACCTCCATCTGAACCAATCTTTTTCTTGAACACCCATTTACAACCAATAGGTTTTCGTCCTTCAGGCAATGGTACAAGATCCCATGTATCATTATTTTTAAAAGATGTCATTTCTTCATCCATAGCAATCTTCTAGGATTTTCCATCATTCATACCTAGTACCTCTTCTATAGATCTGGGTTCATCAATGTTAGTATTCAAAGAAAACATACATCTCCAATCATTAGGTGAATACCTTTCAAGTGGTTGTCTATGCCTTGTAGACCTACGAACAAGCTGAGTAGAGGTTCTTCCTCCTCTTCTAAAGACCCATAGCTAGATGAACTCTCCTCAACTTCTTGTCTATCTTTGGGCCTCAATTCAACTTTCTTAGGTGTAGAGGGAAATTGAATCACATCTTTATGTTTACTTTGTTCTGGTTGTAATGTAACAAAAGAAGGCTTATTTTCTCTAAAAATAACACTTCTACTATGTATTACCTTATGTGCAACAGGATCCCAAAGCTTGTATCATTTCACACTATAACTATATCCAATGAAGATACATTTCACAGCCTTGTTCTCCAAAAAATTTCGTGTCTCCTTTGGCGCATGTGCATATTCCTCACAACCAAAAACTCTAAGATATCTTAATGAAAGCTTGTGACCCGACCATGCCTCCATAGGCATCTTATCAACAAGAGATGATGTAAGAGACCTATTAATTAGGTAACAGGCAGTGGCAATAACTTCAGCCCAAAAACATTGTTCTAGTACAACACCACTCAACATACTCCTAGCCTTCTCCATCAGTATCTTGTTCATTCTTTTTGCAACTCCATTCTATTGTGGAGAATATAGAGTTGTCTTTTATCTATGAATACCACACTCTTTACAAAATCTATCAAAATCATTAGAGAAAAAATCACCACCATAATTAGTCCTCAAACATTTTATTTTCTTTCCAATTTGCAACTCAACCATTTCTTTAAATTCTTTAAATCAACTGAAAACTTCAGATTTACTCTTTACACAATATACCCATGTCCTTCTACTATAATCATCAATAAATGAAACATAATATGTGGATTTACCAATTGAAGGAACCACTAAAAGACCAAATACATCAAAATGAATAAGATCCAATACACCACAAGACTTATGAGAACTCGAGTAAAAATGAATGCAATTTTATATTCCATAAATGCAATGCTCATAGAAATCAAATTCAAGATTACAATTAGAAAAACCTTCAACAAGGTTTTTATTTTTCAAGGCCCTTAGACCCTTTTCTCCAATGTGGCCAAGTCTCTAGTGCCATAACATAGTTTTCTCTGCAGGTAACTTTGTCTTAGAAGAAAAATCACCCTTTGGTGCCCAAAAGCCATGACCATCTACTGAAGGTGAAACCCTCACTTCTTCTACAAACTTTCTTTTCATAGAAGTACTATTGCACTCAACAATACATGCATCAAGATTATACAATGTCCCATATTTGAAACCTCTAGCAATCACCATAGCACCTCTAACCATCTTGAATCTTGCATCAAAAAATACTACCTACACACCCACCTATTAGTTTGCTCACAAATAACAAATTTTGTGCTAATCCAGGGATATGCAACACACTGTTAATCCTTTTTATTCTACCATTAGGAAACTTGATTTTAACTTTACCACGACCAACAATGTCTAAATGAGAATCATCACCCAAGTATACCTTACCTCCATTGAATTCTTTATATTCAAAAATCCAATCTCTATTAAAGGTCATATGAAAAGATGCGCATGAGTCAATTAACCATACATCATTACCTGCATGAGTTTCCAAAGATGCAATGAATTTGTCACCATCTTCCTTCTCAAACTTGGAATCAGAATCAAATTTCTTATTTTTCTTTTTCTTCTCTTCTTTCCATTCCTTGCAAACATGTTCAGGCTTACCGTAGTTCTAGCAAATAACTTTGGACTTTCCAAGAGATTTAGATCTCCCCTTGGACTTGGATTTTTCATGCTTCTAATTCTTCTTTCCTTTTTCCTTAGGTCTTCCACAAAAAATTAGGGCCTCCTTGGCAGTGATGGATACCTTCCTACTCATCTCTTTAGAAAGAAAAGAACCCACCACATCTTCAATCTTCAATATAACATAAGTACTGCCAATAGCCATAATAAGAGAATCCCATGAATCAGGCAAAGAACAAAGCAAGATCTAACATTTCTCCTCCTCATCCATTTTGACACCAACTAATGCCAATTGAGCCACCAACATATTGAATTCTTCTAGGTGGTTTGTGATTCGTCCACCCTCTTCCATTCTCAAGGAATATAAATTCTTCCTAAAGAAAATATTGTACACTAAATATTTGGCCATATACATCTCACCAAGCTTCTTCCATAGTTTCTATGCAAGGGTCTATTTATGGACATTAATTAAAATAGAGTCTTCCAAGCACAATCTAATTAGCCCATTGGATTTATGGTCCATAACATCATATTGAGTAGCTTGAGTAGGATCTATAGGCCTTGAAACATTCTCATCAGCATCATCCCATAGATCTCGATCTATCAACAAATCCTCCATCTTTAGCTTCCACATCTCAAAGTTATTTCTAAATATTTTCTCCACCTCTATTCTCCCTGATGAACTTGCCATCTGAAAATTCTTGCAACAAGATCACAAAGTTTCTTCTACACAAGATCCCACTCAAATATGGATTAGTTCAAAAAACTCAAGAACCCACAACTAAAACCAAAGGTGATCAAGCTTTGATACCACTTGTAAGGAAGCTAAGGTAGCATAACAACTTCCTACACTAACCTTGAGAGGAGAATAATGCAAACCTTTTACAGATTTTTAACAGTTACACAAACTTAAATAGAAATAAACAAAAATATAATGCATACCCCAACACAATGATTTACATGGGGAAAACCTTTTTGGGAGAAAATCCCCACTCCCCAAAAGCCGTCCAATATATTATTCAGAAATCAAAAGATTACAATATACTTGCAGAGCAGGCTTCTCACAAGAGTATCACCACCAGAGATCAAGAGACAACCTGACCGCTATCAGACTCTCAGAATACACCCCCATCTGCATACATCCCACCCACTTATATCAAGCTTTTTGGAACCTTCTAGAATTAGGGTTTTATAAGGTCATTTTTCATTTGACATGTTAATGGAAAAACCTTGACGTCTTTATACGAGTGTACAGTATTTGCATGATCATTTGCCACATACCAACATACATCCTATCAATATTAAATCTTATATAATTGCAAGGTTGAGACACATTTTCCAAACAATTTTTTGTTGGAGGTCCTTTTGTCTTTGAAAAAATAATTTATTCATTCTAAATTGAATACCATACTCTACTTGTTTAGAAGATATACTCTTGAAGTGACATTCATTCCATACTCTTATTTGTTGTTTTAAATACCATTTTTTACCAATCTGAAACATTCTTGAACCTGAAGTGAAGGGGGTGGCTTCCCACCATTATTTAAGCAAAGAGAGGAAGTTATTATATTTGAACCACATAGCCTCAAATTTGAAAGGAACTTTATTTGTGAAGGGAATTTTCTTTTGCAAATCCCAAAGAATGATGAAATGATTTGATCTTGAAAAAGAGATAATTGAAGAATGAAATTGAAGATCCTTAGAGAGCCAATTTGAAAAGAGTAAAAACATATCCATTTTGACTACTATTAAATGAGTCTTTCCTCATCTTTGTCCATATGAAATTTTCATTTTTAGGACAATCAAATAGTGAATTATCATTAACAAATTGATTGAAATATTCCATCATTTTAGGAGATGGAATGATTCCTCCTAACTTTTTCCTCTAAATATAAAATTGCATTAAAATCTCCTCCTTGGATACAACCTTTTGTTCTTTCAAATTTAGCAAGATAGAAAATAAGGAATCCCATAATTGTTTTTTTCCAATTGTAGAATTTGAACTTTATACATTGAAAAGCCAAAAGATTGAGTAAAATCCCCGACTTTTAAAATAATCTAGTGGTTTGAAGAATAAATTGAGTCAATATTAATTTATTTTTTACCAAAGAACAACTATGTCACCCAAGGCTCCTTCTGTTTGTAAAAATTATGAAACTCAATTTCACCCATTTTGAGAAAGTTTCAGTAGCCTAAAATTTTGATAATTTGGTTTCCTAAAGAATAATTATATCCAATCCATTATAATCAATTTGATGCTTAATTAAGCACCTTTTAGGGACAGTAATGCCCCTAACATTCCATGAGAGGATTCAAATTTCCCTCTAGGAGAGTGATAGGCTCTCCTTAGTCTTAAACATTTATCTAGAGTAAATTAAATACTATCCTGAATATCTTCTTGATTCTTTTTAGTCAATTTTTTATTTTGTTTAGAAGGTGGTGTACAAATATCTTTTATTTCTTCCCTTTCTATTTGATAGATAGATAAAGAGTGAGAAAAATCATATCCATAATTTTCCTCTAGTACTTGATCTAAAATCTCTTTAGACAAATCACTCCAATCTTTTGAAGAATTTCATTTACCATATCTTGGAACATATTTGGACTCTTAAGAATTTCCACATTTGGTTGTGGACTTTGGAGGGTTTTTTAGAAGCCTCAAAATCCTGAATTTTCAATAAATCAAGACCAAGAAGTCATTTTATCTTTGGATTTTATAAGGGATTCCAAAATTTCATTATGACCTTGTTCATTAGAATGATGTGGAGCCACCAAAGGTTCAGAATCATCAATTGTTTTCCTAGGAGAATTTACATTATGAAAAGATGATTCTTGAAGTAAGACATTTTCATTAGTTTCAATATCAGGAAAACAAAAGACTTTAGTCTTTTCTATCTGATTATGTTCAAATGCTTTTTCTATCTCATTTTATTGAGATGCCTTTTCTATCTTATTCTATTGAGATTCTTGTTCTAGAGTTTTTGGATCCTCGTAGAACAAAGAAACCTTCTTCAAAGTAAAGCTACATGAGCTTGATAAATGACCAAAATTATGGATTTAGAACAAAGAGGAACATGGCCCTCAAAGGGAATAGATTGCAAACAAGATTCATTATTAATTTTAATAGAGAATGATTTCGGATTTTTTTTGACAATGTCCATTAAAAAACAAAAATGGGCAATATTTTTGGGTCTTCAAAATAAGTCATGATTTTTCCAAAAAAACCCTAGAGAATTATCCAAAAATTCTAAAATTTGGAGACCTATATATTCAAGGGGAAGAGATTTCAACTGGACCTAAAAAAGGATAAACTAAATGCACAATAAAAAATAAATTAAAGTTTGATTCCCATGACTGAAAGTACCTCTCTTTTTCTAAGAAAAAAAATCAGAACCCCTCACCAATTTTCTTTCACCCAAAATATTAAATGATCTTTTTCAAGAATGAGATTCCAAACCTTACCGATAAGTGCTTTTTGCTGAAGATCTGGAACATGAGGATAAATTAAATCTTAAAAAATAGACGTTTGAGAATCGTCTTTGGTAGTGAGATCTTGAGATTTATTTTCTGAAACAACTTTTGGCCTTGAAAATTTCTTGAAATTCTTTTGAGGTGTCCCCTCGTCCATAATCCCAAGGCAATGGTCTCTAAAAATGTTTGTGCTTGTCCCAAAGATTCTGAAAATGACCGTTCTCACTCCATAACCTTACAACTGCATATAATTTAATGGTTAATAGAAATATATCATATTTGTGCATATGCTTTCATTGGAGTAGTTTACTCTATTTTGCAACAATAAAAATACTATATATAAATTATTATTTATTTATTTATTCAATGATTTTCATGTATTTATGATGACGATTTTATATTTTTCATTAATTTTTGATCTAGAAGATCATAAGTTAAATATAACATGATTAACTCACTAGAATTATGAGACATGATATTTTAAAGAAAACAAGTGGAAATAAGAAGTGTGGAAAATATTATTTGAAATAATCTCATAATAGTGATATGCTGATCCAAATCAAAATTGAGTATTAAACTAACACCATACAACATCAAGTAACTAGTTTTATAAGTATCTCCTAAACTTAGACCAAAAGTGATCAACAGGTTAAACTTGGGGTAAACAATCAATTTCTCAAAAAATATGAATTTGTGAAAAGGGAAAGGACTTAACTATTACTTGTGTGCACTTTATTATTTTTTTCCTTTAATTGAATGCCACCATCATAGTTTGAATTAATATAGAAATTATGCAATTCTATCTTTTTATTGATTTATTTTTAATCTTACTTTTGGGGTATTGAACTCCCTTAAACTAACTCCACTTTACCAAGAAAAATTGAGGGCTCATCACCGAGGATTACAAAATGTAAGGGGCACAATCAAATGGGTACCTACCACTTCCTAATACTTCCCCCTTGTTGAGAAGAATTTGAAGATTTTCCTATTGATTTATAGGTGGTACTATAGACAAAATTGGTCAATGAGAATGAGGCTAGTTAATAGAACTAATTGAAGTGTATGTTAATTTCTTGTTTAATAATTGTGCATTCAAGTCATCGAAAATGCAAAGGGATAAATGGTATAGTGTGGTTGGAGATCTCATCACCTAATAAAGACAAGCAATGTTCTATTAACCTAAATCCTGACTAAAAAATTTAAGAAAGAGCAATCATCAGGCACAACATGGTGAGATTGACAATATCCAATCTAGGTGATTTTTTTGTTTTATTTTTTAGTTTGTATGTATCATTTATTGAGATATAGTGTATTGATGATTTCATAATCCTTTCCCTTTATTGAACACAACTATAAACACCATTACCAACATCATCCTTCAATAGGTATTGGCATATGCAATTTAGTCTAAATTTTTAGCCTTTACTAACCCTTTTGACAATCAAGTTAGTAATTCTAAGTATAAGGTTTCCAACTTTGTTGGATCAAGGAGACACTTTTTTTCTTTTTTTTTACTCTAATGATCTAGGTGTCATCAAATGAATTCATTTTCTTCTAATCAACTAGGCCAAGCGTTAAGCTAACTTATACCAAAAGATTGAGGAATAACCTTTTTATTAGGGAAATTCATCTCATTTTAAGATCATTTTCTTACGAGAAGATGATTGAGAGAATGGAGTTCATCATCAAATTAAATAACAAAATATCAACACTTCAACAAACAAAAAATGATATAGAATCATAGAGATGCGATGACGGAGAAACAATGGTGACAGGGGTTTTGAAGACACAACAACTTGCAATATGGAGTGGGACAACAAACATGATGGCCCTTCAATAAAAGAAACGTTTGTCAACACTCAACCCAGAAGGCCTAACCCAGATAGGGCTTGGCAGGCTTTGGATAAACATGACAATAAAAACAATGGCATGGATAAGGGCGGAACGAGAGCAAGGTCTCAACCATGGAGGGGGAAACATTTTAGTTCGATGTATATACCTAAAAAAATAGATTTTAGAACTATGGCAGATAAGATCTGGCATCTGAAACGACAAGCGGAGAAAGTTGGTCCCAGTCAGGTAATACCAAGCACTTCCTATGCAACTATGACCACTTTGCTTCTTGAAAATAGTGAATGGAAAGATTCAGTGAGTTTTTTAAAGGCTAGGGATTTTTTTCTAAAATGGGGTTGGAAATGGCCGGCTTTTTCTAAACTTAGGTCTTGGTGTGATAAAAATTTGGGGCATGAATGTGAACTTAAAACCTTGGAGAAAGGATTCTATCTAGTTATATGCCAAACCATGTTGGATAAGGAATGGATTATTAATAGTGGCCCATTTGTAATGGAAGGATTAGGATTTCATATTAAGGATTGGACCCCAAATTTCAATCCGAATGACACCACGGTGGAAGACATTCCCATGTGGATTAGGTTAAAAAATATCCCACATGAATATAGAGATCAGGAAACCCTCAGCATGATTGGTAGAAAGTTTGGAACTTTCGTGAAATCGGAGGAGATTGTTGACAAAACAGATTTTAGCATTTTCCCTAGAATTTGTATTTTAAGACAGGGGATCCATTCCCTACCAGAAAGGCTAGAACTCAAATCGGGGGAAGGGATATGGGTCCAAAAGTCAGAAACAGAGGATGCATATTTTGAATGTTTGAGTTGTATTGGGAAAACAATGTCTCAAAATGAGACTATTTCTTCAGAGAAGGGAAAGGGTTTATTTCAGAACAGTCTGACTGAGGAAATCATAAATCTATCGGAGGAAGTACAAAATGATTGTTTCAGCTACTCTCAAGAATGGGGTACTCAATTTTGAAATGAAACTCAGGAAGCAATGATTTTGGATGATGGATGGAAGGTTATACAATGACAGGAAATTGACTCTCTTTGGTAATGCCTATGAGAATGAAACCCAAGAATGGGGAGATAAATTTTTTGCTAGAAGTGAATCCCCTATATCTACCCCTTTTGAAACAATGAGGGGTGAGATGAGTATTCAAGGTGGGAAATAGATAGGCTTGGATGACATAAGGAGTGATATTGAGGGAGGCTTAGGTGGACGGAAATCACCACAAAAAAAGTGGAACCAAGGAGTTGAACAAAGATCTCAATCGGGAGAGGATAAATGGAACCAAATCCAAATACAGCCTAATCAGACACAAATCCCTATAAAAGAAGCCACCCCAAATAGATTATCCCTAGAAAATAGGGCAGAAAAACCTGATGAACTATGGGGCCGAGAAATTCATGTCAACAGTGATAATGTGGAAAATGCTGAACCCTTGGGCAATTTGGATAATTGTGAGTCCCCAGAGGAAAATACCACATTCAAAGATATACCCATATCTCCCATTAGAAACCTAGACAGTGCCTTTGAAGGATTTCGGGACAGTGGGGGAAATATGGAAGATTCAACATCAGATTCAGAATCAGATGATGAACAGGGTGAAGAGGATGTCCTTGGTCTTTAGGATAGCATTGGAATATTTGAGAAATGAACCATTGATCAATCTTTAGCTCTAAAAAACAAAGTTAAGATTGGGGAGAAGAGAAGGAGGGGACCCAAAACTAACAAAATGAGACTAGAGATAGCAGGGAATGCTGTAGGACAAAGCAAACTAAGATCGGGAAAAGGCTATGCCTTTTCCCGGTAGTCACAAAAATCCTTTCGTGGAATTTCAGGGGCTGCAATGCCCCTGACAAGATTCGTTTGATCAAAAGAGGCTTTGATCAAATGAGGCCGACTGTGGTACTACTACAAGAAACAAAAATTAAGGACTCAGATTTTGATGTGTTTTCAAAGTGCTTTGGACGATGGTGGTGCTCTCTATCAAGGGCACTGGATGCATCTAGTGGGTTAGGAATTCTTTGGAATGACTCTATAGTGGATGTTCAAATTATTAGACAGGAAAGACATTGGTAGTGGTGTAAGGTGGACTCTCAACAATTAAGAGCTATCTTTTGGATTCTCAATATCTATGGCCCTAATAACTCAACTCAGAAGAAGATGCTTTGGCAGGAGCTTTCGAGCATTTTGAATGGGGAGGAGGGAAGAATGTATCTCCTTGGAGGGGATTTCAATGCGGTTATGAGACCCTCTGATAAGTTCGGGGGTTTATGTTGGTCGGGACATAGCCAAAAGGATTTTTGTGATTTTAAATGAATAATGGTTTGATTGAGTTGCCCTTTAGAAAAGGGGAATTCACATGGACAAATAGATGAGGTGGTTTTCTGAATATAGCTGAAAAACTAGACAGGTTTTTCCTAGTAGGAAATTGGGCTAAACAACATTGGTAGTGCGAAGTACAGATTCTCCCAATAACGGGATTTGATCACTACCCAATAAGTCTGAGGATTCAAGATGAGGCAACTCTGGATATATGTACCTTTAAATTTGAAACAATGTGGTTCAGGGCTAACAGTTTTAAATATTTGGTAAATGATTGGTGGAACAATGCCCCAACTAGAACTGGCAACAAAGCTTTTATTTTCTTCAAAAAGCTACAATTCTTAAAATAACAACTAAAATTATGGAACCGGTAATCTTTCAAAAACATCTTTGTGGAGAAATTGAGGTTGGAAGAAGACTTAAATGTCTTGCACTCTAGGATTATTGAGCACGGGATGAGTGAAGAAGAATATATTCAAGAAAAATAACTAAATAAAGCATATTCTGAAACACTAGCAAGGGAAGAAGTGTTTTGGAGACAAAAATCTAGAGAGACCTGGTTGAAAGAGGTAGACAGGAATTCCAAGTTATTACAACTCGGTTAAAGTGCGAAGATCCAATAGCAGGATTATGTCAATAAAGGATAACAATGGTGAATTTCTACATAATGTTGCTCAAATCAATAGGGAGGTGGTGAGATTCTTTACTAAAATCTTCAATATGCCATCAGAAAATATAAATCAGAACCATGGTTTATTGGATATCATTTTGAAGTGTATATCAGAGGGCCAAAATAGGATGCTAATGGAGGAGGTTTCATTGAAGGATGTTAAAAGAGCCTTATTTGACTTGGGAGGCGACAAGACTCTTGGCCCTGATGGTTTCCCTACAATTTTCTTTCAAAGATTCTGGGATATTTTTACGCAAGACTTATGGGAAGTTGTGGATGAATCTAGAGGGAAGGTTTCATTTTGAAAGACCTAAATAATACTTTCATAGCCCTTATTCCAAAATGGGAAATAACAAATTATTTTGAGGATTTTTTACCTATATTCTTATGCAACATAATATACAAGGTTATTTCTAAAGTAATAGCAAATAGATTGAAATCGGTTTTGGAATTTGTGATTTCAATTGAGCAGAGTGGCTTCTCACTGAATAGGTCAATTTTTGAAGGTGTAATAGTGGCTCATGAAACCATAGTCTCAATCAGGATGGTGAAAGTGGAAAAAATGATGGTAAAGCTAGACATTAAAAGAGCTTATGATGAAGTAAACAAAAAAAAATTGCTTAAAGTTTTGGAGCACTTTGGGTTCAGTAAAGAATGGCTAAAATGGATAGAAAGTTGTATAAGCACCCCACATTTCTCAGTCTTAGTTAATGGGAGCCCGCAGGGTTCCTTTGAATCTTCTAAGGGGATAAGACAAGGTGACCCCATATCACCTTTTCTTTTCATTATCCTTGCTGAGGTGCTTGGAAGATTGATATCAAAGAATTGCAGGGCTGGCCAGTGGAAGGGTATCAAAGTGGCTGAAGGGATTGCACCAATATCACATTTACAGTTTACAAATGATACTTTTCTAATGGGGGAATCTACTTTGACAGAAGCCCGAGTAATGAAGAGTACGCTAGATAAATATGGTTTGGCCTCTGGACAATGCATTAATTGGCGTAATTCAAAAAAATTATTCTTCAACACTCCTAAACAAAGACAAAAGGATATTTGTAGAATTATGGACATGAGGGCTGGTAAACTTTCGAGTAAGTTTTTGGGAATTCCTCTTTTTGGGGGAGCAAATAGGACAAACATCTAGAAAGATCTGGTTGATTCTTGTCTTAAACGAATGGATGGCTGGAAAAGCAAATGGCTAACTTCTGTAGGAAGGATTCTAATGCTAAAAACAGTGATATCTGCAATCCCCATTTACTCAATGATGTGTCTAAGGATACCTAAAAAAGTGATAAACTCAATTGGACAGCGAATGAGAAAGCTTTTTTGGAATGGGGCTAGTGATGATGACAAGATCCCTCTGTTGGCTTGGGATAAAATATGTAAAGCCAAAGATAAGGTAGGTGTTGGTTTGAGAGACTGGCAATTGTTAAATGAGGCCCTTGGGGAAAAACTTGTTTGGAGTATGTATGCAAATCCAAAATTATTGTGGGTTAAAGTTTTAAAAGAAAAATATATGGATTTGAATGAGGAGCATCGAATCTTCACAATCTGCAACCCTCCTAAAGGGTTTGCAATATGGAATTTCATAGTTTCGTGTAGGCCAGTGATTGTTAATCATCTCTCATGGAAAATTGGAAATGGTCTTAAGGCAAATTTTTGGGATGATTCCTGGAATGGAATGTCAAATTTGTGCAATGAGCCTGATGTGATGTTTCTCAAAAATCATTTCTCCCAGAGGTGGGGGACCAAGGTGACAGATTACTTAAGTTTGAAAATGGGCCCTTTGGGGCAGGAATGGGGTTGGAAAGAGGTACCTAAGGAGGGATTGACCCCTCAACATATTTTGCAAATGCAAAGGATTTTAAATAATTAGAGAATTCTAATCATAGGGAATGATGATAAGATAATATGGTGTGGTTCAACCTTTGGATGCTACTTGGTGAAGATTGGATACCAATTACTGGAGTCTGAGGAGCGAGAGAACTTTTGGGTGAAATATCCATGTTGGAATAAGGATTGTTTACCCAAAGCAGGAACCTTTGCATGGCTTGCAATAAAGGGTCATATCCTTACGGGTGAAAGAAGAAAGCGTCTAGGATTTGTGGGCCCTTCAAAAGGTGTTATGTGTGAAAAGGCAGAGGAGTCGGTGGACCACCTGCGATTCCAATGTGAGATGGCATGAAATTTCTGGGAGCATGTTAGAAGGAAACTGAATTGGTAGAGCCCCCTCCTGAGGACTCTGAAGGAAATGTTTGAAAGTTGACCGAGGGTGCCAAAGAAAACATTGTTGTCTAGTGTATGGATTAGCTTGCCCTCGTTGATAATCTGGGAGCTATGGAAAGAGAGAAATAGAAGAATCTTTATGGAGAAATTTGAAACCTCAATTAGACTGATGAACATAATTGATCATAGTATAGAAGAAGTGGTGAGTAGTGCAGCTTCACAACCACATAATTGGTGTTATCCTTTCTCATTGGAGGATACTTTAGTGCAACGAGCTTGACCTGGAATCTGGTTGAGAATTGTGCTAGGAAAGATCAAGCCTTCTACCAAAGTTAAAGGTGAACCGAAGGTTGTGTGGAAGAAACCTAAGGAGGGTTGGTACAAGGTGAACTTTGATGGGGCTGCTAGAGGTAACCCTGGACCATCAGGTGTTGGGGCAATAATAAGGGATCATTTGGGTAACACTATTGCAATTGTAGCAAGGAAATTAGAATCAGGAACCAATAATGTGGATGAGGCTAATGCTGCCTTACAGGTTGCTAAACTTGCTAAAAAATTTGGCATTAAGAATATGTAGTTAGAAGGAGACTCTCTAATAATCATTCAGCCGATAGTTGATTCGGGTGCAAAAGCATGGCACCTTCAAAACATCATCAAGGAGATCTTACAAGAGTTGGAAATGTTTGAAAATTTCAATATCACCCACATAAGGTGTGAGGGAAATAAAGAAGCTGATGTTTTATCCAAGTGGGCAATTACCTTGAAGGATGAGGCGGAGCTAGTAATTGAGGACCTAAGAAATTTTCAATTTGAATGAGGGCGGAACGGCTAGTTTATTGAAGAATTAAGAATGAGGAGGATGAAATGGACATAATGTCACATCAAGTCAGAAATATGTCGCTTCAAGAAAAGAAAAGGACATAGTCAAGGGTTTATTGCAGGATGAGTTGGTGACACATTGAATGGAGGGAGATAAGATCTGGACCTGACACCCAAGATATGTAAAAATTTAAGTACTTTGGTGGATGCGTGAGGTAAGGCGAAGCCACCCCTCACGATTAATGAATAGGAATGATGTAAGGAGGCGACGCTGGAGATGAAAGTTAAATGATGTTGTCAGAGGATAGATATACAAAAACATTAATGGCAAGAGGTGTTAAACTTAAGCCCATGGGAAGCAATAAAATGACCCAGGATTTTAGCTTTTTTCTTTGTGGGAAAGCTGCAACTAGAATTTGGCGAAAATGGAGGCAATGTGGGGATTCTCAACCAAGTTGTAGAAAAAAGCCTTTTTTGGGCCGCCAACTGTGAAAAGATTGAAGTAGTTGTTGAAGGTGATGAATGACGAGGTAGTGAATGCGGTCATGGAAACATTGGGTCCACACTTCCAAGAGGTTACGCATAGAGGACGCCAGAATGCATACATTGCGTCCATGATTTTTGCTTGGGCACTGGAGATAGGTGAAGACTTGAAAGTGATCAAACGGGTGATGCTCAATCTGTTTAAGGAGGAGCTCTTAGACAAGATGGAGTCTTTCCTTGAATGGGTTGTACTTGGGGTAGGCTTTGATGTTTCTAAAGGAATTGAGGAAATGGATGAGGTGACGAAGGAAGGACTGATCCCTATTTTTAGATGGAGAAGGTCAATAGATCGAGAGACATACAAACTTGAAGTGTTAATGGCATGGGAGAATCTGAAAGTGGAGTTGCGAAGACAAGAAGTAAGCCAACGATGGGAAACAATCTACACTCCAAACCTAGTCCCAAAGAAGAAATGATCGATGTAGAGTGGAAGTGGCTGAGGCACGAGGGCAGCATGCAAGGAGGAGTAAGAAAAGAGGAGTAATGAAGAGTTTTTTGGGACTGGTTTTTTGAAAGGGTCAAAATGCTATTTTTTGAGGGAATGGTGGCAGCGAGCAGGATGTTGTAATGAAACTAAAGGCGACAGGTCAAGGAAGGAGGGATACAAGGAAGTGGAAGGAATTTTGTGTGGCGAAGACATCCCAATAGATATGGTGCAAGCTTAAAACCAGGATGATTGACTTTTGGAAGTACACAAAGTGTGGAATGCAGAAAAATTAGGGGAATAGAACTATAGAAGGCTAGGTTTCTTTTAAGAGGAAGTATTTTTTTGATCTCCTAAATTGAAACTACATAATCTATGGAGATGATGTATGTATTAAGCTTTTTTATGTATGTATAACTTTCAAAATATTAATAAAAGAAAACCTGTTACTGATAAAAAAAAAAGGATCATTTTCTTACTAGTTTAAGGCAAGGATTGTAGGAATAATATGGCTAGATTTTTTATGGGAATGATCCCTAAATGATAAAGTCCCAACTATCCTTTTATTGTATATTTTATGTTTCATTATTTTTCGCATTTACTTTAGCAAGAATATTTAGTATGATATATACACCCACTAAAGTGGAAGTAAGATTTAATGTCAAACATTACATACATTTGTAATTTTGTGCTGCTTATCATGCTCACTTTGGTACATGTTAGTTAGAATTTTCCTAATTATAATAGGTTAGATCCTTTATATTATGTTTTTGGTGGTCCCTTTAATGTTTATATCCTTGAAATTTTTTGCTAAGTTTGAATTATCCAAACACGAGCACTTCACATGGACATCTACATGATGCATTAGCGTTCCATAAAGATTCATGATTCCAATAACTATTTGAGAATTTCATTCTCTTTGTCATATTGGCACTTTGAAAGGTAATCGATATAAGAATTTTTTTTGAAATTATTCAATCTTTGTACCCTCATTGTTGCTCATTTTTTAATCTCTAGATCTCTAATTCTATTTATTTTTCCATTATATCAAATTCTCTAATAAATATTTTGGACATTCTCTCAAGAAACCCAACAAAAACCAACAACCTCCATTGTCACTCTATGAATCTCCACTTGATCCTTGGCGCATGTGAAGGCTACTAGCTTATTTGTGATATCATGGAGTTGTAGTAATATTTTTTATAATTCAATAAAATTCTTCTTGGTTGTTTCAAGCCTTCAACATGAGATTGTTCTTATTTTAGTGTTCCCTCTCTTCTATTATGTTTTATTTTCTCTATTTGTGATTCTTGGGTGCTAATAGTTCTTAAATTTAGGAAGACACTTGCTATTTTTATATATTCATAATAGTTTACAAAAAACATAAGATGAATGTTTAGTATTTACAACACTGATAACTGGGGAATCTTGTATGGCCCCAAAGGGGTATTAAATCACTGCTATCTTTTTATTTTAGAGTAGATTGTATATTTGTCTATCCATTTACAAAAAAAATGCTATTTTTACATATATATGCCATCATACAAAAAATGGGTCTACTCAAGTATGCTCTTTTAGGATTATATTTTTTTTTTGTTGGTTCCGATTCTTTTGTGGGTTGCATCCCTACTGTTCATGTAGTCACTCTTCTCAGGATTGTTGGTCTCCCTATGATACAACCATTGGTTCATAAAAACAACCTCCTACTTGTTGATTCTACCTTCCCTTCCACCATCAACTTTTAAAATTTCTCCTTATAAACCTGTATAGTGATAGATACCTGCATGTAAGCAGTATGAAGTGTGCATCTTCTAAATGAATCATTAAAATCCCTTCTACAACCTTGGTATATTTATTTATTCTTCTCTTTCCATATGAACCATAAAATTTCAGTGGATACAATAAGTCAAAGCAAATGATTAGTTTTTCCAAAATCTTGACCTTTCCCCATAATAATTTCTATTTTTTTCTTTTCATTAAGTTGTGCCCCATTACTAGCATCAATTTTAAACATATTCCAAATCTCTTTTTCAAAAGAACAATAAAAAAAGATATGCATTATGGTTTCAATTTTTATACATATAGTGCAAATAAGGGGGTTCTTATTGGAGATTGCATTAGGCAGCTTGTACATTAGTAGCATCTATTTGAATGCTGCTTTTTTGGGTTCCATAGGGTTACTCTAGTTATAATATAAATTTTTATTCCATTGCTTGGTGCTCAAGTTCACCTTCCAAGCTTGATTCAGAGTGTGAGCAAGACCCAAAGGATTACCAAGAAGCCTATAGATGTCTTTGGATTTTATTCTTGCAAGAGTGTTATTTTGTAGCTAGCCACAATCCTGCACATTGTTGTTATTAGCAACATTCTTAGTAATAGGAATCATTATATTCTTTTTTATTAGTTCATAGGTTCTTTTCCGAGTTTGAGGTAGGTCAAACTCACTCTTAAGAGACTCCCAACTTTTTAGTTGTTCATCTTTTTAACTTTTGAAAAGAGGAAATTCCTTTATAATTCCAAGCTTTGGTAGAGCAACCCTATAGCAATGCCAAAAGTTTTTTATTATGAAAAATATTCCACCAAATAGATATTGATAAAAATATCTTATTCAATTCATCCTCAATTTGACACTTCTTAATTATATCCCTTTTGTAGATCTCCCAAGCTTTCTAGATACTTTTAAATACCTTGGACCCAATAGGGGATATTGCAAATCTACCAAAGACTAAGTCACAAAGGGGCATGTATTTCCAAGATTTGGATTTCTTTGGCGTAGCCAATTTTATATTAGTTCTGACTAATATTTTTAAAGGCTCATCACCTGTTAGGGCCCTACAAACCCATTTAGCTGTCAGTGTTGTACCTTGCTACTTCATATTTTTTAGGCCTAGACCACCCACCTATTTGTCTAGGAAAAATATTTTCCACTTGATTGCATGCATTTTCTTACTACCTTTACCATTGTGACCAGAGAAACTACCTAATTCTTTTTTGGATCTCTTCCACTCGATAGCTATTGAAGAGCCAAGCTAAATCATAATAAATATTGTAAGAGGCAAGGATCTTTTGGTACACTAGGCCTTGCTAGAAAGTGATAGGTATTGTTTATTCCAACCATTTAATTTCTTTTCAATATTTTTCTTCACCCACTCCCACATGTCCCTTAAATTGGGGTTGACTACAAAAGGGATACCCAAATATCTTACAATTTTATTTGGTCCCCCCCATTGCAGGTCAAACACTTCAAACCAATCAAGTTTCTTATCTTCCCAGCTTAGCATGGTTGATTTGACTTTTGAGATCCTTGCTCTTGCCACTTTTTCTAAGAGGAATAATTTTCCCATTAGATTGCCAACATTATTGTTCTCTAGACATATTAATAAAGCAATGTCATCTACAAATTATAGGTTGATCAACTCATCCTTGTTAGGAAGAATTACTTTGTTAACTTTAGGGCTTAAGGAATTATCCTTGAGGATATAATGTAATGCATATGCAACCATAACAAATAGTGAAGGAGCTATAGGGCAACCTTTTCTTATGCATCTCTACAAATTGAACTCCTATGTTGAGCAACCATTGACTTAAATTTGGGAATTTTCATCCTTCAATAAAGATTTAATCATCCTACAGAGTCTCTCTAGAAATCCAAAAGCTTCAAGGACCATTATGATAAAAGGCCACTCAAATTTGTCATATGCCTTCTTGAAATCCACCAAAAACATCCCAATATTTTGTCTTGAGGCTTTGGCCCATTCCATAGCTTCCCAGCTTGTCAGGAGGTTTTCTAGTATGAACCTGCCCTTGATAAAACCTAATTGGGTATTGTTGACTATCTTTAGTAGTAGATTTTCTATCCTTAAATCAATAGCCTTAGAAAAAATATTATAGGAAACATTAAGTAGAGTTAAATAGGTCTCCAATTTTTTCAAGGGCTCTACCCCCATCTTTGGGGATTAGCTATATAATTCCTTTTTTCATATCTCTACCTAGGGAGCCAAAATCTGTAGTCTCTATGTACACTTGAAGGAGGTCCTAACTGACCTAGTCAATATTCTTCATATAGAATTCAATCGGGATACCATTTACCCCTAGGGACTTGTCATTTTCAGAGCAAGGATTGCATTTTTAATTTCATCTAAAGATAGTTGGTTGTTTAACAATTCAACCTCCTACTTAGAGATTTTCTTGGGGATTAACAACTTGTAGTCCTCTCTTTCCTTAAGGTTAATGTTGTTGCTGCATTCTAAGGTAAATAGCTTCTTGTAAAATTAAAGAAAGCAATTTTGAATCTCTTTAGGATCTTTCACCAGGTTATCATTGTTCCAAATCATATTAATATTTTCTTTTGATTCCTTATTTTTTAAAATATTAAAGAAGAAATTTGAACCTCTATCACCGTGTGAAGCCTAATTCATTCTTTCCCTTACTTTACCCCTTGGTTCGTTATATTTTTCACTTTCCTAAGCTCACCTTTGATTGATATTAGCACTTCACTTAGATGTATATTCTTGTGGTCCTCTTGAATTTCTCTTTCAACTTTTAGAAGTTTCTCTTGAAGTAGGTTTTTTTTCCTCGGGTCTTTTTCTCGCCTTTCACCAATTGTTTGGAAGATATTTTTCCAAGATTCAACATTTCCATTCCATATTTTAATGCATTAAAGATTTCTATGTATACACTTGTTGATTTCTCTTACTGTTAGCACAAGATCACAACATTCCTCTTTATTCAACAGGTTGGTATTCAATAGGACCATTTTTTCCTTTCTTTATGGCAGTAGTTTTCTCATTCTCCAAATTATTTTAACAAAGATTGGGTAGTGATCTGAGAGTGTCCACAAAGACACATTAACCTTGGTGTTGGTCTCATCTACCTTGTCAAATTGGAATGCTTCTTTGTGACCATGAAACCTATCTAGCCTACAATATATCCTTTTGTCACCTTTCTAGTAATTGCACCATGTGAACCAAATTTTCTTTTTTCCTTTTCTTTGCCCCTCTATGGGGTCAAACACTTTGAGCCTATTTTTCATTTTATACCAAAAAAAATCATTTCCTTTCCAACCCATATCACATCCCCCAACTTTATCCTCCAATCTTTCTATCATATTGAAGTCACCACCAATAATCCAAGGAATGTCCTGCATCTTACTCATCCAATCCCAAAGCTCACATCTTAACTTGTAATCATTTGGGGCATAGATGAAGCAAATGCCAAATCTCAAATGATATTTTCCAATCATAATCTAGATAGCTCTATTACATGGTGAGGCACCTTGGCATTTAACCCATTTTTCCCATCTATTAGAGATCAAAATTGCAGCCCCACCCTTTCTCTTTTCATTCTTCATTACAAAGTGGGTAGAGTCCTTCCAAATAAAGTTCAAGTTTGTTTCATCCTGAAAGTTAACAACTTTGACCTCTTGGAGTAACACTACATCCTTCTGCTTGGCTTGATTCACAAACCTCCTTATATTATATTTCCTATTTGGGGATTCAAGTCCCATAATGTTCCAAGATATGCATTTAAGAGTCATTAGATTCCATTGATTGAGGACTTTCTTCCAAGTTCCTAAAGGTATCAAAGCATTTAGGAAGAATAACTTTGTATGATTTATTTTTTTGGTAGGGGACTGAGTCCTCCTTTTGTTTCTTTCTTATTCCTATCCCTTTTTGTTTGAGAATTTTATTTACTATAGAACCACCTTCTTCCCCCTCTTGGACCTTCTCTCCTTGTTGGGATACTTTAATTATCCTTCATTGGGTTATGTGCCTCTCTGTGCCTTCCCCTTTGGTAAGGTTTTCAAAACCCCCGATTGGATTCAAGCTATTTAAATAGTTATAGAAAAATTCCAAAGCATCTTGTCTTAAAGGATTAAAACCTTGGCTTGCATGATGTTGGATGATACTATTGCACTTCAAATCCTTTTTATTAGATAGCACATTGGTCTCTAGAGGCTTTTGACCATCCTGAGGGGTATTTGGGCTATTAGAGGAATCAATTATACTTATGGTGTGGATGTACTCAATGTCCATGGTCTCACTAGGGGGTTACACCCCTAGCCGTGTGATCGACGGGAGGGGATACACAACCTTAATTTTTGAAGCTTTGGGAGCTTCATCCTTTTTAAAGGGACCATTTTCTTTATAATATTTCTCTTGAGTATTTTCTAGAATCAGAATTCTCTCTTCTAAATTTTGGTTATCAAGAAGTACATTATCTTTTTTATTTATCATTTGCACCTCATCTAGACTGATTATTTTTTCCACTATTGAATGAGACTCTTTCTTATTTTGAGGCACATTAGCCCCATTATTAACAGATATTTCCCAACCAACTTTGAATTTATTTATAATCTTTTTTTTTAGCAATTTTATCTCTCATTTGCATCATAACCACTTCTTGGGAATTCAATTTATTCCCGAGGGAAAGATGCCCACCTTTTTTGGTAATATTTTCCTTAGTTATAGGATTCCTTATCGAGATGGGATAAATCTGAGGCATCCTATTTAGGCTTAACACTAGGAATCTCAGCCAATTCCAAATTTAGGTTGTTAGGAGCTAACTTATCTTGGAGAGTAGATTATCTTAAAAACACATATTTCTCCTCAGGGGATCATAGGTCGAGCTCCAAATTATCCTTTACCATCGGGGTTAGTGTAGAATTCGAACCACTATTTCCTAGTTCCTCCTCAGCTGAGGGTTTAGACCCATGATCTGTCGAGATTGGGGTGGGCTCTTTCATTTTTCTGAGTCTAGAGTATCCCAAACTTCTTTAGGGTTAGGGTTATCATTCTTTTTAGTTTTAAGATCTTGATTATGTTTTTTCCTATAAAACCTTTATTCTTTAAAATAGGGAATTTTTTCCTTCACTGCCCTTCTTTTTACATAGAGCTTGCGTTGGCACCTCCCAAAATTTCAACTTTATAGTTTAAAATAGAATTATCCATCTCAAGCTCTATTTCCTCAAGTATTTTAACCCTTGGGGCAATCAACAATAGGAAACAAGCATCCATATGAAGGAGGGTACTTCTGGTTTCCTCCACTCTTAATGCCCTCCCATATTTTGAGATAAGCTAAGGCAAAACCGCCCAAAGAAATGACAAGACATTTTTAAATTTAGCATGCATCTCGAATAAGAAAGGGCAAGGATTTCCTCGTTGATCATGTTTGGTGACCAGTCAATGGTTCTGAACATCGTGTTGCCAACCGTGTAGAATTCTTTCTCTATTGATTTTTTTTGCATTTCGCTACACTTAAAAAATATTAAAAATAAAAATTTTTGTATCAATCTACAAAATGAATGATGAATCCATATTTTTTATTCCAAACATTCATAATCCAGTCATCAAGAAATTTTCATGAGGAAATTTTGTTGCAGTCTAGAGCTGCAAAAAAAAATAGCAACATTTTTTAACCTCCTTTCCTCATTATCTAGCATTATCGCCATATCTTCGTTAGGAATAAAATAATCTTTCCTAGGGTTAGAAGCAGGGAACTTACCTCTTTTTCCCTCTGAAATTTGGTCATATTATGGGCTTCCATCTCCAACCTCAATAAACTTGGTCATTGTAGGAATCAAGCCCCTCTTGTTCTCTGCTACACTATCTTTGAAAGATTTCATGGTATTATTAACCATTTTTTTTTAAGCACCATTTAACACATTTTGTGAGTTGTTAAATGATACACACACATAGAATGTCAAACGACAAGAACATATCGATAAATAACGAAAAAACATGACCAAGAAAAGATCTTACGAGGGGGAGAAACTACTCCCTTGATGGCATACAACTACCTATGATGAGGACATCTGACTCGTGCAAAAACCCTCAACCTATGCTCTCTCCCTTGTCCTCCCCATAGGTATATAGCTATTTATGGGTATGTTGTAGGAAATTTATATCTATGGTTATTGATATTTTTATTTATTATTTCATATTTATTTCATTTGATTTTTTTAATTTTTTTTTCAAAAACCTCTATTAAAAAATAAGTTAATCTATGGAAGTATAAACACTAGTATGAGGTTTGATTGAGGCAAGCCCCTAAACAACCACTGAAAAAAATTACTTTCTTTTTTCTACTATTATAGGTATCCTTCAAGAAGAATTCATGAATCTACTTTTTCTTTAGTGATCTCTTTTTATTTCATGAAATCCTATCAATTGAATAGTTTATATTTATATTAGTTTATCATTCTATTTTTGGGCATTTAATCGTACTTCTCTATTTTATTCATTTGTGCATGTAGGTGTTATTTTCTTGAGTATAAATGTGCTTTTGGTTTTTCAGTCATTACAAAATGAAAATTCATCATGTAGATATTTGTACAAAATACTGGTGTCAATGACAAAGAGCTCCAAAATTCTACCTCAAGTTCCTTTATTTCTATAATATCATTTTGCAATTACAAAGTGATTTTAGTTTCTCTTATTCCTATTATCTTTATGAATTAAAATATGCAAGTATTATAAAGCCTAAAGTGTGGGAGAGAATTATTTATTCTCATGTTTATTGGTCATACTCCCATTAACTTTGAGCATAGAAATTTGCAAATTCTTAGAATTTTTTGCGAGGTTGGAGAATCAATGCTTACAATGTGATTGTGAAAAGAAAAAACTCTTAATTGACAAAAATTCTCAAATCCATTTACAACATTAACATTAAAGATAAATTTATTATATAATAACATAATTAACAATTTCAAAAAATATATATAAACTGTATTGTACAATAATTGACAATATATATATATATAGGTCCTTGTGAGCACTAGGAAAGGAATGAAAGAAGAACATCCAAGTAAATCAGATACGAGTCGAAGGAACCTTTAAAGGAAAATATTCAAAACTAACAAATTTAGCTTCTTCTCTTTTTTTAATACTTACGCATGAAGCAAGAAATTTGTAAAAGCTTGAAGACTCCAAAAATATCTAGGCAAATACTAAAACCAAAAGGAGACTTGAAATTGAGGGCTATTTTATTGGTGAAAGACTACATTTAATTATTTAAATAAAAATAATTTTCAAATCTAAATACATTTATAATATCTTCACAGCAATTCTTCTTTATCTTAAATAAGTTCACTGAAATGCTGAGGACGAGTCAGGGATTCGAGCCACAGTACAAGGGGCATTGCCCCAACGGTCCAGGAGAACCTGCAGGTGAGCCACTTCCAGTGCAACCTTGTTGGCTTGCACTTGAATCTGTAACATAACATTAGAACATATAACTGTTTTAGCATAAAGAGACACATTAACATCTAAATGAGAATGAGCAAATACACAAGTGCCTTCTTACCACCTACCCCTTTTTTGTGAATTTGTAATTTTATGTTTTTTAATATAGATATTTGGAAAATTCATCAAAAAAAAAAATGTTGAGGACGACAATCGAGATTAACTCCAACCTTTAAGGAATCACACTAGCTTACTTTTTACCAGTAAATAAATTATTTAGTATAATGGGGACAATTTGCATGTTCTTTTGAATGGATTGCTTCGGGGTTAAGATTTCGGATTGCAAGTTTCATGTAAGAATATTATTTTTAAAAACAATTTATTTTCATCTAGTTTTTTATATTAATATTTTTTAAAATTTTATTATTATGAAAAAATTATTAAAAATAAAATAATAATAATAATAATAATTTTTTTTAATGTGAACTAATGATTTTTTTTAACTTTAAAAAAAATTTATTTATGAAATAATAGTTTAATTTTTTTAAATTATTTATTTTATATTTTTGTGGTTAATTAGTTAATTTTTAAATAATAGATAATATTAGTATTCTATCTAAAAATTATATTTTAATTTCAAATTTTATTTGTTTTAGTTTGGTTAATTATTTAATTATGTAAGATCTATATCTTCACTCAATCTTGTGTCCATCAATTTTTCAATTATAATTAACAAATTATTTTTTAAAATTTCAAATAAAAAATAAAAATATTTTCTTAAAACATTTTATTGATTATAATCTCAAATTAACAAACCAATTTTTTTTAATGTTCAAAGATTTATTCAATATGATGAAAAGGTAAATAGTGTTGATGAGGACATGTCTTTGTTGTATGCGCTACTTATTTTAGGAATATTATGTTTATTATTAAATAGTAAAAGGTACTTGAGCTTTTTTCTAAAAGACTCATGGCATAGACATAGAGAGTGTTGATGAAGACATGTCTTTGTTTTTATATGCTACTTATTTTAGGAATATTATGTTTATTATTAAAATGTAAAAGGTAAGAGTTTTTTTGTAAAAGACTTATGTCATATAGAGTGTTGGTGAAAACATGTTTCATTTTTATGTGCTACTTATTTTAGGAATATTATGTTTATTATTAAATAATAAAAGATAAAGTTTTTTCTAAAATATCCATGTAATTTTGCATTCTCCCTCTTGCTACTATTGTAAAATACCTCTAGACATTAATAAAGAATATTAGATTAATTGTTAACTAGTTTTCGTAATTAGAAAAATTATTAATAATTGATTTAGAGCCTTGACCTCCAAAATGAAATCCAATTGATCTAACCATTTAACCACAATCCTATTGAATATATTAAAATAATATTAAAAAACATTATATGGCTACATTGTTTTTTCATCCAATGATTTTAATGTATAATTATTGGATGTATGGCAGGAAAGATGTTGTGCATAGGAGATGTATTGTTGCAAGCCTAGTGAATGTCGTATACCTACCTGAAACCAACAAAAACCAGGCCAAGCAAGGGTGCCACTTACTTCAATTTGATGTAGTGGAAACTACTATCGATGACCATGACAAGTCTATATTTGGGGTTGTCTTTCAGTGGTAGGGAATAGTGAAAGAAGGTTTGGGTGGGCCTCCCTTAGAAGTAGTTGTATTTAGAGGTACAATTTTTTGACCCAAAACTATTTTAGAAGACTTGACCGTAGATTTGAAGGTAGCCATTGCACACCTAGACTCTACATGCAGGGTTGATAAGGGCTTAGAATACCTTCGAAGTAGCATTCAAAGGAATGGGTCCCACAACATTTGGATTGCAAGGCATTCATTAGGAGCTTCCATTGCGCTAGCTATGGCAAGGAAACTAGGGAGGGAAAAACGCCATAATCTTGAAGCACATCTTTTCAATCCTCCATTTCTTTTTCCCACACTTCCTCAATTGAAAGTGTTTGAGAAGATTGGAAAGACTTTAGTTTCCATTTGTAAAGCTTCCCCTTCTCCTCACTTTACTCATTTGGACAAGATTTTTAAGTGCATTCAAGGAACTTCTGAGGCATTGGCAATTAGCATGGGGTTGAAAGATGAGAAAAAATTGCTTGAGTTGTATGGTGACTTCCTTGCTGTTAGCAATTGGATCCCCAACATGTATGTGAGTGAAAAAGATCCCATTTGTCACTCTTATATTCACTATTTTGAGGTATGGAAGGGTATACATGGGAAGAAAAGTCATTTGGTCCATGAAAGTTTGAAGTACCTCTTTTGTTTTGAAGTGGCTAGAAAGAAAACTCCTTGGCATTTAGTTCCCTCAGCTAAGGTAGTTACTGCAGTTAGACATTTTTTCCACAACCATCATAGTATTAGTCAATGGTAGTCTAAGGATCTTAAATTTCAAATCACTCAATATAACCCTCCAGTTGAAGTCGCTCAATGGAATCTCAATGTCTCGGTTACAATCACTTAGTGGAATGCCAATGCCCTTCAAAAGAGTGCAGCCCCACAATACACAATGGGAAAAAAGGGAGATGAAAAAGATGGTGATGCCACTAGTCTTTGAAGAGATGAAATTGTAAAATACAATGGCACATTAATGCATTTTTTGATATATGTATACATCTGAATGAAACATTAGCATGCATATTTGGAGAATAAATGCTATCGTTATTTTTTCCTTAAATACTTGCAATTTAGAAATATTGGTACATAGTTGAATGCAGGAGACATCAAAAGAGTATAAGGATAGACAATGTGGATAATAGAGGGTTAGTCACTCTCATAAAATGGTATCTATCATGTGTTGTTGTATAGAGGATGATTCTATCTTATTTCAAATTTTATAATGGTGAATTGACCTACAAAAAATGTGATCTATTATTATAAAAGGAAATTTCATGAATAAGATTATGTAATGGTATATATTTAAAAATAGAGGGAATACTAAGAATTTTTTTCTCATATGTGCATGATTTTTTAATAAAATGAATCCTTGTGTTTGAAGAATAAACATATACATCTAGTTAAATAGTCATGCATGTTTGTAGAATAACTTTTAAAATACTTACACTAGTGTCACATAAGGTTTATATCTTAATTTAGAGATTTTCTAATACAAAACAACATATAACATTATTGTTATTCAAATTCAAAAAATACATGTTTACTTGAAAGTATAGAGAAGGTTGGGTTAATTTCTACATAAGAAGCATTAATGGGACATCTATATGGACTTCCTATTAAACGTAATAAGAACATTTTTTAAGTTGGGTGACAAACACATAGATGGTAGCAACACATAATCAAAGGAGGACTCTTGAAAGGAAAAATGCTACCCCAAAAATAGATAGTTATTGTTGATCAAGAAAAATATCTACTCAAAGGATTAATATGTTATCCACATGTGGGCACTATGAAAAAGCATCCTATTATAAATCTTGAAGATAAATCTCTACCAAGTGTTCAAAGAATGAATCTGTGCTAATATTCTCATTATGAATTTAGTCTATTCGATTAGGATGTCAAAGGTCAATAAGGATGCTAACTAGAGTTAATACAAATATAGATGAATTGACATACAAATAAATAAAATAAAAATATGATTATAGGGGTGTGTGTGTGTGTGTGAAGTAGAGCCTAGGTAGTAAGACCTATTGAGAAATAAATAGGTTCTAATAAAAATTGTTGGAAAATTCATTCTCTATTCAAATATGAATTCAATGGACGAGATACAAGGATTGGACTACAACAACATGAAAAACTGAAACTTGTATGAAATTTTGAAAATTAAGTTGCCTTAATATGGAATATACAAAGAATAATGTGACAATAATATAGAAGCAATGAGGCACAAATCAATAGCACAAGAGTATCACAAAACACACGATTACATGGAGAAATCTTAACGGCAAAAAACTTCACCAAGAAGAGAGGCCAAGTATGCATTATCTTCAAATAAATGAGATTACAATATAATCAATTCCATTATCCTCTTTGTGTCCACCATGGTATCACCTATGAACAACCTCTTTATGCCTCAACTTGTCCTTGTACCTGCAATGAAACTCTACATTCAACTATTGATCATAATTTCTACATCCAAGAAGCTGATATTGTAGAATTTTGAAGACATATAACGCACCAAACATGTGCCCAAAGATGACCCTACATTCCAAACATCCCCTACCCTTGGAATACCTCCTTGGAATGTGAAAGGACATTTATTTTGGCTCCAATTATTGCCCTCCAAATTGGGAACCCAAAATTGGGAGATAAACATTACATTAAATGTAGTAAATGATGGAATACCAAGAGAAACATGTTTCCTCATTCCAAGATCCCACATGGAGAATACCAATAGTTACTCATTTTTCATTTCATTATATTTAATTATGCTATTCTAGGCATCCACATGTGTGAAAAACAATATCAAATATTTATGTCTACAAGTCACCTTTATCATTGCTAGTGGAACCCATCAACCCTTATGAATATATTACAAACAATGGTGAGAATTAATATTACAAAATATTTTCCCAATTCACCCTAAGTGTCTTGGGACACTTCCAAAGTATGTTGGAACCATGCAATATGACATAGGATTCACAAGGTAGATGACACCCGAATCCTAACAAGACCCCTTGGTATTTAGTTCCCTCATCTAAGGTAGTTATTGCAATAAAAAAATTGTTCCACAAGCATCATGCTATTCGTCAGTGGTGGTCTAAGGATCTTAAAATTTGAAGCACTAAATATAACCCTCCAATTGAAATCACTCAGTGGAATGCTAGTGCTCTTCAAAAGGTGGTGATAAAGATGGTGATGCCACTAGTCTTTAAAGGGATGAAATTGTATAATTCAATGTCATTTTATTGTATTTTTCATATATGTATATATTTGAATGAAACATTAACATGTGTGTTTGGAGAATGAATTGTATTACAATTGTTTTCCTTAAATTCTTGTAATATATAAATATTATTACATAGTTGAATGGTGGAAACATGGGAAGGGTATAAGAAGGTACAATGTGGGTAATAGGGTTTTCCACTCTAATAAAATGGTATATATCATGACATTGTTTTTAAAATGCTAAGCAACATTTTCAGGGTGCCATACCCTTCACAAAGGGCCCAAGGGGCCAAAGAAAAATATAGTTCAAGCCAGAGTTTGAACTATAGGAACAACCAGAAATAGCTGATAGATAGCTATGAAACAAGAAATTAAGCAACCCCAGACACAGAGGGTTCAGAGCTGGCTCCACAAGCCCGATACCGAGTAGCAGACACAAATTTCTTCTTCCGAAGAACAACTGACCAGGGAGGCTCAAAAGCAAGAACCGAAGAGAACGGTGAGGGGATTGACTCCACCTCAGCCACCACAGGACCACCAAGCAGCGAGGGAGTCAGCAGCAAGGAAGCCAAGAACGAATCAACAAGCAGAATAGTAGAGGCTCCCACCAAAGGGTGGACAAGGTCTGACAGAGCAGCAACAACAGGTGCAGGGTCAGGCACAATAGTGTTAGGAAATGGTTCAACGGTGGTTCCAAAGAAGAGAGGTCCAAAAGAGGAGCAACAACATGAGGGTTGACCACCGTAGAAGACACCTTCGAAGAAGAACCCACCGTGAGGTGATCTAGGAGAGCATCTTTCCACCAAGTCACAATGCCCTTACGGCGGGCCTGAGGGCAAGCAGAGGCCAAGTGACCCACCAAAAAGCATCTCCTACACCGAAAGGGGAGACCCTCGTAGTCTAAGAGTTGCTTCCATGTTCTGTCCTCCACCAGCAAAACAACATCCCCATGGAGAGGTTTGGAGATGTCCAGATGAACTAACATCCAAGCAACTGTGGTGTGCCCAAACTCCCTAGTAGTAGAATCCACCAATAAGAATCCACCAATGGTATTGCTAATGGCCTCGAAACATGATTCCTCCCAGAACTAGAGAGGAAGGTTTGGCAGATGGACCCAAACGAGTCTGGTGTTCAATGGCTCCATAAGGGGGTTGAAAGATCGAGACCTAGGCCTGATGGAAAAAGAATGAATACCCCACATTCATCCTCTGTCCAGAATAGAGCTTCGCTTACGAGGGGAGCCAAAGGTAGCAATAAAGAAGCCCCTAGCGCTGGGGTAGAGCTCGATTTTCCCAGCAACCAAAGGCTTCTAGGAAGCCTCCACCCAGTCAGGAGGTCTGGGAGAGAAGGCCACAACCCATTGAATCTGTAGACACTCATTTTTAGATAATACTCCTCATTTTCTACTATCTCAGGACCACAAACCACCACCGGGGAGTCCCGGGCACAAGGAATAGACCTCAGGGGAGGCCGCGCACATACCCTAGCAGCATCAGAAAAGGATTTTTCCCTCCCGGTAGAACACCCAGCAGCAGGAGGACAAGAGGTAACACACCCACCAACAGGACCAATCACAGGCACCGAGGCAGGGGAAGGACGAGAGCCCCGAGCGAGAAGGAGACTAGGGACAACACGCCCCTCCGCACAAAGCACAGAATCCGGAACACCACTCCCGATAGCACCAAGCCTAGAGGAGGCCGAAACCGACACAGAGCTAGTCAACGGAAGCATAGAAGGAACGCCATCCCCAATGCAAAAAGCAGGGAGAGAGCCCACAACACTAGAAGAACCCCACAGTCGGGCACACATGGTCCCCAGCCATAGTCACATCGTGCTGTTGCGGAGCAGAGCCATCAAGTCGTTGCAGAGAGTCATTCGCGAGAATTCTCTCGCTGATGCACATTTTTGAAAAAAACAAATTATATCATGAAATTGTTACATAGAGGATGATTCTATCTTATTTCAAAATTTACAATGGTACTGGTAAAAAAAATTGTTATATTATTGTAAAAGAAAATTCCATGAATAAGAGTATGTAGTGGCAAATATTTAAAAATAGATGGAATATTGAGAATAATTTGATCACACATGCATGATTTTTTAATAATATAAATCCTTGTTTTTGAAGAATAAACCTATATATCTAATTAAATAGTGGCCCATGTTTGAAGAATAAATTTAAAATTAATTGCACTAACATCATAAGGTTTAATCAACTCATCAATTAGCCAATTTTGAGTAGTGTGTGCACTTTGCAATTTAATAAAATTTGAGGTTTTTTTGAGGGTTTGTCTAATGAGATGTTCTAGTGGAGGTCCCAACAGGGCTCCCCCATCCAAAAATGTTATACCCTATCCTGGTATAGCCACGAGGTTTGCTATCTCTTCTTCTATGGGGGTGTCAGCCTATAGCCTTGGCAAGTCCCCATTGTCCCCTTCCTATGGTCTGAATTCCTTTTTTTTTGAAGAGGATCCTATCTCTTTTGTGGACAAATTGGTTGGCGGAGGTTAGCCAGATATGGAAAAATAGAGTACAAAGTTAGTCTCTTGCTTAGTGGATGATTTAGAGGTGGAAGTTCTTGACAAGATGATGCATGAAGCGATTGAGGATCTAAAGTTGTCATTGGTGTGGAATTTCTTGGCGTATCACTTGAATATAGACCGGGTAAAGAAATGGGTTGACTCTATTTGGAATCTTAAAGGTAGTGTTACTATTAGTGTTATGGCTAAATACATTTTCCTCTTTAGTTTTGGTATGCATGAAGAACTGATTAAGGTGCTTATGGGTGGGCCATAGGCTTTTGATAATAGTTTTAATTTTTTTTTGTCACTCTCTAAGTGGAAGCCAAGTTTTGACCCATCTGCTAATATGGGTATGGTTGCTCCTACTTGGGTTTGACTCTTGGGCCTTCCCTTGGAATTTTGGAACCTTGGAATTTTTAAGGAGATTTTTTATTCTTTTGGTGGCCTTTTGGCTATAGAAAAGGTAACTCAAATCAAGTCCAGATTGATTTTTGCAAGGATTTGTATTGATGTGGTAGTCAACACTATCCTTCCTACCTTTTTTACCTTGAATTCAAAGTCTAGTAAATAGATTCAACCTTTAGAGTATGAAAATGCAAAAGCTTATTGTCAAACTTGCAAGAAATTTGACCATTTCTAGGATGCTTATAATAGGATGAATCAGACTTAAAAGTGGGTTGATGGGTCCAAATTATAGCCTCTCTCTAGTCTAATGATAAGGTTGTGAATGGGAATGTCCCTTAGAACCTTTTGAGTTTTATCCCTCAGAAGGAACAACCTTATGTTGGGAAAGAGTTAATTATGGGGTCTCATATAGAGGAGCTTAATAAGGAAGTCATTGGAGGAAAGGAAGTAATGGATGCTTCTTTTGGGGAAAAAGCTACTTTGCCTCACAAGGAAGACTTGGACATGTGTCTCTTGATATTCCTATTGGGGAGGGGGTAAATGTTGTCTTAGCAAAGCAGTCTCAAAAAGAAAAGGATAATGAAAAAGAGGAAAGTGAGAAGTTTTTAGATTACAAACTCATGAAGGAAAATATAAATGGATTGAAAGTAATGAATGATTTGGAAAAATAAACTATCAAAAAATAAGGAGATAAATCAAAAATTCTTGAGGAAGGGGAGATTGATTCGCATACGAGTCAAGGAAAGGACTCCTTTCCTTTAGCTTCTTCCCATGGGAAATAGTCCAAGGAAGAAAAATAACACATGTCATTAAACCAAAATGAAGGCAAAAATGTGATGGAAGCTATGGCTCAGTTGGGCTTTGCTTCCTCTCCTGCAGAAGGTATAGCTGATGATGATTGGACCCAAATTGACATCAAATCTAGAAAGAAGAAGAAACCTAATGTTGGGGGAGGGACCAAAGTTGGTAAGTCATCCTAGAAAGACTCCAAAAACAAAAACATTGTTCAAGATGTTGCTTCAAGGAAGCAAAAGACTCTTGATTCCCTCTCGAAAACTAAGTCAAAAAAGTAAGGGGGCACGTTTGTTCCCTCCTCGCAATATCAAGGTGGCATTGTTCTCTTCTCTACTTTTGATATGAAGCTTATCTCATGGAATATTAGGGGTCTAAACAGTCCCTACAAATAGTATTTGGTTAAGTCCTATTTGGTGGACAATAAAGTTGACATTCTTTTGATCTAAGAAACAAAAATGAAAAAGGATACCTTTGACAAGGTTGTTAATCATTTTTGGCCTAGCACCAATTATTTTTTTAGTGATGTAGAAGGAGCTTTTGGGTTTATAACAAATTTGTGGAATCCTACTAGATTTAAGGGTGCCATAGATTTTTGCAATAAGAACTATTTGATGGTCTCTTTTGAAGATCTTATTACATCTAAAAAAAAGGAATTTGTTGAATATTTATGGTCCTAATTCTCAACTCGAAAGAGTTGTTCTATGGGAAATTTTAGAAAATAATATAAACAACAACAAAGGGGATTTGTGGATGCTAGGTAGAGACTTCAACTCTCCGCTATTTTCATTTGAAAATCTAAAAGGATTGGAGGACTTTTCTGACAATGCGAAGGATCTAGTTGGATTTTTTAACTCTATTGGTCTCTTTGATGTCTCCCTTCAAAGTACCTTGTTTAGTTGATCTAATAAGCGTTAGGGTAACCACCTTATCTAAGTAAAAATTGACAAGGGTTTCTTATTTCTTCAAATTGGAACATCCTTCTGGAGCTCTCCTTATCTACTCTTCCAAGAATTGGCTCAAACCATAATGTCCTCCTTCTTTGTGAAGAGGATAATGTTGCCAAGGGTTTGTACCCTTTTAGATTTGAAATCATGTGGACTCACCGCCCTAATTTTAAAGTTCTTGTGGATAGATGGTGGAATGAACCTTTTGGTGGTACTCCAACATACTGTTTGGCTAACAAAATTAAGTTCAAGTCAAAGAAAGAGTTAAAGGATGGAATAAGGTTTCTTTTGGCAACATTTTCCATATGAGGAAGTCTATTGGAGACAACATAAATGAGGTGCAAAAATTGATGGAGGAAGGAGTCATTGATAAGGCGACTTGTAACAAGGAATGAGATCTTAGAGCTAAATGGTTCAAAGTTAACACGTAGGAAGAGATCTTTTGGAAACAAAAAACCAAAATTCAATGGTTTTTTGAAGGTGATAGAAACAATTTTTTTTTCATCAATCAAAAATGAAACATAGAAGCAGAAATGGGATTAGACAACTAATAAAAGAAGATGATTCTATTCTAATTAACTCAGAAGAGGAAATTTCTTTAGAGGTTGTTTCCTTTTCGCTAATTTTCAAAAGGAGTCTAGAGATTCCCCTATTGAGTTTGAAAGCCTCCTTTAGGTTATTCCCCAAGTAAGTTATGGATGCTTCTTTTGGGTAAATAGCTACTTTGCCTCAAAAGGAAGACTTGGATGTGTCTCTTGATATTCCTGCTAGGGAGCTCGAGTAAATGTTGTCTCAACAAAGCAATCTCAAAAAAACAAAATAATGAAAAAGAGGAAAGTGAGAAGTTTTTAGATTAAAAAATCACGGAGTAAAAGATTAATGAATCAAAATTAATGACTAATTTGGAAAGAGAAACTATCAACAAACAAGAAGATAAATCAAACATTCTTGAGGAAGGGAAAATTGATTCTCATATGGGTTAGGGAAAGGATTCCTTTCCTTTAGCTTCTTCCCTTGGGAAATAGTTTAAGGAAGAGAAACAACATATGTCATTAAACCAAAAGGAAGGTAAAAACATGATGGAAGCTATGGCTCAGTTGGGATTTGCTTCCTCTTCTACAAATGTTATAGCTAATGATGATTGGACCCAAATTAACATAAAATCCAAAAAGAAGAGACCTAATGTTGGGGGAGGGAACAAAGTGGGTAGGCCATCCCAAAAGGACTCCAGAAACAAAGACACAATTTGAGATGTTGCTTCAAGGAAGCAAAAGAATCTTGATTCCCTCTTGAGAACTAAGTCCAAAAATAAGTAAGGGGGCATGTTTTCTCCCTCCTCACAGTATCAAGGTGGTGTTGTTCTCTGCTCTATTTTTGATATGAAGCTTATCTCATGGAATATTAGGGGACTAAGTAGTCCCTAAAAACAATATTTTGTAAAGTCTTGTTTGGTAGATAATAAATTTGACATTTTTTTAATCCAAGAAATAAAAATGAAAAAGGATACCTTTGACAAGGTTGTTAAGAATTTTTGGCCTAGTGCCAATTATATTGTTAGTTATGTGGAAGGATATTTTGGGGTTATAAAAAATTTCTGGAATCTTACCAGATTTAAGGGCACCATAGGTTTTTTTAGTAAGAACTATTTGACGGTCTCTTTTGAAGATCTTATTACATCTAAATAATGGAATTTGTTGAATATTTATGGTCCTAATTCTCAACTTGGTAGAGCTTCCCTATGGGACCTTTTAGAAAATAATATAAAAACAACAAAGGGTATTTGTGGATGTTGGGTGGAGACTTCAACTCTTTGTTTTTTCCATTTGAAAATATGGGAGGCTTGGAGGACTTTTTTGATGGCATGATGGATCTAGCTGGGTTTTAAAACTTTGTCGGTCTCTTTAATGTCCCCCTCTAGGGTTCCTTGTTTACCTGGTTTAATAGGCGTCAAGATAACCATAGTATTCAAGTCAAAATTGACTGGTTTCTTATTTCTTCAAATTGGAACATCCTTTTGAAGCTCTCCTTATCTGCTCTTCTAAGAACTAACTCGGACCATAATGTCCTCCTTTTTAGGAGGATAATGCTACCAAGGGGCCATACCCTTTTAGATTTGAAATCATGTGGACTCACCACCATAATTTTTAAGCTCTTGTTGAGATATGGTGGAATGAACCTTGTGTTGGTACTCCAATGTATTGTTTGGCTAACAAACTTAAGATTTAGAGAAAGAGTTAAAGGATGGAATAAGGTTTCTTTTGGTAATATTTTTCATATTAAGAAGTTTATTGGAGAAAACATAAATGAGGGAAAAAATTGATGGAGGATGGAGTGGTTGATGAGGAAACTTGTAATAAGGAACAAGATCTTAGAGCTAAATGGTTCAAAGTTAACAATTAGGAAGAGATATTCTAGAAATAAAAATCCAAAATTCAATGGCTTTTTGAAAGTGATACAAACACAATTTTTTTTCATCAATCGAGAATGAAACACAAAAAACAAAATGTGATTAGACAACTAATAAAATAATATGATTCTATTCTTAAATTTGAAGAGGAAAGTTCTTTAGAGGTTGGAAACTCAAAAATTGTAGTTTTAGTAATGTTTTAGGACACATACAACCACCGATTTTTTAAAAGTTTCACTCAAGGAAACTCTAGAGATCTCAATCCAAGGATAGAATGAGGGAAAGAGATATGAAATAAGGTGTCCTAGGGTGTGATTAAAGGTATATAGGGGGTTCACTACCAAGCAAGGGCTTGGAAAGAAATAAATGCAAATGAGATACAAGACTTAAGCAAATGACCTAGAAATGAACTCAAAATAGAACAGTAAAATGAGAGACTACAAAAGTGCACCTAAAATATTAAGAATATTGAATGAAGGTCTGAAATCTTAGAAATAATACTTTTCAATGCACACTAGGACTTGTACACCAGTAGGAGCGATTTAGTCCCAGTTTAGGGTTTCGAGCTGAAATCAGAATCTGGAAATGTTGAATCAGGATCTATAGAAAAAGTCTAAAAATAGGTATACTGGGACTCATATGCCACAAGTGGAAATTTATTCCTAGTATTAGGGTTGCTCTGAAACCTTGATATCCTCTAATTCTTTCCTATAGCTTCCTCCTGCCAAATCTTTGGTTTTGAAACACTCAATTCTGCTCTATAAGTGACTTTCTGTGATCTTGCAAGTAAGGTGACAACTTTAACAACTTTGCAACTTTTCTCCAATCTTTCTCTTTAATGAATCTTCAACCTAGATCTTCAAATGACACATCAAAGATTGAAAAATGTTGTTTTTTTAGTGGATAGGGATTTTCATTGGTCAAACCCCGTTTTGGTAATCAAACCTTGAAATGAAATCAAATAGACTGAAGGAATGATGAATGAACAAATGTGCAATGTTGAAACTCACCAAACCATTGAGAAAAAGGCTGAAATCTTGTAAGTAATGAATAGCATGAATGTGGATCTTTACTCTTGCTTGAATGATATAGATCTTGATTTGAACACTTGCTTGAATCATAAAACCCTACATCACAAATGTTAGCTCAAAAATAAACATGATGCATGGTGACTTTGACATGATGCCTGATAATTGAATAATGCTCCAAAAGCTTGATAATCACTCTTGAAAGATCTTGAATGATCTTGTATTGCTAGAATTCTCAAATTCTTAGATCACATGTTCTCATTAAATTTTCTAGGAGAAAATATGTGAAATAACCTTGTATTTATACTTGTTTATGCCAAATTTCTCGAAATTACAACACTACAAGCTGACATCGGATCTAGGAGAATAAAATCCCAACAATAATTTGATTTTAAATTAAATCTAAGCTAAGAGGTACTCATATACTAGTTGGGGCATATGAGTCCCATTAGGCTAAGCTTGGGACACATTTTTCAAGAAAGGCTTAGTTTAATGTTAAATTCAGATCCAGGTCCTGAAACTTAGGTGGGACCCATATGCCAAAGGTGGCATATGAGTCCCACATCACTAAATCTAGGCCATAAAATCCAAAATCATTAAAGTTTGATTGGTCACTTGATACATGTCGGGATTATCCTCAGAAAGATGCATTAATTAAGGCTTGTGGATGCAAAATAAGACCAAATAAGGCATAAATAAGCCCAATTTTAGCAGGGAGGTCCCAAACAAGTGATAATGTAAAGGACTACATTTTTCTACACTACAAAGGTTATTTCCTTTTTCACTATTTTGTAGGAGTTTGGAGTTGCCCCTATTGAGTTTGAAAGCCTCCTTTAGGTGATTCCCCAAGTAATTTCACATCAATATCTTAAAGAGTTGTCTAAAGCTATTTCTCTTTAGGAAGTCAAGTCTGTGGTTTTCTTGTTTGGAGATTATAAAGCTTTGGGGCCAAATGGGTTCCTCATGCTTTTTTTTAGTTTTTTGGGACATTATTTCTAAAGATCTTCTAAATTTTTCTCATGACTTATTCTGATCAAGTAGACTCTTAAATCAACTTAATTACATATTTATAGCTCTTATCCCCAAAAATGAAGATGCCTCTTCCATCCAATATTCCAAACCAATAAGTCTTTGTAATACCACATCTAAGATTTTTTCTAAGATTATTGTCAATAGATTGAAGGTAGTTTAAAAAAAAATGATTGTTGAAAACCAAAAAATTGATTTGTTCAAGGGTGACAAATTCTGAATGTAGCTATCTATACCCGTGAAGTCTTTCACTCAATAGAGCTAAGTAAGAAACTAGGGATGGCCTTGAAATTGGATATCTCTTAAGCATATGAGAGGGTGTCTTGGCCCTTACTTTTTGTTGTCTTGAAACATTTTGGGTTTAATGGAAGTTTTCTTAAGTTAATATATTCTTGTGTTACTACTCCTAAATTCTAAGTTTTGGTGAATGGGGTCCTGTTGACATGTTTTTTATGACAACACCAACATAGAATAAAATGTCCAATGGTCACTCTATTCCCTCTTGATCAAAGTATTTCGCATGCTAAGATTGCGTGAAAGTTCATGCGTTCAACTCCAAGGTTCCTTTTATTGCGAATAGACTCAGTTGGTTGATGTGAATATGTTGGGTATTCCGAGGGGACTTACGTGATTGTTCAACTTCGTGAAGCAGATGAAAGATTTGACTATAATGCTCTAATATCCGAACTGACTGGGAAATGCTGAATTTAAAGGGATAAGGGGGGTAGGAATTCTATGATCTATCTCTAAAGGGTGGAATGCGAGGACAGAATTTGACAATCTTCAAACCAAAATTTATTTCATCTCCCCTTTGGACAACTCTGACAAAGTTGGTGCAATCTTCAAAGGATGGATAAGATGTTCAAATTGTGGCCTGACATGTGCACTCCGTCACAACGATGCAAGTAAGCACACGAGTCACAACCAAAGTTCGTTACTGATATTCCAGTTGACCATGCAGGGGCAGACTTACCATTAGCAAGCCCACCAGTGGTATGGATAAAGGAAGATTTGCTCAAACCAACACCACATTCCACAATTAACACCTACTTGCATGAAACAAAGTCTACTTTACTCTATCTACTTTAATTGGAAAGATGAAAGAGCCTTGCTAGCTACTCATAACGAAAGAAGAAATCACCAAGCAATGAAACTCTTTGTATTATGAAAAGTGTTCACAACAACCATTTACAAAACTTTCAAAGGGAAATTTTTCTTTCCTTTTCAAACTAAGCTATCTTCTAAGCTAACCCCCTATCTATTCTAACTTCTATCTTCTCTACTCTCTGACTTCTTAATCTAATTTTGATAGATTACAAATGAGGGGGAATGCCCCTTTTATAGTTGGCCCAGTCTAGCAGACGGCTTAGATCTGATTACAATGAAGGGCTCAGATTGAGCCACATATGTGCTAATTAGGGTTTTTGCCCTAAAAACTGCCACAAAGAGGAGTGGGGCAATAAATGCACAAAAGATTTTCCACTCCTGTGCAGGGACCACTATGAGCAATTAATGCCCACCATCTTCCTCTAGAAGATTCTAATCCAGAAACGTGTTCCCACTGTTCTTCTCTACCAATTCTGTTGCGTTAGGAGGAGGCAAGCACACAACACTCGGTTCAAATCCCCCTTGCAAAAATTTCTTCTTCGTTAAGTCCTGTTGTTTTCATTCTTGTAACTTTTACATTTCTTTAGCCCATTGCCTTGGGCGTATTTTCCTCTTTTGCATCACGTTCTCAATGCCTTAGACAAATCTCCATTGTTGTTTCCTCTTTTCCAAAGTTGTAACGTGGTCTAGCTTCATTACCTCAAGTCTTCACACTCTGGCTCCGGTGTTCATCTTGCAAAACAAAAAGAAGAGCATCAAAACATTTATAAGATAAAATCCCTTCACTTACCTAGTTTTCACATTCTGATTGATCGATCCCTGGCTCTGATAGAATTCATCATTTTCTCTAGCAAACTTTGCTTTCTGGGTGCACTATATTCACTTCATAAGATCCTCTTCAAGGGCACATCCACCACCCTGTGTTTGGATTTTGTGCCTTAGAAAATATTTCACCCTAAGGAAGCATTTGACCGCTTGATGCTCGAGCTTCACTATTCCTTAGACAAATTTCTTCCCTGTGAGTGTGCTTTAACTCTTATAGTTTCATTTTCTCTTTCCTTAGACAATTTTTTCTTCTGCATAAATTCCATCCACTGTAATCTGGGCACTCATTTTGACATCGCCCACCAAGGCATTTTTTGTAAAAACACTTCTCTGCCTTAGAAAATTTATTTTCACCTAGGAAATTCATTAAACTAGTGCCAGGAAAAAATCTCTACCGAAAGAGCACGAGCAAGGTGTGGAAAAGATTTAAATCATCCCCCAGTCGAAAATGTCTAATACCCAGAAGATATTTCCCTTCAAAACTCATCGTTTTCATGTGTATCCAGACGAAGGGGTAAGTTTAATTTTTATTATTTTTGAAAAAAATAATAAAATTTACTAAGTTTTATTCCATTTTAATTCTGGGTGCACCTCACACCTGTAGTCTTCATTTTTTTATGCCTTGGCATTTTCCTATTTTCCTAAAGAAATTCCTTCCTGCTCATGGGCGTATTTCATCTTGCCTCTGGAATTTTTATCATATTACCTCCCTTAGGTGTATTTCTCATCTTCACCTTAGGAAATGCCTTAGAAATTATTTAAATTTAATCAACTTACCTTGGGCGCACCTCACAACCCATGACTTTACCTTCACTTCCTTAGGCATTTCCATGCCTTAGAATATTTATTAACACTTCCACCACCTTGGGCGCATTTTAAGGTATGCGCTTCTATTTTTATACTTAGAACATTTTGGAGGCACTTCACCCTTGGGCGCATTTTCCCCTCTCATCTTTTATTTCCCAATGCCTTAGGCATTTTTTCTTCCTTGGGTGCATTTCACCCCATGGACTTCCATTTTGCAACACTTAGAAAGTTTTCATGTCTCCTTCTTGCCAAGGGCGCATTTTACCCCTTGAGCTTTCATTTTTCTCTTAAACATTTTCCATGTCTTAGAAACCTTTACCTTGTCTTCATTCCTTGTGGGCGCATATGGGGTAGGGAGGAGGAACTTTCTTGTCTTAGAAACATTTTATGCTAACATCCTCCTTTCTTGCAAAGGGCGCATGTGAGGGTAGCTCCTTCCATTTTCAATGCCTTAGGTGTTTTTGCTTGACATCCTCTATGATGGGCACATTTCACACAAGGAGGAAGAATTTGTATACTTAGAAACTTTTCTTATAAACATCTCCCATTAGGGTGCATTTGCATGTATGTGAGGGAACTTTCTTGTGCCTTGGGTGCATATGAGGCAGTGTGAAGAAATTTTTTATACTTAGCATTTTTAGCATCCTCTCACACCTTGGGCGCATTTCAAATAGGGTGGAGGAATTTTCAATGCCTTAGATTTTTCTTTCACTTCCCTTGTAGCCTTGGGCGTATTTGAGGTAGGGAGGAGGAAATTTCATTGCCTTAGATTTTTCATCATGCTAGCCTTCATGCCTTGGGCGTATTTCCTACTACCTCTTGCCAGTTTCCATTTGTGGATTTAGAAATTTCCTCAACGCTTCAGCTACCTTTGCCATCTATTTTAGTAAATTTTGGAGATGTATGACTTTCTGTGGCCTTTTATCCATTTTGACTTTGGAGTTGGCGTAATATGCTTCCATTGACTTTGCCACCCTATTTATACTAGTTGCCCAAGCTCATCTACTATTTTTAGCCTGCCTGCTATTTTTAGCAAACCCTAAAATTGCTTGACTTTTGTAGCTTCGTTTGACTTGAGATTTTTACCATGTGGCCCTCATCGCTTGGTGAACCTATTCACACCTACCCCTCATGCTAACTTGTTATTTATAGCCATGTTTCAGAGATGGCTTAATATAAATAGTAAGTGCCCGAATTATGCCCAAATTTCACCAGTAGATTGCCTAAAGGATGTTGATCGCAGTGGGATATCTTTGTTTTCAAAATTCTGGCTTTTTACCCCTCTTTTTAGGCACCAAAGCTGGAAACCCTAATTTGACTTGAATGTGCCTCAAATGACCTCTGTTTGACTTGATTTTCGCTGCATGTCATTCTACTTGTTAAACTGAAGTGTTGGGTGGTTGCCGGAGTGAACCTGCTAAAAATAGTAAATGCCTGAAAAGTGACCAACCGATTGTCGGATGAATTTGCATGTCATAGTGCCTGTGGGATCTCAAAAAACCCAAAAAAACCTAGAAAACTGGTCAACATGCGAGCATTGGCTAAAAATAGTAAGTCCTTGAAAATTGATCCTTTCTGCTTGCATGCCATATCGTTGCGAAGCTCTTGAAAAACCCATGGGGAATATACAAACATGCGTTGAAAAACTCTACATGCAAACCCTAAAAATAGCCTCTGAAGGCTGAATAGTTGAAAGTCCTCATCTCAGTTTGCATGTTATACCATCGCGAAGGTCTCGATAAACCCAAAAACATTCCCCAATCCTGTATTGGAGAATCATATGTTTAAACCCTGAAAATGGCCTTTGAAGTCGGAACTGCTAAAAATAGCAAGTTGTCATAATTCGTTCTAATTTTGCGTGCAGGCACCTTGAAGTTACCTAGATGTGATGAAGTCGTCAGAGTCCCAAAATTCTGAGGAAAAAGGCCCCAAATTAGGTACTTACTAAAAATAGTAAGTTGTCAGATTCCAATGAAAATTTGATGGGATCCTGCCTTGACCCTTTTGACTGTACTGCTGTCCTCAGATGTCAATTTACCAACTTGATTTAATCTCAATCCAACCCGAAGAACAAAACCCTAATTTCACAGATTCACTTCAGACTTAGCTAAAATTTCAAATTAGGTCAAATACATAAACATCCCGAGAAGAACAGAGAAATCAAAGAGAGAGAGATGCAAAACAAAAGCCAAAAGAACAAAATAGAGCAAAATTAGGGGGTCCCCATCTGGCATGGGGTGATGTGTGAAAAGGTCACAATAGGTCCCTAGGGGGTTTTCTCTTGTTGTTGGGGCTTAATACAAGGCGATCCTCTTTTCCCCTACCTCTTCATAATAGTGGTTGAAATTCTTAGAAGAAACATTCAAAATATTTTGGACATGAAAATTCTAAAAGGGTTCAAGGTTGCTTCCTCTATTCCTCTAGCTACCCACTAACACTTCATGGATGACACCATTCTTTTGGGATAGGCCTCAGTTGTTGAATCTAGCCATTGGAAATATATCCTCAATTATTATGCTAAGGCTTCAAGTCAGCATATTAATTATAATAAAATAATATATACTTCTTTAATGTTGAATAGATTGTAAAAGGTAGAGTCATGTACATCCTTGGCTACTAGTATGTTGTTCTTCCTACTACTTACCTTGGTCTTCCTCTTATTTCTAAAAAACCTAGCAGTAATTACTAGAATTACATCCTAGAAAGAATTCAAAACAAATAAATGGTTGGAAGTGAAAACTCCTAAGTCAAGCTGGGAAATTGCAACTACTCAAAGCTTCACTTTAAAACATCTCGGTTTATTACCTTTATCTTTTCAATATACATGTCTTTATAGCAAAAAATATAGAACATATACATAGGATATTTTTATGGTCAAGAAATAAGGAAAGAAACAAAATGGATTTAGTGGGTTGGGAAAAGATGTGTGCTCCAAAAAGGAAATGTGGTCTTGGAATTAGGAGGTTGAAACTTTTTAATAAAGCTCTTGTTGCTAAAATGGGTCGATGTTTTTTGGAAGGTGCAAAAGATTGGGTTAAAATCTTAAGAGAAAAAAATCTGAGAAACAGGGTGCATGCCTATTTTTTGAGTGCCTTAGGGCTACCTTATGGTTCTATTTTTTGGAACAATCTCCTCAAAATAAGAATTGTGCTAAAAATGGGGGTTAAAAAAAAGGAATAGGAAATGGTAAAGATTCTGATTTTTGGGATGATGCCTTGATTAATGGCTCTCCCCTCTCCTCCAGCAACCAATTTATCCAAATTAAACAAAGTCTTGTAAAAAAATTAGGTAAGCGTGTTGCAAAGTATATTACCTGGGATGGATTGAAGCCTAAATGGATAAATTTCAAAAATTAGTTAACTAGATCTTTCCTCTAAGGAGGGAGATGACAAAACTAGGATGCTACTTTACAATACCTTTATCAAAAGATTGGCGAGGCTGACTTCTTTTCAAGGGATAAAAAATATGAATTGATTTGGACTAAAATCCCATTAGGGAACCTTTCGATGAAGTTTTTCTACGAAGCTATGGAGAAGGCTTTGATCAAAAAGGATGATTTTCAATGGAATCCGGTCTAGATAAAAATACATTATTCCCAAAGTAAATTATTTTTGGTGGGCTATTGTCCATGGAAAGATTCTTACCAGGGATAACCTAAATAAAAAAGGGTTCCAATTTGTTAATAAATGGTACCTCTATAATGAAGACGAGGAGACAATAATGCATCTATTCTTCTATTGTTCCTACTCGAGAGAGGTTTGATCATTCTCTCTCCCTATTTTAATGATTAAATGGGTTTTTCCTACCTCAATAAAGTAGTTCTTGGATAGTTGGAATGTTTTTCCCTATTCCCATAACATAATTATCGACCTTTGGAGACAAGCTCTTCCTTTCATATCTCAAGGTTTATGGAAGGAGTGCAATAATAGGATCTTCAAGGAATCTGCTAGACACAACAAAGACCTCTCTTTGGCTATTAGGCATCAAATTCAAGAGAACATAAATGTTGGGATATATGCTTCTTCAAAGTCCTTACCCTCTTATAAGGAAATTAGAATAATACAATTGTGGGGGTTAAATCAAGATCTCACAAGCTTCAATTGGATAAAACATATTACCAAAAACAACACTATTTGGTATCCTCCTAATGTGGGGTGGATCAAATGTAATTTCGATGGTTACTCTAATGGGAATCCAGGCTTGGCTAGAGTTGGGGGTTTAATAAGAAATCACCAAGGGAATCATATAGAAGGATATGGTAAAAGCTTAGGAATAAATTCTAATAATTTTGTTGGGGCTATGACTGTCTAGGTAGGTTTACATCATCTAAAGGAGAAAGGATATTCTAAGGTCATCATTAAAGGAGACTCTAAATTAATTATAGACAACTTGAGGGGGGATGCAATTGTACCTTGGGAGATTATGGATGTTTTAGATGGCTACAAGAGAATTCTTAAGAACTACCAAAACTATAAAAAAATTCACTTGTATAGAGAGGGTAGTTCTATTATGGATGATATGGCTAATGAAACTTTAAAACGTAATAATTAGACCTACTGGGAGTTTCCTATAATACATCATATAAAAGATATCATTAATAAGAAAAAAATGATCCATTGTATAACGATGAGCTATGGGATAATAGGTGACTTAATGGGTAATACTTATATTATTATGTATGATAACATGATGGATAATCAAGACTACTACAAAGGGGATAATACTAATATTCAATTATGATTAATTTGGGAGTTAAGGTGAGTACAACCTTGAAGTTTCAAATAAATGAAAACACCAATGTTTCCAAGTATTTAACGGTGGAGACAAAAATGATGATGAAGGAAAATATTGGTAATGATACCCTGAGGACGAAATATTTAGGGTGGTATCTTAAGGTGATAGGGATAGGGGATATTATTATCTTTGATAAGAATTATAAGTTTAATTATCTCGTGAGATTTGGATGTGTCCTTGGCTTAGTTGTTATGGATCATTTCTTCATGTGGCCTGAGCACTTGTTAAATCCTCCTCTAAATGATTTGTATTTAATTGTTTCTGTAATGGGCATTTTTGTCATGTAAAACCTCTATCTTTGAAATCCTTCTAACCCTCCATCTTTTCTCATAATTGATGGTGATTTTAAGTGGAAGCCCATTCAAATGCATGTAGCAAGTTTTAGTTTAAACTCCAAAGAGATTACTCTATCGATTATCTCCTTGGTTGTCAGGAAGGGCTTTGGTGAAGATTGTATTTCACTTTGTAGGGATTGTTTGGCTAGTGAGGGTCTAATGGGGGTCCTAGAAAATGAACGAAACCAAGGAATTGTGGTTCTCGAAAGTATAATGAAGAGTTGTGGGGTATTTTTGATAGGGCGAGAAGCACTCCCTTCTTTTAATCCATGCAGAGATAAAATGACACCCTTACCTACAAGTTTACAAATTCCTAGAGTGATGGCGAGGTAAAGATTGGTGGTATGCAATTTACAGTCACGATGAAGCTAATTGCTCAAGCTATGGGTCTCAAATATGAAGGAAAAAGGGTTGTTAAAAAGAGTTATGGTAACTACCAAGAGTTTATCAACAAGTTCTTTGAAGCCAAGGAGAAGGATAAAAGATTCCACAACAAGTATATGCAAGGTTAAAATTCCCCCCCCCTACAATAATGTTTATATGCATATTATGAGGTATTTCACGCTTGAAGGGAATTTTATGTTTTTACATGGATATCATTTTCCTATTTTAAACCATGGTTCACACCTTGAGATAATAAATCTTCCATTTTTCTTATTTTTTCTCTCCAGAAAAATATGGAGAATAGTGCTAATCCTCCCTTACATTAGGGTCTTATTAGGCCTATTTATAATTTTATCTTAGCTTCTACCCCTCAAAGTAATATGATTGTCAATTTGCTTGAGAATACCCTAACTCGTAAGATTTTGGTGAGGATTGAGCTGGTTGATAGTCAACCCCATTCTCCTAGTAGAATGTCGAAGTTGATTGAGAATAAGAATTCCCCTCTTCCAAATTATGAACCTTCCCCTAAAGACCTCTTAAAGGTCACCCCTAAAAAAAGGAAAATTTTCCCCCTTTTATCTAGTCAGGCTAAACAAAGGAAGGTGGACCCTAAGGTTGAGAAATAGAAAAACCTCACCATCACTATCTCTGATTATAAAGATGTCAGTCGAGATAGTGGTTCTACTCCTTTAGGTGGAAGAAGGTCGGTAAGACTTGCAAAAGTTGCTTCTAGGGTGAAGGATGGCCTCAGATAAAAAAGGGAAAAAAAAGTTTGTTGAGGTAGAGGATTTAGAAAATTCAAAGGAGTTTGTCCCTAATAGTTTGGCGAGACCGAGGGTTCAGAGGATGAGGATGTTTTGGAAATTATGAAGAGGAGGAGGAGGAGTATCAATAATAGGAAGAGAAGTACAATGACATGGAAGGAGGTAATGAGGATACAATGGAGAAAATTTTCCAAGAAGATGACAAGTAATGAGAGCCCTAAAGCTAAGGGAGAGTAGGTTACCAATATTCAGAACTCTTAAATGCAGGAAAATAACAAGAAAGAGGATTATAACAACCTTAGCTCCAAAATTGAACTTTTAAATACTCGGATGATCCAAATTGAAATCCAACTTAAAGAGGTTGCTAGCTCTAAAAATTCCCAGGTTATGGAATTATTGTTGTTTTAAAAATACGTATGCTTTGACTGGCCTCCACTTTTTATATTAACTATTTATCTAAGATAGAAAATAAGTATACCATCTTGGCATGGAATCTCTCCTCTAATGCATCATATTTTTTAAATTGTTTTAATAAACTTTCATATTTTTCTTTAACATATTTTGGTGTTGATGACCTAATTTTAGTAAAAATAAAAATAAAATATAAACACTAATTAAAATATTAGAAAATATATTAATGAAAATTACACTTATAGATATATAAAAGGGTATTTTTAGATTTATTTAGAAATGTTGGTTATATAAGTAAGAGTTTTGAGGATATTAATTTTTTCAAATATATTTGTTGGTAAATTGGCAACATATATATATCTAGTGAACACTTCCAACTAGAAAATTTGTAGACCAAATCTAATTTGGTTGTCCAACTAATCTAGATAGAACATATTTTGAAGTTAAAGTTCATTTCACTTGAAAATGCTTAAATTTAGTTGTGCCAATAAGTTGGTCTAAAGCGGAACACAAATTTGAACTTTCACCTTCCCATTTTAATATCTATGCTTTGCATATTAAAAAAATTAAGTATTGGGACCTTTTTATCAGGATTCGGGAAGCATTTGAAACTCTTGATAGGATTTTATTAGAAGCCTTCCATTATAGTAAGAATTTGATGACAATTGATGGATTGGTTGGCTAACTAGACTCTTGACAATCAATTTCAAGAAGAGAAAATTCTCCTTTGAGTTGAGATCTAGTAATGAGTGGAGTTTAGTAGATTACTCAGATTTCTTGATTAATGGGTAAATTAAAATTTTGAAAGAGACCAAACTCTTTTAGAACATAAAAGGAACAAATATAGCAATTCAGACATCAAGATAATTGCCTACTTACAACTAGGTGAAACAAAATACTATGTATAAACAACACTAAAACATATTACATAATCCAACAACCAAATAAAATAGAAAGAACAAGAAAAAAATCCTAAGACAAAGATAATCAACTAGTACTTGGACCCCAAGCATACATAGATTTAATTACTCAAGATGATGTGCCCTACTTTATTGTTAGTCTATATTGATCAACTATTTATCTTCGGTTTACTTTATTCTTATATGTTTAATTGTCTTTGATACACCTTATTCTATAATTAATTGTGTACTTTAAAATAAACACAATTTATGATCTCTCAATCTCTAACAAAACCTCTTCCTAAGTTACATTATCAATAATTTTTTTAATTGAAAACTAATATAATATTGAAATTTCAAAATAAAATTTATATTTCAAACAAATAGAGTTCACTAAACTCCTTTCATTACCATATTCAAAATGAAGAGTTTTGAAAAGGATGAACTAGTTGGCCTAATGTTTAAAGTTAGAAAAATTAACATCTTGTATTTTCATGATAAGTATAAAGGGTTAAAAAAGTTGAGAATGATATTATAAATTTGTGTTTTAAAGTACATCACATCTCTACATAGTGCTCACTATTTATCATTCCATGAAAAAAGAAAATGATAAAGATTCGTCACTAGGAAAACGTGATTATGAAGAAAAAAAACCCTTGATAAAGATTCTCAATCCATTTACAACATTAACATTAAAAATAAATTTATTATATAATATAATTAATAATTTCAAAATATATATATATAACGATAATTGACCATATCTATACATAGGTCCTTGTGAGCACCAAGAAAAGAATGAAAGAACATCCAAGTAAATCATATTAAAACTTTAAAATATAAAGGAGACGGTCTAAGGAACCTTTCGAAGAAAAGATTCAAAACTTAAACAAATTTAGCTTATTTTGCAATACTTACGCATGAAGCAAGAAATTTGTAAAAGCTAAAGACTCCAACAATATCTAGGCAAATACTAAAAGCAAAAGAAGATCGGGCTCTTATATTGGTGAAAAACTACTTTTAATTATTAAATAAAATAATATTTAAAATCATTTTCAAATCTAAATACATCTCTAATATCTTCACAGCAATTCTTCTTATCTTATTTCCACACTGAAATGGTGACGGCAGTCAATATTCACTCCAACCTTTAAGGAATCACAGCGTCCCCTATAACACTACGTTGCTTTTTATCACTATACAAATTATTTATTATTTAGAATAAAGAGGAGAATTTGCATGTTCTTTTGAATGGATGAGACGTATTTATGCGATTTGATTTGACTGCTGACTACTTCGGGATTAAGATTTCGACTTACAGGTTTCATGCAAGAATATTCCTTCTTGGCTTTCTATTTAAGCACGTCACAGGAAGTTGATGTTGTTCATGCAACTGAGAGCATACCAACTGCAATGGCGGCTGGCAAGGATGGCATCGATGTAACAGATCTTGCCCACCTCGCAATTCCAAACTGGTAACACTTTCTATACTCTGCAAAATGCAGTTTCTTTGATTCTTCTCTTTGGGAAAAACTTCTTTGTTTTACTTAGTTTACTTATGTTTTCTTTTTTAGAATTAAAAAAATCGTAGTAATGATGTTTAGGGTTTTTATTTTGGTTAATAGTCATTATTTTGGTTTGAAGGGTTCATTTTAAGCTTTGACTTGTTTAGATGGTTCATTTCAAATCACATTAATAGGTGAGTCTTATTGAAGAAGCTAGTGTGATTTCAGATGAGTCCTCTAAACAGATCAAAGCTTAGAATGTGTTGTTTAAGCTTGTCCTTAGTATTATAAATCTCTCTTTTTAGCGAGTCCAACAATGAAGGAGACTTTTGAGAGTGCAAGATTAGAACTGTCAATCTTTGAAGATCATTTGTTTTACTTAGTTTAGTGATGTAGATCTCAAATCTAGTTTATCTTTCTTTCAAAGATTTTAAAAAATGAATATATTTTAGAAAAAATTCAGTCTAAAGACATAATATATTTCATCATAAATCTCTCTTTTGAACATACAAAATTAAAAGCATAACCTTCAACTGATAAACGCTTAACAATTGCCCACTCCCTAATAGTTTAGAATTTATGATTAGACTTTAAGACCAATTGAAATTTCCATTATTTGCTAACAACCACTTACCTGTGAAGCTAATCTCCCTGACTCTGAACTTTTCATTATTGAACCAAACAGCCACCTGACAGTAAAGCTAATCTCCCTTCTATTAAATTGCTTTTACTTGTGAAGTTCAATAAAATCTGCCTTGTAGTTGTGGAGTTTAAACAAATTTGTTTTCTTGGCTTTGAATATAAAAAGATATCGTGGAGACACAGAAAGAAGCTGAAGCTTTACTTGTTGCAATTATTTTCTCTTTCAAGGTCGGGAAGATGGAAAGTAAATATTAGGGCAGAATTTTTTTTATATACTTTCTGAAATCATTCTTTGTGAGAGTGAATATAACTTTGAACACGTGTTTTCAGCTTTGAGCACGTGATCTGACAACAGTGATGATGGATATTCATTCACATGCAACAGAGGATTGTAAAGAATTTATTGATTAGCTATATTTCCATTTTATTTTTAAAAAGAAACAGAATTTATTTCTATATTTTTTATTTAAAATAATAAATTATAGATATTTTATATAATTTGTTACTGTTCAATTATATTTCAAATTTTTAAAATCAGTGTTGATTTTTAAATACATTCATGATATTAATTTGCAGCTATTTAATTTACTTAGAAATTATTTTATTTTATTTCAAAATCATTTTATTGCATCTAAATTTGTTTAATGTTTTAGAAAGTCCACATTTCATTATTTCTTATTATTCTAATTTAAAAGTAATTTATTTTCGTCTATTTTTTATATTCATATTTTTTTAAAAAAATATATTAAAAAAATCATTAAAAATAAAAACAAATTAAAAATTAATTTATTTTAACGTGCACTTGTATTTTTTTTAAATATTTTTAATTTTATTCATGAAATAATAGTTTAATTTTATTTTTTAAATCTCTTCTATATTTCTAGTTAATTCGTTAATTTTTAAATAACAAATAATATTAATACTCTATCTAAAAAATATATTTTAATTTCAAGTTTTTATTTGTTTTTATTTTTGGTTAATTTTTTAATCATGTAAGATCTATATCTTTACTCAATCTTGTGTCCATCAATTTTTCAATAATAATTAGCTTATCAATTTTTAATTTCAAATTTAAAAAGTCAAAATATTTTTTTTTTAAATTCATTGATTACAAATTTTATGTCAAAGTAACAAATCAATTTTTTAATATTTGAATATTTATTGAAATATGATAGAAAGGTAAATAGTGTTGATGAGGACATGTCTTTATTGTTATGTGCTACTTATTTTAGAAATATCATGTTTATTGTTATATAGTAAAAAGTAAGAGTTTTTTCTAAAAGACTCATGTCATAGAGAATGTTGATGAACATGTCTTTGTTTTTAATATGCTACTTATTTTAGGAATACCATGTTTATTATAAAATGCTAAAAGGTAAGAATTTTTTTCATAAAGACTTATGTCATTAATTCCATCTCTTTTTACCACTGTAAACTATTTCTAAACATTAATTAAGAATATTAGATTAATTGTTAATTACTTTTTGTAATTAGAAATATTAATAATTTATAGATGTGTTAGAACCTTGACTTGGAACATGAAAGTCAACTGGTCTAACCATTTAATCACACTCTTTGACAATATTAATGTAGAAATAAAAATTATATTGTTACATTACTTTTTTCAATGTATAATGATATAATTTATTGGATTAATGGCAGGAAAGATGTTGTGCATAGGAGATGTATTGCGCGAGCCTAGTGAATGTTGTATACCTACTTGTAACCAACAAAAACCAGGCCAAGCAATGGTGTAACTTACTTCAATTTGATGTATTAGAAACCGCTATCGATGACCATGACAAGTCTATATTTGGGGTTGTTTTTCAGTGGCAGGGAACAGAGAAAGCAAGTCCAGGTGGACCCCCCTCAGAAGTAGTTGCATTTAGAGGCACAATTTTTTGCCCCAAAACTATTTTAGAAGACTTGGCCCTAGATTTGAAGGTAGCCACTGCACACCTAGACTCTATATGTAGGGTTGATAAGGGTTTACAATACTTGCAAAGGAGCATTCAAAGGAATGGGTCCCATAACATTTGGCTTATAGGGCATTCATTAGGATCTGCCATTGCACTAGCTGTGGCAAGGAAACTAGTGAGGGAAGAACGCCATAATCTTGAAGCACATCTTTTCAATCCTCCATTTTTTTCTCCCACACTTCCTCAATTGAAAGTGTTTGAGAAGATTGGAAAGACTTTAGTTTCCATTCGTAAAGCTTCCCCTCCTCATATTAAATGCATTCATAAAACTTCAGAGGCATTGGCTGTTAGCATGGGGTTGAAAGATGAGAATAAATTGCTTGAGTTGTATAGTGACTTCCTTTCTATTAGTAATTGGATTCCCAACATATATGTGAGCGAAAAAGATCCCATTTGTCGCTCTTATATTCACTATTTTGAGGTATGGAAGGGTATATATGGGAAGAAAAGTCATTTGGTCCATGAAAGCATGAAGTACCTCTTTTGTTTTGAAGTGGCCAAAAAGAAAACTCCTTGGCATTTGTTCCACAACCATCATAGTATTTCTCAATGGTGGTCTAAGGATCTAAAATTTCAAAGCACTCAATATAACCCTCCAGTTGAAGTCACTCAATGGAATGTTAATGTCCCAGTTACAATCACTTAATGGAATGCTAATTCCCTTCGAAAGAGTGCAGCCCCATAGTACACTATGGGAAAAAAGGAAGATGATAAAGATGGTGATGCCACTAGTCTTTGAAGAGATGAAATTGTGGAATAAAATGACACATTAATGTATTTTTTCATATATGTATACATTTGAATGAAACATTAGCATGCATATTTGGAGAATAAATGTTTTCACTATTTTTTTCCTTAAATACCTGCAATATAGAAATATTGGTACATAGTTGAATGCAAGAGACATCAAAAGAGTATAAGAAGAGACAATGTGGATAATAGGGGGTTAGTCACTCTCATAAAAAGGTATATATCATGTGTTGTTGTATGGAGGATGATTCTATCTTATTTCAAATTTTATAATGGTGAATTGGTAAAACAAATGTGATGTACATTACTATAAAAGGAAATTTCATGAATAAGAGTATGTAGTGGTATATATTGAAAAATAGAGAGAATACTAAGAATTTTTTTATCATATGTGCATGATTTTTTAATAAAATGAATCTTTGTGTTTGAATAATAAACATAGATATCTAGTTAATAGTCACACATGTTTGTAGAATAACTTTTAAATTAATTACACTAACGTCACATAAGGTTTATATCTTAATTTAGAGATTTTCTAATACAAAAAAACATATAATATTAGTGTTATTCAAATTCAAAAACACACATTTACTTGAAAGTATAGAGAAGGCTAAGTTAATTTCTACATAAGAAACATTAATGAAACATCTATATGGACTTCCTAAACATAATAAGAACATTTTTTAGGTAGGGTGACAAACACATAGATGGTAGCAACACATAATTAAAGGAGGATTCTTGAAAGGAAAATTGTTACCCCAAAAAGGGATGGTTTTTGTTGACCAAGAAAAATATGTACTGAAAGGATTAATAAGTTATCCACATATTGTGGGAAATATAGAAAAGCATCCTATTATAAATCTTAAAGACAAATCTCTACCAAGTGTTGAAAGAATGAATCCATGCTAATATTCTCATAATGAATTTAGTCTATTTGATTAGGATGTCAGAGGTCAATAAGGAGGCTAACTAGAGTTCGTACAAATGTAGATGAAGACATATAAACAAATAAAATAATAATATGGTTATGGGGTGTGTGTGTTTTTATGTAGGAAGTAGAACTTGGGTAGTAAAACCCATTGATGTTTAGTTCCCTCATCTAAGGTAGTTATTGCAATCATAATTTTGTTCCATAATCATCATGTTATTCGTCAGTGGTGGTCTAAGGATCTCAAAGTTTGAAGCACTAAATATAACCCTCCAATTGAGATCACTCACTGGAATGTCAATGTCCTAGTTTCAATTACTTAATGGGATGTCAGTGCTCTTTACAAGATTGCAGCCCCTCAATACACTGTGAGAAAAAAAGGAGATGATAAAGATGGTGATGCCACTAGTGTTTAAAGGGATGAAATTGTATAATTCAATTGCATATTAATTTATTTTTTCATATTTGTATACATTTGAATGAAACACTAGCATGTGTATTTGGAGAATAAATTGTACCACTATTGTTTCCCTTAAATTCTTGCAATCTAGAAATATTGTTACATAGTTGAATGGAGGAGACATGGGAAGGGTATAAGGAGATACAATGTAGCTAATAGTGGTTTTCCACTCTAATAAAATGGTATATATCATGTGTTGCTACATATAGAGGATGATTCTATCTTATTTCAAAATTTATAATGGTGTTTTGGTAAAAAAAAATGTGTTATATTAATGTAAACTAAAATTCCATGAATAAGAGTATGTAGTGACCTAAATATTTAAAAATAGAGTGAATACTAAGAATAATTTGATCACTCATGCATGCTTTTTTAATAAGATGAATCCATTTGTTTGAAGAATAAACCTATATATCTAATTAAATAATGGTCCATGTTTGAAGAATAACTTTAAAATTAATTACACTAACATCGTAAATTTTATACCTTAATTTAAAGATTTTTTTATATAAAATAAATATACTATTTTTGTCACTCAAATTCAAAAAATGAATGTTTACTTGAAAATATGGAGAAGGTAAGGTTAATTCCTACACAAAAACCATTAGGGGAACTATTATGCCTTGCATACACACCTAATCATTTTACTTAAGACAATTTGGGGACCCCCTCTATTTGTTATCATTTTTTCGTTCACACTTGTTGTTTTTCGTTGTTAGTCGTACATCAAGAATTTTTTTTTGTTCCTCTTAGTTGGTTTTTGTGTTTTAATAATTTTTTGTTGTGTTTTATTACCAAGTTTTGAGGTCTTGAAAAATCCTAGTATTTGTTATACCCTACATACTCACCTCATCATTTTACTTAAGAAATTTTAGGGACCCCCTCTTTTTGCTATCATCTATTCTTTCATTCAAGTCTTTTTTCTTAGTTCATTAGGGTTCTTTTGTTTTTTAAAAGTTAAATAGCATTTATGGGGCGTTGTACCGCTCACAACGGGCCACTAGGGCCAAAAAAGGACTAAACATAACCAGAGAACATTACAGAAAAAGAGAAAAAAAGCCAGAGACAACCCAGCGACAGCACACCAATAGCCAAAAAATAGCCAACAGACCAACAACAGGAGCAGCTAACTGGCCTCGTCCTAGTTCTTGAACAGGAGGTCAACCGCCTCATCACCAACCCACTCCTTATTCTCCTGGCTATTATTCCCCACTAATTCCTCTTTTATGACATTAGATAGCACACTAGTAACAAAGTGGCTCAATTTCATCGTGAATCGGGTCAAGCCCCTGAATCTTCTATCCAAGGTGTTCAGTCTCTTCACCAGCACTTCAGCATATTCCCCAGCATCCCTAGTTTTCATAAACGAACTAGGTTCATTCACCAACGGAGTATGCGAGTCAAAAACATGGCCAGAAAACTTGTTGTCCATCGGAGTAGGCAGAGGCCTCTCACCCATCTCATCACTCTCATCTTCGAAACATCTTCCTTATAGCCCTTACTGTTAGATTGCTCCACCTCCGAGTCTTTAATTATTAATCTCTTTTTGTTGTTCTTGGCCAACCTCCCCGATCTCCTCCTAACGCTTTCCCCACCAGTCAGCTCCATGATCCCCACCACCGTTTCCTCTCCCAAGTCTTTCTCCATAAAAAAATTGCCCTTGCCCTCCTTGACAGTCATGGCCGGCCCACATTTCTCCTTTCCTTTCTTCAGTTTAGTGACCTTTTCCGTCGTGTCCACCTGGGTAGCCTTTAGCTCACAGAGTCCTTCCGCCGCACTGGCATGAGCCATGCCTAATCCACCCTTAAGCTTTTTAGTGGCCAAATTGGTTTTGACACTCCCCACCACGATGGCCTGAGGAGGGCTCTTGAACTCAGTAGGGGAGATATGGATCGAGGAGATGGGTTCAATATTCTCGACATGGACAGTGATAGTTTTAGGTGGACAAAGAGCAAGATGGAAGTGGTACAGGTAGAGTATAAGCCCCTGGTGGAGCGGGAGAGGCAGGGGATCATCAGGATAATGGCTAGCCACCACCTTACATTTCTCTATCAAGCTTTCCAGGTCCATAAGAAGGAAAAAAGGAAAGCTAAGCAGCATTTTGTGTCTGAGATGGTTAAGCAGCGGGAAATGATAGAAAAAACAAGAGTTATACCTACCTTCCAGTGTCACGTATTTCATCAGAGCCAAGCAGACCATATCCCATGGCTTAGAGAGCTCAGCTCATTCGAACCCCGTCGGATTCCTGGCCGGAGTCTCCTCACCTCTGAAGAACGCCTTAAGACTTTCGTGGTCTGGCTTTTTGGTGTGTTTAGGGTATTTCTTCCCTTCGCATCTCAAGCCCGTGGCCTGCGCAATGACTTCCTCACTAACTTCAAATGAAATCCCTCCAACAGAAACCCTCCTCTCCTTCCAAGAACTAGCAAATTGACCCGAAAGAATTGGATCATGGCCAACCAGTCGTTCCATAAGTAGGGCAATTCTGCCCTCCACGCAAATGTGCCACACAAGAGGGTTGTTCTAGAATTCATCACAACAATCCGGCTCAGTCCGCACACAATCTCCCTCCATTCTATCAGCCTGCACAAGAACTTCACAATGTAGCAACAAACACCAGAGCCAAACGTTGCGAACAAGTAACACCAAAGAATGTTTAATGCAAGGATTATGGCTAGTAATCCACACAAACTGATAACACGGGCGAACAGGAAAAATACAGCAGTGTGAAATGACATAACATTTAATGATTTTTTGAAAATGGTGGAGGAGGAAGAAGTTAGCGGAAAGGTAAGAAAGGCACAACATCCCATGCCGATAAACCATCCAGTCAAAATTAGAAACCCGCCAAAGAAAGTCGAAATAACCACCAGCTAAGTTAGCCGGCCCGAAGCCACTAGAACACAACCAGAAGTTGTCATGAGCAGTCCCATCATTTTTAACACACACGCTCCTCCAAAGGTAATTAGGAAATGAATCAAATAACCCCATTCCCCAAAACATGATACTCACAGTACCATCATGCACCCGAGAAGAAATCACAGCCTTCGAAAACACCCGCATTACGTCACCAAATCCAATCTTGATCACATCAGTTACATTTCCTCCCTGCCATCTCATCAATATTTGATAAGCAATACCCAATCTCGTATCCCAAAGAATCAACAATTGGATGCTCGGACCCCTACTCCACACCCTCTCATCTTTACCCATAGTACTCCACCTGTCCTTCATGCCAACTTTGCAAATTATCCACCAAGACACCCAAATATACCAGTGGACCCCCTAGACAGTCCTCGTCATCTGAAGGTTACAAATCATTATTAACCATGGAAGACCTTTCCCATCGTATCAAACTTTGAATGTTTGATGGCATTCTTTCTATTCTCTTCCAACATCTAGTTGAGACCCAGCTTGAGCCTAAATTTTCCAACGCATCTGCCACACAATTACCTTCCCTATAAATATGAGACACTTTTTTATTCCTTAATTTGGACATAAGGAAGCTAACATCAATCAAAATATCTTTGGTGTTCCAACAAATGAATTTTTCCTCTTTCATAGCATCCGTCACCACCTTTGAATCTCCCTCAATATGGAGATTAACAATCCCTAGTGAAACAACAATTTTGACTCCCATGAATAGCGCACGAGCTTCAGCAACAAGAGCCGACTGAACCCCGATGCCACTAGCAAACCCTACCACCATTTTTCCAAATGGATCTCTTATAATTCCACCTATACTTGCCCTTCCAGGATTACCTTTAGCAGCTCCATCGAAATTCATTTTAAACTATCCTAAATCCAGAGGCTCCCATTTAGTGTTCCTCGTAGCTAAAAGTTTCCCATTGTCATAATCATTAGCATTTAACTCCTGGTGCCATTCCTTGGCCATTTTTATTTCAAAGTCCCTCGGCCCAATCTTCAGAAGTTTTCCATCAAAGAGGAAGATATTCTCCTCTATGAGCCGAACACCAATCCCAAACACCTCCTTGGGGCTCCGCTCAACATTTTTGAAGACCCGATTATTTCGCTCCTTCCATAAACACCATCCAATGATAGGGGGGTCTGCCTCCAAATTTCACTAACCAGAGGATGCAAAAAAGTCCCATACCAGCCTAAAATAAAAGAAACAAGGTCCTTGCTCATGACCCACTGAATCTCAAGCTTCTCAAAGGCCATCCCCCACACTTCAGCAGCAAACGGGCAGTGGAGTAAGACGTGGTTAACAGTTTCTTCCCCCACTTTGCAGAGAAAACATCTATTGGGAAAACAAAATCTCCGGGTTCTCAAATTATCTTGGGTCAGAATCCTATTGTGGCAGGCTGCCCACCAGAAAAAAATTATTTTAGGGATCATGCACCTGTTCCAAACCATCCTCCATTGTTTCTCCATAGTATAATCAATCGTCAGAAGTCTGTAAGCGGATCTAATAGAGAGGTCCCCCTGTTTATCTAAGGCCCAAAAGAATTCATCCTCTCTATCAAAGGCAGGGAATCTAAAACAGGAGAGCAACACCTGGATGGAATTGGCGAAACCACCAAGAATTAGTAAGTGGGGGCAGCACAGTGAGAGCTCTCTCCAAATCCTAGCACCAACAGGGCCAGACACATAATCACTGATATAGATCCCAAAGAATCTTTGAGAAGCACTCATCACCCCCCTAAATTCGGAACAAGCCAGAGGGAAATCTAAGAGCCAAGCATCTTCCCAAAATTTAATTTTGATTCCATTCCCCATTTTCCATTTTATCCCTTTTTTTAGCAGACTTTGAATGCTGCAAATACTCCTCCAAATAATGGAACCAAGAGGGTGGGGTTCCGAAAGACAACCAATCAGAGGCATGTTTTGGAGATACTTAGCATTCAATATTTTGCACCAATCCTTAGAGTTCCTTAATTGATCCCACCCAACCTTAGCAATCAGTGCCCTGTTAGAGGGCCCAATCTTCCTTATTCCAAGCCCCCCATAGATTTTAGCCCGACTAACCGTATCCCATTTAACTAGGGAAATTTTCTTCTTCTCCTTAGTACCAGGCCAAAGAAAATTCCTTTGGATTCTTTCTAACATTTCCACTATATACATGGGCATCCTAAAGATAGCCAGAAAGTAAGTGGGTATACCTTGAATGGCTGCAGTAAGGAGTTGTAATTTGCCAGCATGACTAAGTAAGGAACCCTTCCACCCAGCCAATTTCCTCTGAATCCTCTCCAAAATAGAGTTCCAAAACCCTGGTTGAACCTCCTTAACAGTGAGTGGAAGCCCCAGATACATCGACGAGAGAGAATCACTGACACAACCGAGAATCGCAGACACCCTGTCTTCCAAAGTAGGAGAGCAATTAAAGAAATAAATCTTACTTTTGTTGTAGTTGATGCATTGTCCGAAGTAGGAGGCATATCTGTTAAGACAAGCTTTCCATTTCCTAGCCTCCACAACTGAGCCCTTCCGAAAAAGAAAGGTATCATCCACGAATTGTTGCACAACAATTGGACAAAGAGATGTAGCTGCTCTAACACCAGATATGGAGCCCTCTGATAGCAGACTTGTAAAATTCCTACTAAGCACATCAACAACCATTATAAAGAGGTAGGGTGATAGAGGGTCGCCCTTCCTGAGCCCTCTACCAGCAGAGAAAAAATTGCAGGGGGAACCATTTACTAGGACCGAAAACTTGACAGTTCTAACACACTCCATAATGAGCTCAATGACCAGCCTGTTAAATCCATACTTAGCTAGAACCTTTGGAATAAACTCCCACAGAACCTTGTCATAGGCTTTGAATATATCGAGTTTAAGTGCCATGCGCGCATTATTACCTCTACTCATAGAGTGAAATAGTTCATGGGTAGTCAAAGTAGCATCAAGAATATGTCGACCTGGGACAAACCCCTTTTGAGTGTGACTAGTAATTTTATCAAGCAGGGGTTTGAGATGGTTAACAAGAATCTTGGAGATGATCTTATAGATGGTGTTACATAGACTAATAGGCCTAAAGTCAGCCATAGAAAGTGGCTCACTAATCTTAGGTATAAGGGCAACGAAGTTGTGATTCATTTGTTTGAGGATCTTGCCAGATTTTAAAAAGTCCCTAGCCGCGAGCACCAGGTCCCAGCCCACAGTATCCCAAAAAAATTGAAAAAACGCAGGGGGAAACCCATCAAGACCAAGAGATTTAAATGCGCCTATGCTAAAAGTAGCCAACCTAACCTCATCCAAGGAAACACTCCTTAGGATGCCCAAGTTGTCCTCCAAAGAGACGAACGCAAGGAGGTCCCAGAGAACCAAACAATCCAAAGCCGAGTTAGGCTCCCCTGTAGGGGCCGAAAGAGCCTCCTTAAAATAATTAACCGCATAGGACTTAATAAGGGCTTGATCAGTAATCACCTCCCTAGAGTTACTTATTAGTTTAGAAATTTGATTCCTTTTCCGGTGTTTGACAGCAGATACATGAAAAAAAGATGTGTTCCTATCTCCTTCTCTCAGCCATTGGATCCTCGATTTTTGTTTCCAGAAAACCTCCTAATTTTTTAGAACTTTTCCCATTCCCTTCTGACCTCCTTTTCCTGATTATTAACCTGTTGACTAACATCTCCCTCATCCATATTCTTCTGTAGAATCTTTAACCTCCCCTCAATCTATTTTTTCCTTTGAAAAACATCTCCAAACACATTCTTGTTCCAACCTTTAACCATCAGTTTAATATGCTTAAGTTTGTAGCATAGCCTAAACATGGGAGACCCTTGTACAGGGATATTCCACCATTCAACAATTTTCTTCTTAAAGTTGGGGTGAGAGTTCCACATTATTTGAAACCGGAAGGGATAGGGTCCACTTGAAGGACGAATATTAGTGGATAACAGACGAGGGTTATGATCAAAAACCGTCCTGGGAAGAGCCACAAGATTGGCACCTAAGCTATTGGTCCAATGGGGAGAACAAAGGAAACGGTCAAGCCTAACCTGGATCAGGTCAGCACCAGCCCTTCTATTAGACCAGGTAAAATGTTGTCCCCGCAGATCAATATCAATTAACCTCGAAGAACACAAAAAAATTGCCAGATCAGTCATGCTATAAGTATAATCCAAGAGACCCCCACATTTCTTAGATGGTAGTAAGGGAGAGTTGAAGTCACCAGCAACAAGCCACCGGCCACCTTTATTCCTATTAATTTGAGTCACAATGTTCCTCCAAAGGAAATTCCTCGAGTTCCTCTGGTTAGGGGCATAAATATTAATTATTGACCAAACTTCTCCATTAACCAAAAACGAAACCCCAATGCTATTTTTACAATGAAATAATTCCTGCCCTTGAAAATTAGAAGGATTCCAAAGCACAGCCAATCCCCCCGAAGCACCCTCAGCATCACTGTGTATAAAAGAAGCATTAGGCTAAATAAAGCTAACAACCCTCTCAAAATTAATCTTCGTCATCTTGGTTTCTTGCAAGAGACAAACATCAACCTTATGCTCCACTATATAGTTCTTCAATGCACGCTGTTTGTGCGTACTATTAAATCCCTGAATATTCCAAGACATAATCCTCATCTCTGACCTTTTTTTAGGACACATCCAATGTCCTTTGCTTCCCCGAGGCAATCTCATTTGTCGTTTCACGCGTTCTGGTGGATCTCTGCGAGGGCTTCCCAAGTTTGGAATCCCCACCCACATCACCCTTCTTCTTCCTACCCTTCTTCTTAGGCGTGGTCCAAATCCCCTCCACTTCCACTTTCTCCAACTTTAAACATTCCAAGTTTTCAGTAAATTCTTCAACCAGACCCATACTTTCCTCCTCCCAAATTTCCCCATCTTCAACCAAGTCCCCACAGGTCCCCAAATTGAAGGACAGTGGATCAATAGCCGAAGACCCAGGGCCAAAGCCCTCTTCAGAAGCCCCTAACGACAAAGCAACAACAACCGAAGAACCAGGAACCTGAGACAAAGAGACCTTCCGAGTGGAGGTTCCCAACACCAAAGAGCCACTAGGGTTCATGACAGTGTGAGGAACCCCAGGCGAGTCGAGACGCGGAGGAGGCACAAGAGACTGAACCAAATCTAGGGGAATAATCTCCGATTCACCCAAAGGCTTCAAGACCTCCACCACCGAAATCTTGGGATCAGACGAAATCTTAGGGTCAGGCACATCCATAGTCTCCCTATTGACTGAAGATTTATAATCAGAGATAAGGTGCCCATCTTTGGCACACCTTTGACAAAAAACCACTGCGTTTTCATAACAAACAAGTTGTACCCAGTTCCCTAGCTTGGAGCAAAGCTTGATAGAGTTAGGAAGAACTTTATCTACGCAAATATTGATGCATAAATGAGCAAATACTAACCTTGATTTAGATTTAGTGACCGCATCCACAGTTACAAACTGACCCAAAGAGTCACCGACAGCCTTGAATATGGCTTCATCCCAGAACTCAAGAGGTAAGCCTAGCAGTCGCACCCAAATTGGAGCCGACATATTAAGGTCTATAGCAGGATCAAAACCAGGTTTCCACCTGCATAAAGCGAGGCTATGCTTCCCATAAACCCACGGGCCCAAAGACAGGGTAAGCACCAAATCCGCAGCAGTCGTAAATCAAAAAAGGAAGAGACCGCCAGCCATCACTCGGATCTCCACACTGCCCTTAAGCCTCCATTTCACGTTCACCCACTTTCTAACCATGTCCACCATCGAACGATAGGAGAGGAATCTCCCCACCACCACATTCTCCATAGAGGAAAGGATTTTGTCACTAACCGTATCAGGAATCTCAAACACAGTCTCTGAAAACGTGACTGTCTCAGGGGGGATCGAAAAAGAAGAGGCCTGAAACCCACTATTCAAAACATCCTTCCAACCGGCCGTCGGAGGAAGCTCAACCGCCGATGTCAAAGGGACGCCCGGAGGCAGCACATCCCGCAAGTGAGAGCACCAAGCCCATAGGGGGGGTACCCACCAGAAACATCCTCAAAGGGGGAGGACACAGGTCGAGGGGGAGCAGGGGGCCCTTGGGAACCCCCACGACAGAGTCCACCATGTGAGCAGAAATTCAAACTTCAAACAAGCGGTAGCGGGAGCGGGAGCGGGATTAGGGTTCTTTTGTTCTTTCCTCTTAGTTTTTGTGTTTTAGTAAGTTTTTGTTATGTTTTATTACCAAGTTTTGGGGTCTTGACAAATCCTGGCACCCATATCAGTTTCATGGTCTTGATAAATCTTGGCACATGTATCAATTTTGAGATCTTGATAAATCCTTGCATACATATTCATTGTAAGGTCCCTTATATTTTTGGTACCTATAGTAGTTCTAGGGTCTTGAACAATCTTGGAACCTTTGCTTGTTTGGTTCATGGATCATCATTCTAAGTTTGTTGGAAAGTAAAATTAGGGCTTTCTATGTTTAAATTTTAGTGTAACTTGGTTTTGTGGTGTTTTGGCTCATTGAAGTTCTTACCAGGGTTCAAACTTCAGACTTCTTAGTTTTAGGTTTTTTTCCTAACTCAACCCCTTACCATAAATCTTCTTTAAATAAAAGGTTGAAAATCTCTTATCTAGGCTTTGGACCCCATCAAGAGTTTCATTTTAAGTCCAAATTCTTAGTAGCGATCCTCTCTCCTCATTCCACAACCAAAAATGTAGAACTTTCTTTAGGAGTTTGGTATGTCTAGCCATTCCAGAGATGAAACATTTTCAAGTTCTTATTTTTTAGTGTGATCTTGAAGTTTGTAATAAAAAAATGTCCTTATATTTTGACTTCACAATAAAACTAAATTTTTTGAACGTCTATCCAAATTTTCACAAATTTTGAAAGTTTGAGAGAAATTTAATTTTCACCATCCAAAATTTCTTAAGAAAATCTTTGAGTTGTTTTTGGACTTCAGACCTCGTAATGATTCAAACCCAAATGCAAACTTTGAACTTTATTGTTCAAGTCCTCAATTTGCTCTGTAACCTAAAACCTGCCAAATAAAAAGAAACTAAGAACTTTTAAGTCTCGTTGGAACCAAAAGTTCCAACATTTGTTAAAATCGTGGATCGTTAAGTCCTCAAAAATTTTAAAACCTCAAAATTATAAAAAAAACTACAATATAAAAGTTCCTGGGGTTCGTAAAAAACCTGGGATCCTACCATAGCTACAACTTGGCCTCTGTTGAGAGGAAAAAGAAAAACACTAACAGTAATAACAACGAGACCTAGCACATCATAGGTCACGAGTTCGAATTAGTCTTACTGGCAAAGCTTGTTACAAACTCTAAATCTATGGCCAGAACGTTGAAGAATATGTAGAGAAATCACTGTAACTTTTTTTTTTTAAACTATCTGAATGTCTGTAGGAAGCTGATTTGCAGTAGCAATTGAGACTTGAACCAACAATGTGGTTGAAGATTAAACTACTGGGAGAAACAGAGACATCGGATATTTTTATAGGGATATATGCAGAGAACATATTTTGTGTGTATATAAAGGTTTTTATATTTTGTATTGCAGAGGAATTCATTGGTTTCATGAAACTCAAAGGATTTAAATCATAGTTGAAGGATGAGAAAAAGTAGAATATTTTCATGCTTTAAAGGTGCAAAGGATGAAAATGTGAGTGTATATTTTGTACATGAAGTTGCCTATGTATTTTCAAGATCATAAGTTGGGGTAACAAATATGTTATAAGTCGTTAAGGACATGGGTGGTTTGAAGGATTTAGGAGAGTAGGGCTAAGTTGAAGAAGAAGCACATGAGATGTTTGAAAAGGGAAAGGTGACCTATTGATTTGAGATCTTGGAGAAGAGCAAGATTCAAGATGATGTGCATGTTTTGTTGGGCTCTTATGGTAATCTGACATGTGGGAGAAACTCTCTAGGGCTATGTATTTACATAGAGACTTGGATTGTTGGTTCCTTCAAATGTTCACTTTTTTGGGAAAGAGAAATTGATGCAAATTTGAAAGAAACTAAGAATTTAATGATATTTTCCCTATTAAATACAATCCAAAGAAGAATATTTAGATTGTTGCCAAAATTCAATCAAAGAAAAAAAATAGATTGCTTTACACATTTAAGGAGGAGATCAAAATGATACATATGAGGATGCAATGATGCTAGTACGACATGCCCTTCGGTACAATAGGGATGGGGGAGAGACTAGACCTCGTGACCTCTTGCCTACAACAAGATGCCTTATTCAATCGAGCTAAGCCCCTCGCCCCAAAAATGTTCTGATCAACTCTTTCCCTCTACCTATGTTATCAAAAATCCCTCTATCCTTTTATTATCTAATTCTAAGAATGACTAAATATTCAAATGGTTGTTGTAGAAATAGTCCATGGGAAGACATGCAACTCTTTCCCTCTACCTATGTTATTAGAAATCCCTCTACCCTTTTATTATCTAATTATAAGAATGACTAAATATTCAAATGGTTGTTGTAGAAATAGTCCATGGGTAGACATGCGGGTTAATGATAGGCATGGTTTGGAATCTACACACCTGCATTCAAGTAGGCATCATGTGGGTGGTTCCTAAATTTTTATATCAAATAAATATGATCACATGCATGTTACCTCTAGGAAAAGAGTAGTATTTGTGCTCTTAACACAATTGTCGTGTAGCTTATCATCCACTTTATGCCCATGCAACGGGATTTTGTGTTGAGGTCCTTAAAGATAAAATGGTTAGATATATAGGGTCGACTCATGAGGAATATGAACAATTGTGATTTTCATTTTACAGGAAGCATAGGCAATTGAAAGATCAGTAGAGTCCAACAAATCAATAAGGATCCTTACCTATGGGAGATTTTTTGCATATGTTCCTCTTTCTAATTGTTATGCCTATATCCCTATAGTTTGTATAGTGTTATCAGTAGTTAGCTTGTGGCTACCTTAACTCTTAATTAAGTCATATTATCATCATTATATTGTTATTTAGTTATTTACATCGGCCTAAGCCTTATATGGGGTTATCTAGGTCAACTTGGGTGATATCCTAGGCATAAGTATGGTATATAGGAGGTATAAGTAGGTTAGTATGACCATGTTTAGCATTTTGTTCTTATTGAAGACTACTAGAGGTATCCCCCTCGAAGTGGATTAGGAGGTTGCCCCCTTGAAGTGACATATTATTATCAAGTATTTGTATCATATTTCAAATTATTATTTTTTATCAATTCAAGTAGCCTAAGGGGGTTGTACCCATGTATTAACCATCAGAAAATATAGACATTACAATTTTAGCAAAGATAGACTATTTTCAGGCCCTCAATAATGTTCATCCTACACTGCCCCAACATGAGATCCCATAATCAAGATGCAACATGAAGGGCCACACTTAATCTAAAACCAAAGGCATTGCTCCGCTTTTGGACTGGGAGTACAACAACATGCTGAAATTTACCTCATTTTTCTTCTTCTTCCTTTTCATCGTTGTCTAGTTTTCTTCTGACTCCCCTCCACTTTTGGTTTATTCTAATTTCTTTATGGATTGCTCCATCCTAGAGGATAGGTAAATCTTAGTGCGTTGAAGAAATTGTCAATGCCTCCCTAGGTAGTAGATGTAGACACTGAAAATTGGTTTAGGCCAGTGAGCACCACTTTCGACATAATTTTCTAATGTCCATGGTCATGATTAAATAATGTTAATTATTTAATTACTTGCTAAGCACATCTTTCTTTTATTAATTAAATAACCTTAATTATTTAATTAATTCATTATGACCCTTATTCAACTTTGATTAATTAAATAGATCTTATTTATTTAATTACGTTGCTAATTAATTAATTCTCTTTCTGAATTAAATAATTTATTATTTAATTTACCTTTTATCATATTTCAACTATAATTAGATATTCATTTCGAATTATTTAATTATTCAATTAACCTTTTCGACAGTCAATTAAATAAATCATTATTTAATTAATTAAATCTTTTCAATTTCGAATGTTGAATTAAATAAACATTTAATTCATAAAAAGACTTATATCTGTCACATTCTTCTATCGCCTACTTAACTAATTATTCACTCACCGTCTGACTCGAGATCTATTTAAATCCATCAGTTGTCTCCTAATTTGATATATGATCGTCTCTGCGAAGAGACTCTCTATCTTGATCAGTCAGTTAAGACTCATATGCATGAACATATTTATAAATTAAATATCTTTATTTAGTTAATTAATTCATGTGTGCATTTGAACAGATCATTGTTGAGTTCTAACTTTATCCTTTTCATTCAAAGTCTAATTCTTCTATTTTCAAAGACTTTCAATTGAAGATTAAATCATTTATTTAATCTTAATGTCTATTCTTAAATATTTTCGAACAGTCTTAACACTAGATTAAATTATTATTTAATTTAATCTTTATCCTGTAGAATTTCCCAACTCACGTTCTAACTGACACAAATCTCACATTGCATGACATTCATCAATCTCAACCATTGATCTCTCTTTTGAATCTGAGTCGATCGTTTGAAAACCAGCTTTCTATAAATTGGTCGACCTTTCTCATTATTTCTCCTCCTGAAATCTATATACTTTTGGAAGCATGACTTGTTAATCTTTGATATTTTTCTATTATCACATATACACATGAAGGCTATACTTGCACACTTATGAAAATCTAAGGGCAATTATACTACAAAAGGAAAAATGGAGAAGGACAATCAAGATAATTCAAAGGAGTTTTCTGATATTTGGTGAGATTGTGTTAATTATTGTTTAGTTTTATTCATTTGTGCTTTGTTGTTTAATTTAGATTAATGCTTGTTTATTAGATTTAACCGATCTTTGCTTGCAGCGCTTTTTATCTATGTTACAGTAGAAACTCGGGTACTTTAACACACTCTCTTCTTAATAGCACATGATCATCAATATCCATCGGTGGGATCATATCCTTTCTGGGAGTGACTTGAATTGCGTGAAAATCTTGGTTGCTTTTCTCTTTTAGATTTTCAACAAAGCATATGCATCAGTTGTGTGGACTTGAGAAAGCTCAAAATTACCACATTTTAAGATTGGAGAAGCAATCGAAACATCCAAATTAGTGTTACCTGCTTGAGATTTCTCACCAAAGGTTTTTGAAGCACTTAAATACCTAGGATGTGGATGAATTGTGATATCCATAGGAGATTTCTAGTCGAGGTTGCAATCATTATATGCTTTGGGGGAAATGATGTAATGTTTGGGTTCTACCCTCGCCTACTAGGAGGGTTTTCCCTTAGCTGTCCCCAAACCCTTACCTGACCCTTGTAGCTTCTGATAATGATGCATAAAATGATTTGTAGAGTATAATTTTCTATATTTGAAGGCAATTTTCTCATAGTACACTAGTTGTTTCCAACATCGATCTCCCACAAGAAAAAATATCTCCATAGGGAGACCAATGGAAAGATCCATTTCCACAGAAATGCGTGCAAATGTGGAATTTTGGTAATTGCACTATGTTGTCATCAGTGTTGTGATTGATGTCAACCTATGGTATGGATATGATGAGGAGTGTGTGGTTTTGAGAAGGTATTACAGATGCAGTAGGATCACTTGGTTTCCAAGTGCTTTTGATAAAATTTGCATAAAGATTATACCAGGTGATTGGGAAATGTTCTGTATTTTGCTCTATATTTCTTCATTCTTGAAGATGTGCTTGTGCATTTTGGAAGTGATAATCAAAGGTATTTGAAGGTGTTATATCCATAGTTTCAGGTTCTAAATCATGTGGTAGTACAGAAGATATGTTTGACAGTGTATTGGACTGTCTCTGGCTTGTGAAGAGGGCCATCTAGGAGAAATGGAATTGCTCTGCATTTCTTCATGTTGAAGTTTCTTGTCTTGTGTATTTTGTAATGTGCTAATATTTCCTATATCTACCTTCCCTTGGTTTTTTTAGTGTTCAATTGTTCCACAAGCTTAGTTCTTGAGTTGTTTCTTAGTGGCAGTTTGACTAGCTGCATAGGATGATAGTTTTCTCAGTTTCATGTGTTTCATTAGTAGTTTTGAATATTTTTTTGATGTTGGAATATTCCAAGATGTTTTGTAACATGTTGCTACATGGTCCACAAGATGTGTTTAGACTTTGGTGAGGTGTAAATTTGGTTTCTTGGTAGAGTTAATGTCGGTTTGGCCAACCTAGTGTGTTAGCACTGATTGTAGATGAGCTTTGTGGTTTGTGGGAGCCTGGTGTAGCATTTCAGTGTAGATTTGGGTCCTAGTTAGCCCTTGATATGGTGTGCCCTCACTTATTTCCACCATGGAGCTATTTGGTGCTGACCTATTTGTTGGTTGCACGTTTGAGGTGCATACATTTCATTAAAACTGACCTAGTGAAGGTTTTCCAAGGTTGTGGAAGGTATATATGCAAGGTAAAGTTTTTGGAGATGAATGTAGCATGGAATTATGTATGTGTGATTGTGTGTTGAGATTAGAGTGCAAGAAAGAATGCCTAAGAATACCGAAAGCAATGAGTAGAAGGTGTTTACATTTTAGTGTGCCAAAAGTTGTTGGAGGCAGTAAGCCAAAGGTTGTAGATGGTAAAGAGATATTGTGGTGGTTTCTTTATTTTCTCTAAGGTAGTGAACCTCCTTGTAACTATTTCTTTGTAATCGAAAAAAGTGGTCTTCCTGGGCAGTGAGTCATTGGTAGTGAACCTTTTTCTTTCTAGACAATGAGTCCTTTGGCAGTGAGCCTCTTGTAATCAGTTTTAATTTTCATATAGTAAGTTAATTCTCACCATGGTTTTTCCCTAATAGAGTTTTCCATGTAAATATCTAGTGTTCTATTTTGAATTTTTATGAATGTGTTTCTATTTCATTTGTTTAGATATTAATGCTTAATAAGGATCTTTGAAGGTTTTAATGCACAACTAATTCACCCCCCTCTCAGTTTTCCTGTGTGTATAACAATTGGTATCAAAGTAGAGGTTCCTTGGAAGAGGCTTAACCACTTAAGGTAGATCCAGATGGAACACATGAATGGTGTCAAATCTCCTATGTTCAATGGAACAAATTATGCCTTTTGGAAAGCCAGGATGGAAGCCTTTCTCACCACATTAGGGTTTGGCGTATGGAAATTAGTAGAAAATAGATATACTATGCCTGATACTCTCTCGACAAGTGAATATGAGATCAAAGACTATGAGAACAATGGTAAAGCGAGGAATGCAATTTTGAGTGGGCTTTCAGATTTAGAACTTGTGAAGGTGATAAGTTGCAAAACTGCTAAAGAGGTCTAGGAGAAGTTTAGGAGAATTTTTGAAGGATATGATAAGGTTAAGCAAGTGAAGATGTAGAATTTTAATTCCAAATTTGAAACCCTAAGGATGTTATAGGATGAAGATATTGCAAGCTACATGCACAGGGTGGATGAAATTTTCAATTCCATCAATGGTCTTGGTGGAAAGCTAGAGGAAAATTAAGTTGTGAAAAAGGTATTGAGAACTCTTCCTAAATCCTATAGTGCTAAAGTTTCTACAATTGAGGAAGCTCAAAATTTGGATCAATATACTAGAGATCAATTGTTTAGTGCTTTAACTACTTTTGAACTAAGAGGGTTTGACAAAGATGCTCCAAGGAAAGAAACTACATTTAAAGTCAACAAGAAAGAGATGAATGATGAATCTGATCTGGATGATTTTGATGAAGTGGAAGAAATTTTTATAAGAATATTGAAAAAGGTCACTGGTAGATATAGAGGTAAGTTACCTTTAAAGTGTTTCAATTGTGGAAAGATAGGTCAGTATGCTTCAAAATGTCCAAATGAAGTTTTAAATGACAAACATAAAGATCATAAAGGTAAATCCTTCAAGAAGAGATATTTTGTTAAAGAAGATAGGGATGACAAGGAATTAGACCAACCGATAATGAAAGTGATGTATGATTGTTCATGGCTTTGAATGTTGGAACTAATTCTACTCACCCTAAAAGATGTGTGAAGGAAATTTCTTTAGAAATAGGTCACGTTATTGAAGGGACTATGTTGATTGCCTTTCATGCAAGAGAGGAGAGAAATTATTGGATAATTGATAGTGGATGTTCAAATCATATGACAGGTGATAAGAGTATTTTTTTTAATCTTAAGAAATATGATGGTGGTTGTGTTAGGTTTGGTGATGATACATTTGCTAAGATATATGGAAAAGGTTCAATTAGTTTTGATGGAAAGCATACGATAAATGACATTCTTTATGTCAAGGGTCTCTAACATAATCTTCTCAGTGTAGGACAAATGTGTAGCAAAGGATACAATCTAGTGTTTTAGGATGATGATAAAAAAAGGGAGTTCAAGAATCTTGGTTGCAATAGGAACAAGGACAAAACGAAATGTTTATCAGCTCAAGAGTGCTAGTGGTAAGTGCTTTATGACTCAAATCAACATCAATTTTGATAGCCTAGTAAGGATCAACTCTACTCATGTTGTGAGAGATTTGCCAAGAATTACAAAGCCAATCAATGTAATTTGCAAGGAGTGTCAGATTGGAAAACAAACAAGGAATGGATTCAAAACTAAGGAACATTCTGCTACAAGACCTTTATAGTTGGTGCATATAGATCTATGTAGACCTACCAGAACAAGAATCCCTCAAGGTGGCATGCATTTTATGTTGTTAATAGATGATTACTCTAGAGTGACCTGGGTGACCTTTCTCTAAGAAAAATTTGAAGCTCTAGATAAGTTTAAAGCATTTAAATCTATGGTTGAGAATGAAAAGGATTTTAAAATCAAGTGATTAAGGTTTGACAGTGGTGGTGAGTTCACTTCAAATGAGTTTAACAATTTTTGTGAAGATCATGGGATAAAAAATACATTTATCAACTCTTAGGACTTCATAGTAGAATGAGGTGGTGGAGAGGAAGAACGAGACAGTTTAGGAAGCAACAAGAACCATGTTGAAGGAAGAAAATCTACTAGATGTCTATTGGAGAGAAGTTATTCATACCGTAGTTTACATTCTCAACACAGTACAAGCAAGAGTCAACAGTTCAAAGACCTCTTATGACCTATGGTATGGAAAAACTCCTACTATGAAATATCTCAGAGTGTTTGTAAGTAAATGTTATACTATGAGGGATTAAGAAGACTTAGTAAATTTTGATGCAAGATCAAATGAAGGAATCTTCCTTGGATACTCTACAAAGAGAAAAGCATACAAGTGCTACAACAAGAGACTAAAGAAGATATTTGAAAGTGCAAGTGTCAAAGTGGATGAAGAATCGCATCAAAGCTCAGTGTTAATAGAAGGATATGAATTTGATGAACCCAAGCTTTGTAGAAAAGAAGAAGAAGAAGAAGAAAAAGAGATGCTAGTGGAAGAGGAAAAATCTTCGAAAAAGATCCATAAGACTCCTAATTATGTGCAAAAAAATCATTGTAAGGATCAAATAACTGGAGACAAGTGCTGAGTGTTTACAAGAAGAAAAGATACTATGGTAGAGGAACGAGTAAATTTTTTCTTACTTATTAAGATAGAACCTAAAATAGTTATCGAAGCATGCAGGGATGAGAATTGGATCAAAGCTATGGAAGAAGAATTGAGGTAGATTGAGAAGAATCAGAAATGGGAAGTAGTCCCAAGACCAGCAAACAAGAATGTGATAGGAACTAAATGGGATTTTAGGAATAAGTTGAATGAGGATGGAAAATTTATCAAAAACAAGGCTAGGCTTGTGTGTAAAGGATACTCACAAGTGGAAGGAATATATTTTGAAGAGACTTTTTCTCCATTATCAAGAATGGAGGCTATTAAGATGTTTTTGGCTTTTCCAATACATAAAGACTCCAAGGTATATCAGATGGATGTAAAGTCTGCATTTTTTAATAGTGAGTTAGAAGAATAAGTGTACATTGAGCAACCAAAACGCTTTCAGTTGTCAGAAGATCCTGATATGGTCTATAGGTTGAAGAAGGCATTATATGGGCTCAAATAGGATCCTAGAGCCTAGTATGAAAGATTGGATAGATACTTCTACAGTAGGGATTCAAAAAGGTGGCCACAGATAGAAAACCTTTACTTCAAAGTTGAGAAAGATCAAATCATGATTGTGGTTGTGTATGTTGATATAATATTTAGAGGAAATGAGACTATGAGAAAAAAAATTGTAGAGGAGGTGAAAAATGAGTTTGAAATGTCAATGCTTGGGGAGATGAATTCTTCCTTGGGCTACAAATTAGTTAATCAAAAAAAGGATATTCATTCCACAATCAAACTATGTAAAATAAATGTTAAAGAAGTTTGGGATGGAGGATTCTAAACCAATATGTACTCCAATGGTTACTAGTTTCAAATTAAGAAAAAATGATGAATGTCCTAAGACAGATCAAACTAAGTATAGAACCATGATTGGTGGATTACTATATCTAATTGCAACTAGACTTGATATTATGCATGTAGTATGTCTTGTGGTAAGATTTCAAGAAAATCATAGAGTCACATGTGGTAGCAGTCAAAAGGATATTTAGATATTTGAAGGGCACTCCAGGCTATGGTCTATGGTATTCTAAGGATACTAACTTCTCTTTGGGTTCTTATACAGATATAGATTAAGCAGGTTTTGTAGATGACAGAAGAAGTACAAGTGGAGTCACTTTCTTCCTTGGAAACAAGTTAGTTTCTTGGATAAGTAAGAAGTGGGATTCAATCTCATTATCTATTGCAGAGGTAGAATATATTGTTGTGGCATCTTGCTATACACAAGTGCTATGGTTTAAGAAAACATTGAAGGATATCAGTATATCATATGATGAACCTATTCCTATCTTGTGTGATAATACAAGTGCGATCAACATTTCAAAAAATCTTGTAATGCATTCAAGATAAATCATATCTCTCTCTGGTATCACTTTTTAAGAGAGAAATTTGTTGAGAAGGAATTAAAATTGGAGTATGTCCCTACAATGGACCAAATAACATACATTTTCACAAAGGCTCTTCCAAAAGATACATTTGATTATCTCAGACATAAGCTAGGGGTTATTGCCCCTTCTTTCAACTACATGCATAAGATTGTGCATCTATCCAAGGGATCAATTCAAGATATATTATTTTTCCTAGAATGATGAAGGCTACCTCTCAAGGGGAGTAGGTAGTGGTGTCTTTGGGTAGTGCATTCAAGGGGAGCACATTTCGTGCCTAAAGTGAAGTGTGCAAGTGTTGCCCTTTTTCATTGATGCTAAAGGGGGAGAGAGAAGTATGAAAATCATAGGGAAAATAAGAGAAGAAAAGAGGGAGAGAAAAAATTATAAAAAGAGGGAAATAAATGATCAAGGGGGAGAGTTGCTTGAGTATTGGACATACATAGTTGCTTTTGTTATTGATGGTTTTTCAACAGATGTTTCCATCAATGACAAAGGAGGATATTGTTGCACTATGTTGTCATCATTTTTTTCATTAATGTCAACCTCTAGTATGGATATGTTGAGAAGGAGTTGTGGATGCAACAAGGTCACTTGGTTTCCAAGTGCTTTTGAGAAAATTTGCATAAAGATTGTACAAGGTGACTGGGAAGTGTCCTATAATTTTCTCCAAATTTCTTCATTTTTGAAGATGTTCTTGTGTGGTTTGAAAGTGATGATCAGAGGTCTTTGAAGGTGTTATCTCCAGAGTTTTAGGTTTTGGATCGTACAAGAGTAGAAGATATGTTTGATAGTGTGTTAGACTATCTCTAGCTTGTGAAGAGGGCCATCTAGGAGAAATGGAATTGCTCTACTTTTCTCTATCTTGATTTTTCTTGTCTTGTGGATTTGGGAATGTGCTAATATTTATTGTATCTATGTTCCCTTGGTTTTTTAGTGTTTAGTTGTTATGCAAGCTTAGTTATTGAGTTGTTTCTCAGTGGAAGTTTGACTGGTTGCACAAGATGATAGTTTTCTTAGTTTCATATGTTTGTGTCAATGGTTTTTAACATTTTGTTGATGTTGGAATATTCCAAGATGTTGTGTAATTTTTATACATGTTCAACAAGATTTTTTAGGCCTTGGTGAAGTGTGAATTTGGTCACTTGGTAGAGTTAATGTCAATTTGGTTGACTTGGTGTGTTAGTGTTGATCATGGATGAGCTTTGTGGTTTATGGGAGCCTGGTATAGCGTGTCGATGTATATTTGGGCCATGGTTAACCCTTGATGTGGTTTGCCTTCTCTTATTTTCACCGTGGAGGTGTTTGGTGCTGACCTATTTGGTGGTTGCATGTTTGAGGTGCATATGTTTTATTAAAGCCAACCTAGTGAAGGTTTTTCAAGGTTACATAAGGTATATATGCAAGGTAAAAATTTTGGAGATGAATGAGCATGGAATTATGTATGAATGATTATGTGTTGAGATTAGAGTGCAAGAAAGAATGCCTAAGACTACTAGAAGCAGTGAGTAGAAGGTGTCTACATTTTAGTGTGCTAGAAGTTGTTGGAGGTAGTGAGTCGAAGGTTGCATATGGTAAAGAGATAGTTTGGCGGTTTCTCTAGTTTCTCTAAGGTACTGAACCTCCTTGTAACTATTTCTTTATAATCCATAATAAGTGATCTTCCTAGGTAGTGAGCCTTTTTATTTTTAGATAGTGATTCCTCTGAGCAATGAGCCTCTTATAATTGGTTTTGGTTTTCATATAGTGAGTTAATCCTCACCATGTTTTTTCCCTAATAGGGTTTTCCGTGTAAATATCTAGTGTTCTATTGTGAATATTTGTGGATTTTTTTTGTTTCACTTGTTTAAATATTAATGCTTAATAAGGGTTTAAAGGTTTAAATGCACAACTGATTCACCCCCTCTCAGTTGTCTTGTGTGTCTAACATGGCTTGCAAGAAAACAAACTCCTAGAATTGAAAGGGAATATAAGGAAGACACACCCAAAAGAAGGTTGAGAAGAAAGTCTCAATTTGGGGGTTGAATGAGGGGAACCAGGGTTTCATGCATAAAAAGTCACCTTGGAAAATCCACGGACCATTCTCAAGCACCCACTTCTTATCTGTAAGGGATTTGAATTCTAGAATAAAGAAACCCTGGGTGCATGGGAAAATGTAGATTTCATCCTCCATGGATTTACAATTTTCCATTATCCATGCATGGAGATTGCTTAAGTTGGGCCACAGTCTCGAGAATCTATAGATGAGTGCATTCCTTAGTAGGAACTTTTCCTTATCACGAACCAAACCATCCATGCAAACTTTGGGGGTTGCAAAATATTGACAAAGAGATAATGGAAAACTAGAGTGAGTTGAGCCACCTAACATAGAGATGACCTTGGAGTGAGGAGGTTGTTTCCCCATAAGATCAGGATCAAAGACCTCATCGTTGCTTCCTAGGTGCCATTTGGAAGGGATTTGTCGTGAACCAAATGAATCAAAGTCGAATGGGATTAATGCCGAACCCTCGCTCTATATGGGGATTCTTTAAAGTTTTGATTGGTGTTGTCATGTGGCCCCTCAGACCCACAACCCTTCACCACAACACCCAAAATTCCTGCATTCAAAGAATCACTACACCCACAGGAGTTGTTTGCAGTAGGGGTAGTCACAATGCATGGAGAGAGCAAAGAGATTGTAGAGTGTTGCATATTGACAGATAATTTATTATATATTTCAGATTTTATTATTATTGTGCAAGTTATTTCATTACACCAATCTTTTTGGATGTGCTCATTGTTAACCATAGATTTCTTTGAAAGGTAGGAATCCAACTTCGATTTGGACTTGTAACATTAAATTCCAAATCGTAATTGATTCCCATGATCTGATTTCCCATCAAATGTTATTTATAAAGCAAAACATTAAAGAAAAATTCAAATCCTCAAGAAAACTTGGGACCAAATCCCAACTCCATAGAACCATTATTTTTGTCATTTACAACATGAAATAAAATTATATTTTAATCTTTGTAGGATTGAATGAATTTTATTATTTATGATGATATTTGTACTTATTATTTATGGAGAACTTGTAAAAGTTAAATATATTTAGTTGGAGATGTGAGATGAATACTCTAGTGCAAGTGAGGTGCATTTATCTTCCACAAAAGAGAAAATATTATACCAAATGATATTCATTGTCATAATAAGTAGATGACTAAATCCATGTTTGGGCCCACCTACAAATATTGTGAAGAAGGTAGCTTTTTGGTACAGTGAAAAGGGAAATAGAAAGGTGAATTGAAAGTGACGCAATTTATTTGGAACTTTGAGTAGTTAAATGTGGGGGATATTATTTTTGAAAAGTGCATGCAAACTAGGGTTTTGAATTTTAATTTTAGAAATATTTGTTTATTTCCAACTTGCAAATAAAAAGGGATAAATATAGATGGAAAATAAAATACATGTCAATCTTGGTTGTATGTGGCGGATTAGTCTTGGTCATTGGTTTTTGTAAACGTTTATGCCTTTTCCTATAAAATTAAACCATTATACTTCAAGAAAGGGGGGAGAAATGGTTGGTTTTTAGGGAACTACAATAATAAATATTTTGAAGAGTTTCTATGGTTTCTTTTCATTAGTGAAATTTATCTAGTGGATATGTATGCATGTTCTTTTATTTGCATATTTTAGTTTATTTATGACAAAATAATAGCTAGATTTGTATTATAATTGGGTGTTTTAATGATTTTTTATAATTTTAAGTGATTTAGGTTTCTCAAGAAATTGTATTAACTTTGTGGCTATGTGATTTAATTTGGTTAAACAAATTTTAGCTTATTATCAAATTAATTCATTCATGCATATTATCCTTCTAACATAATTTCAAAGTTAGGATTATCCTCCTTTCCCTTTCTTTTTATCTTCTTTGTAAACTATATAGAATTAGGAAAAATAATAGAAAAATATTAAAAATTAGCTTTCTCATGGTGTTCCCATAACTCATTGTATACCATATTCAAGATCAAGGAAAACTAATTTCATGGTTTTCAACTTTTTCAATTGATTTATCATCAAGATATAACCCTTAAAGTGTAGATTATAGAATATAAATATATAATCCCCTTCATGAGAACAAAAAAATAGCAAACAACTAAGTAAACCAAAATGCCATGACCTAACAGCCAAAACCTTGGGGTAATCATCTTTTGTCTAAAGATTTGATTTCCTTTGAAGAAAGATGTAGGTTTAAAAATTCTATATGTTTTGTGAGTATTTCAAAATACCCATCAATAGGGACATCTATAGGGAATTCCTAAACATAATAAGAACATTTTAAGGTTGAGTGACAAACACATAAATAGTAGCAACAAATAATCAAAGGATGGTTCTTGAAAGGAAAAATGTTACCCAAAAAATGTTGTTTTTCACAAAGTAAAGAGAAAAGCCTACTTGAAGGATTAATAAGCTATATACATGTGGAAAATATGGCAAAGCATCCTATAATAAATCTTGAAGATCAATCTCAACCAAGTGTTCAAAGAGTGAATCCATTTTAATATTCTCATAATAAATTATTCTATTCAATTAGGAGGTCAAAGGACAATAAGAAGGCTAACTAGATAATACAAATATAAATAAAGGTATACAAACAACTAACATAAAAATGTGTGTGTGTGTGTCTAGGAAGTAGATCCTAGACAATCACACCCTAATACTTCTCCATTTTTTTTAAAATTAGTGTTAGAACAAATGGCCCTAAGGACTATAATATTAAACAAATCTTACAAATATTACCAAAAAGCTTAATTATGGAATGTTGATAATCTTGAGGATATCATTTGTGTTAGTCATATTTTTGGATATTTGAAGATACATAATTATTTAGCTTTAATTGTATTTCTTAACTTTAATGGTTTGATTATCTTAATGATGATTAATAGGGTTAATAGACAAAATTATGTTTTTTTTTTTAAATTTCATGTAACCTAATGCCTTGATAAATCAATCTAAGTGGATATGGGGAATTGATGAGAATGATGAGGCCAAAAAATTCAAAGGGGTTTTGTATGTTCCATTGGGTAATTATTGGTATCTAGGTGAAAATTCCAAAACATGTTAGCCAAGGGAAATGATTCACAATATAAAAATACAACAAAATTCGGTAATTGATGTTGGGAAAAGTGAGATCACCAAATTGGCTAATACATTAAATGGATATAAGAAACTAAGTAAGAAATGAGGTTGGAGTAAATAAAACTAGATTGTCTGTAATTTTTTTGGAACAAGTAAGAAGAGAATCATGAGTGATAAGAAATAATATGGTCAATTGCTAAAAAAATAAGCAAGATAATGTTGTGAAAGATAAAACACCAGAGAAAAAAGGAAAATATGCCAACCAAGAAATAAGGAAACTAGAAGATGTCAAACATTGAGAGATCAAATAATTTAAGGAATGATTTTTACTTTGCAATAAGAAATATTCCTAGACAAGCATCTTGGGAGTTAATATGCCTACTTAATTAGCCAATGATATTTCTAGAAGGAAAGTGAAGAGAATTAACATAAATACTATAGGATTCTATTGGGAGAGGGTTATTTATATTGTCATTAGTGTATGTTATTTAGAATTAGTTGCAAGGAAGTTGAAACAAAGAAGTAGGAGTTAGAGAAAACGGAAGCAAATAAAAAGAAGGATTTTTTCAAGGTATAATGCTTGTATAATTATTTTTGTTATATTGTTTTTTTGTGCCATTAATTATGTACGAACAAACCCCATTATTTATTTGATGTAATTGTAAGAAGATGATAAAGACACTCCATGAATTAAGTACCCCGAGGTCCTATGTGGCACATGGGAACACATGATTTTTTTATATTTTAGGTCTTGGTAGATAAGGTTTAGCTACCACCATGTGGGTCAATTTATAGATACCACCATCTAAAAAGTGGAATCTAGTGCCTTGTTTGTAGTGAGTTGGTTTTGTATGGCCTCAATGGGATAGGTTATAGGTACCACCAAGTTGGACATGTTGTAGCCATGACTATTTAGAGATCAAAGATATAGAACCAAGTGCTAGCAAAAGTGGTCATCTCAGTTGTATCTACATGACACTTACCATAGTTACTTTTGTGTGGAATTGAGCTAAAATTCACTAACCATGCATGCTTGAGTCCATTGGAGACATTATAGATCTCATAGTCTATGTATGTGTCTTAGAATAAATCTATAGGTTGTGTCTAGTTCTTTAGAGGAAGGAAATTATACAATAAAATGGAATATTCATATGTTTTTCACATAGGAATATATTTGAATGACACATTAGCATGCATATTTGGAGAATAAAATTTAGCACTTTTTTTCCTTAATTACTTGCAATCTACAAATATTGTTACATAATATAATGGGGGAGACATGATAAGGGTATAGGAAGGTATGGTGTGGGTAATAGGGTATTATCTACTCTAGTAAAATGTTATATATCATGTGTAATTATATAAGGAATTTTTTTATCTCATTTGTGTTTGAATCACTCACACTCTGATGTCATGTTGAAGTGAGTAATCAGGATGTAACCAAGATCATCAATATGAAACACCAAATAGCATCCACACACACAAGAGAGAAGCAAGAATAGAAGATTGTATTCCACCAAACAAGGATACAATATGATACAAGATGTGGCTTGATTTCCTTGCAAGATGCAAGAGGATTCTTTCTTATAAAGGAAAGATGAGAGATAGGATTAGACAAGATCATGAAAAGTGGCTTAATCCTATCACATAAGACAACTAACATAAAAAATATTAAATGACCTAGGACACAAGAGGTAAATAAAATAATATAAGATAAGATCTCATCAAGACAACTAAGAGTTCTAGAAAGATTCATAGGACCTAAGTAAACTTAACATGTGAATAGGACCTACTAGGTGAACTAGTTAGGTAAAACACCTTATCCACACCAACACCCCCTTAAGTGAAACTTAGGGAGGAACAAACAAATACAAAGGTGCAAAAGATGGGTCCTAACAATAAGGCCTGATGAGGTACCCATGTATAAAAAATATCTCACAAATGGAGAAAATGATAAAAACCCTATGGGAGAAAAATCCTCTCCAAAAGAGAGAAAACAAGATCAAGGACTAAGAAACCTCCAAAACAGTGTCCCAAAAAGAATAGGAACATTAATAACACCACTGAAGCATGTAGAATTTGCAAAAAACTATCAAAAGATGGCTGCTATATTGTTGACATTGAAGAGCCTCTGAAATCTAGATGATGATTAGGATCAAGAAGAAAACAATCTACAAGAGTTCTCTCAATAACAGTACTCAAACAATGTTCAGATGGAAAACAAAGGAAAAACATCTATCAGTCAAAGATATAGATGACACATGAATTTGCATGAGTGACCCCACCAACACTACTCAATAGATGCAAGAGTAAGTTTATGGTCAAAAATAAAGGTGTCAATAGTCTAAAGAACAATGTTCAACTAAGGATGGAAGGTTACCTCCATAAAATATGAATGTAAAAGTGTCTATACGGTAAATTATCCATCTCATTGAACTACATGGGTGCACTCACCTAGTATGTAGGAACAAATACTAGATGGATGGAAGGTTAACTCCACAAAATATGAATGCAAGAGTGTCTATATGGTAAATCCTCCATCTCACTGAACTTCATGAGTGCATTCACCTAGTACATAGGAATAAATAATAGATGCATAGATCACTCCAAAGTGAAACCAAGGAATCATTAGCAAGAGAAATGGTTGTAGTTGTGAGGATTAAATCCCTAGTGCGCTATCCTTAACACATAGAACTAATCACTTATTGCTAAGTGCTAAAATATATTTTACTTTTTAATTTATGAAAAAAAATCATATATACCTACATTGAGGAAGGAGTATGGCCTCTTTGGAAAAAATATTTCCTTAGCAACACATGATGTCGAATATGGGAAAAAATTATATCAAAATGTGTCAAATAGTCCTCCTAGATGCAATGGTAGGGTCCATCTAGGCCAAAATACCCCAGTAAAAAGCTATTCACCAAATCTAAGCTTCAAACCCTTGTTTGCTAATGTTGCAAATGGTGGCCAAATTGAGTGAAACAAAAGACAAATCTAACTTTCTCAAGCCTCCTAGATGCAATGGGATAGCCAACAATATTGCCACTATATCTAAAAGAGTTGGAATTTTGTAGATCTTACCAAAAAACACACATGCAATATAGGATCAATATTTTTTTGTAAATCCTTTTTTATTCTCCAAATCGTATTGAAACATAAGAGAAGAGCTTACAAGAATTTACAAGATCTTACAAAAATCTTAAATTACAATAGAAAAATCTTGATGGCAGAAAATCTCTTAAAAAGGAAGGGGCTTGCTAGATTCAAAGCTCTAATACCATGTTGAAATAACTGATGCAAATCAAAGAGGTGGTTTTCAACACAATCAAAATCAAACAAACTTTGCAACTTAGAAACCCTAACTTGGTGGTTTACTCACAATTCCTTCAATTTTCCTTATAGGACAACAAACAGGGTATTTTTTTCATAAATTTCAGGTAAGACCTCCAAACCACAACCTAAAACCCATTTTGGATACCCATTAATCCCTTTGACAACATATCTTAATTGCATGGGTGGTTACTTTAGAAGAAAGTCCTCAAAAACTAACTGCTATGCCTAGGTTTAGGCCTAATTAGGCTTGGTTAGAGAGGTCCCAACAAATATTTTCAAACCCATACCTCAACCTACTTTGCCAAAAATCCAAACATTTTAAATAAGGTTTGCCTCAACATTTTCAGTCACCATAATCAAGTTTCCAAGATCTATTCATTAAACGCTAACCCCTACCCACCTTATTTGCCTAAAACATGAAGTCAATCAACTAGGCCATCACCCAAACTTGCACTTATCACCTTACCCTACTCCTGCAACACTCAAAACACTAAACCTTACCCATCTACACCCATTCCACCAATTATCAGACCTTTTCATTGGTGGAATGGGTCAAAAACTCATTTTCTCAAACCAAACCCTCACAAACTAAGTTTTCTTACTGTTTTTAGAAAAATGCTCTAAATCCCTTCAACATTAATGAAAATGAGTCAAACCAATTGAAAATGATAGAATATTCACTATTTCATAAATCCCAATGCATGAGAGATCACCTACAGGCCATACCAAGCCGTACAACCTTCTGTAGTAGCAATTTTTTTGGAAAAACATAGGAAAACATAGTGCTTTGATATTCAAATTCAAAATTTCAACTTCTAGCCTCCTTCCCAATGTACACAAGAGATTTTTAAAGCCATTACAAAACATTTCAACTTTTTCCAACTGCCTTCCCACCAAAAGACTTAACTTGACCATTCAACTTCCCCTACACACAAAAATGCAAAAGTTGCTTTGCAAATTTTTGCACCTTTTTGCAAAAGTGACATCTTTTAACACAATTGACCCCACATGACCAAAAACATGAAACATGGTCTAAATAGACCTTATTACAAACAAAATTGACTCAACATTACAAAAACCTAACATCTAACACCCTTTTTCATCATGAAATCTATGGTGGCCTGCACCAATCACTCACACTCTGATACCATGTTGGAATCACTCACACTTTGATACCATGTTGAAGTGAGTAACCATGATCATCAATCTACAATACCAAATAACCTTCACACACACAAGATAAAAGTAACAACAGAAGATCTTATTCCACTAAAAAAGAATACAGTATGATACAATATGTGTCTTGATAACCTTGCAAGATGTAAGGGGAGCCTTGCTTATAAAGGAAAGGTGAGAGATATGATTAGACAAGATCATGACAAGTGTCTTAATACTATAACATGATACAACTAACATAAAAATATTAAATAACCTAGGATGCAAAAAATAAATGGCATAAGATAAGATAAGATCTGATCATGACTACTAATACTTCTAGAAATATTCTTAGGACCTAAGTAAACTTAACATGTGAACAGGACCTACTAGGTGAACTAGCTAGGTAAAACACCTTATTCACACCAACAATTTCAATTTTTTATAGTGGTGTATTGGTTAAAAATGTGATATTAATATAGAAGGAAACTAATAGGTTGTCATTAGGTCCCATTACTTTAGAAGATAAAAGTTCAATATGTCGACCGGGCAGTGTCCAAGGAAGTTTGCAATAGAAGAAGACTCGACTATCTCCCTTAGATTTTCTATCTTTTTAGAGCAACTAATGTTAATTTTTAATCTAAGGCCACCTAACTATCTAACTGAAAAACAATTTATCTTAAAGAAAGTTGAGAGTACATTAAAATAGAAAGCATAAAATGACTAACCTACAAAAATGATAACTAAATAAGAAAGCATAGAACCAATTAAACTAAAAAGTGTATGAACTACAAAAGTAGAAAAACTTGTAAACAAACTAAGAAACATCTAATTGAATACAGTAAATAAAAATTTCACAACAACTAGCTTACTATAGAAATAACAGACAATGAGTGCTCCAGAACTCCAGAATCTATAGCAATAGGGTTAATGACTCGTACAAGATTCAACATATGCAAGTGACTATACTCGTAATTATCATGCATGTAATAAAAACAACAGAAAGGAAATACTCATCTTTTTAATCTACTCTCCCTCGAGTGGCCAGCTCACGGGTTACTATGTTCATCTTCAAGTCACATACACAACTGATTCAAAATTTCTTCCATTAAAAACAATTTCCATCCATAATCAACAACTCAGAAATTGATATGTAATAATCTCTTTATTCATATGTATTCAGGAAACATGTTGACAGCATAACATTACTATATTTTGCGTTATCTTTTTCTTCTGGAGATTACATCTTTATAGAAAAATTTCTAACTAAGTCCTATATTTTAGATGGCGTAGATGATCATTGAAAAAGTCTATAATAGATTACAAATGAACTTTTATGTCTTTAAAACCCATTACATAGATATTAAAGAGGCTCGAGTTGAGCCATAAAGTATTTGAACTTAAAAACATAACAGAAATTAAAACTAACAACTATAACTTATGTCCATCAACCTAAAGTTTTGGAGCATATTTCCAATGCACATCTTTAATCTTTTCTGGAGCACATGCTAGTGGAATGTTTTCCAATTGCTGCTTGATGACCGATTTTTATCCTACAAAATACTCAAAACAACCCATTAAATCTGTATTGGTAAGATACTTCAATAAATCACAAGAAATAAAGTTTGTACAATTTTTCCTTAAAAGACAAGCAATTATTTCTCTTTAAGTTTAATTAATTGGCAGAGGATAAGGATTTTACATATATGGAATAGGAATTTATTATGTTATTATGATGAGGTTAGTTTTGCCTCATCATTTCCTCCCCTTCCTAATTCCTGGTAGGTCCTCATGCCCCTTGGTTGTAGCCCTGTCCTCTGTTCCATTCTTCATACTTAGCACTAAGATCATATAGATCCTTTGTTGTTTTATCAAACTCTATAGGTGCATGGAGGAAGCCTCTATGAAAAGAAACTCCCTCTTGCCATTCATTGAATATTTTATCATTTTGATCTGTATTAATATGAAAAGAAGGAGGCGGGAAGAGTGAAAAGGGAGGTCTGTACCTCATCCCTATCCAATTTGTTCTGAGGTTTTTCAAGATTTTATCTAAGGAATCTTCTCTTCTGAAGGACCATTTGATGTTAAGAGGGGAAATCACCTCTCTTTTCTTTAGATATGCTGGTAATGGAGTGTATCTTTTTTCACAAGCATGCCAAGCTAGACCAATCAATTTTTTCCCGTGTTCCATGAAATGGTTATAACAGAGTCGAAGGCATCCATCATATCTTTCTTTCATTTTCTCATCCAATGCAAGAGCTAAAAAGGTAGCTTTAAAATATGCAGGTCTACTGTTAGGGGATTTTATTTGAAGACCCACATTTTTCTCTACTTGAGCATATTCCCTGTTGTGCTCTTGCCAATGAATCTGATTTCTCATGGTAGATAGAAAAGATCTCAATTTCACTTCTCCAACAAAAAGTTTAATGAAGAAATCAATATGGTTTTCTAATAGAAGATCATGAACAAAGAATTCAAATAGCATATCTTGATCTTCAGGAGTTGATTCTATAAAAAATTTAACAAATTCTTTATCATTAGGTTCATATGGCTAATCATTATAAATTTTGAGCAGTTTCCATCTTAACCATTGTTCATTTAAAAACATTGAATATAGCCTTGATGGCCTTATACAAGATAAAATAAATTCTTCTATTTGGCATGCATCTTGCTTTCCCCTATAGGCTTTATGAAATGACTCTTTTAACAGTAACATCTCCATTTTCAACTTGTAATTTTCAATCTTGGAATTTCTTAGGAAATAACACCGCTCCATCCACTTCATTAATAATGGAGGAATTTGAACTTGAAACCAATCAATTATAGTTGGTTCGGTCTGAACTCCTTTTGATTCCACCATTAGCTTATTGGTGTTTTCCTGTAAATCTTGTTCTAATTCCACAATCCTACTAAGGGAAGCATTCAGTTCTTCTTTTTTTCTCTTCTTTTCTTCTTCAAAAGCTGAAAACATAAGCATAAAATTATTTTTCAAACTTTCAATTTATTTTTCTTTATCAGACAGATCGACATTATGTGTCATGTTTTCTTGATCCCAATTCTGAATTTGTGTTTGTAATTCATTGATGAATGTATCCTTTTCTTGTATCTACAGTTTCAAACTCTTAATTTCTTGATCTCTTTTCCCTATCACAGTAATATACTATTATTTATTCTTGTTGCATTTCAATATGTTCCTTATTTTTGTGCAATTGACTTCTTAGCCCATCAATTTCTAAGCTTATTTTTCCCAACTCTGCATTAGCATTTTCATTCTCAACTGTGTCAACAACTCTATTTACAATAGGGGACTAGTTCCCTAAAATACAGTCCTCAATCTCCATGGAAGGTGGAGATTGCTCCTTTTCTATCTCCTAAATTCCCTCAACAAGGGCTTCTTCTTCATACTCTGTGTGGGAATGAATTTCTTTAATAAGGGTTTCTTTTTCCAGAGACTTATGAATTTTCTCTCCTGTTTCCCTCATTTCTTCATCACCAATAGGATCAATAGTTTCTATGGGATTTTTCTGCTTCTTGGACTTCTTTTTCTTTGAAATGCTTCCTATACTCTGTATTGGGGTTTCTATAGACTCAAAGGATAATCTATTGCTTCTTCTCAAGGGAGGATCATTATGGTAAGTGATAATTGTTCTTCTTTTCCTCTTCCTAAGGGGAATGTTGTCTACACTTGGGTGAATAATTTCAACATCCTCTGGCTGATCCGGGGTTTTAAATTCCTCGCTTACATATTCTGGCACTTCCTCACCAGGGGTTGTGGGAATTTGGGCTTCAGGAGCTTTAGAGGCCTCAGGGGAAGCTGCTTCGGAAGGTGAAACAACTTGTCTAGAGGATTCCCTTGGTTTTGATTTTCTTTTAGGCAACGATTTTTCAAGTTTCCACAAAAAAAATTCCCATTTGCTCTCAGGCTTCTTTCGGAAATGATCTATTTAAAAATTAGATGAATTAACCTATGGTGTTTTAATGGACCTGAACCAATCTTGTATCTTTCTATGGAGGAATTGATAGAATCACTCAAAAAGTAAGGCAAATTAACCCTAAGAGCAGGGTTTTCTTTCCCATGACGCAAATGTATTAACATACGAAATGTAGGTCCTACCACAGTAGCGAGTTGTCCTTCACAGGTGAAATATTTTATAATCCATGCAACCAATGTTCCCCAAGGTTCTAAGATAGAGGTTCATTGAAACCCTTAATTTTGTCCCCTAGTACTGATAACTATCATAGGTTGAGGTTCTCCCTCTCTAAGGAATATTTGAGATGTTTCTGATAATTTAATGCCAAAATTATCTAACCCTGAGAGGCGAGAAATGATTTTTGGACTCACCTTAAAGCGCTTCCCATGAAGTGTCACCTGACCACTGGAGTAATTCTCTACAAATGCATTCACCAATTTTTCATTGTATCCCTCGAACTTTTTGATGAAATCTAACCAACCCACATCCTCAAACAAACTGGAAATATTGTTTAATCCTAGTAATTTTTCCGCTAATGTCGACTCTGATTTCTTCTTTGCACCCCCCATTTTTTGTCTCTTATCTATCACCCTACTCAAAAATTCAATAGTGTGAGAAGCTTGTGCACATTTTTTTGAAAATATAATCAAAAAGTGATTATTTATTTTGTCTTTGCTTAGAGCTTGTTGTGCAATGATGGTAATTTGCATGGGGGAGTGTGAAAAGAGTGTCATACTAGCAGTGAATCGTCGAGCGACTCAAGTTACTAAATTAGGAAGGGAGAACTCATGCCAATCAATTACACCTTATTCAAAAATAACTACTTGCTTAAATCAAAAAAATGTACTTACTTACAGTCTATGATCGCTTGAAGATCTCGTACCTTTACTGCTTTGACAGGATGATGAAATGGTATTGGTTGAGGTGACGACATAGTTATTATGACATGGTGAGGAATTTGGTGAATGATAGAGTCATCAATGAAGATAGGTTGTCATGGTGGCTTCCATTTATGATGAAAAGATGGTGGATTTTATTTATGACAAGGAAAAAAAAAAATTTAAAAAGAAAGAAAGAAAGGAAGGCATGTGTACTGAGTTGTGACAATCAAAGCATCAAGGAAATTCAAATTTTCTGGAAAGAGGCAGTGGAATGAAGATGGATAAGTTTTGGAGCACACTTTTGAACATGTGCTCAAAATCTATGACTAAGTTTTGGAGCACACTTGATGGCATGCATTCAAAACATAGAAGATGAAAAAATTCTAGAGGATCGCTGAAAGATGCAGTCGGAGCAACAACCGAAGGAAGAGTCTGGAGCATCGTCGAAAGATGCAACCAAAAAGAAGAAAAATGGCTATGTATGAATGAACTCAAAATTTAAGAGCTTTTCTCCACCAATCACCATTCTATAGGAACATCCTTCTAATGTGATGAGTTGAGATGCAAGTTCTAGAGCATCTAGGCATCAAAGTCCACAAGTTCCAGAGCACCTTTGCAACAAATTTCATGCGTTTCGAAGCTCTGTCATGAAAAAATGTAAGTTTTGAAGCACTGGGCATATGGACCATCAAGTTTCGGAGCATCTTGGAAAGGTGCTCCAGAAGTTGTTTCTATCTTCATAAGAAGTCTTGCAAAATGGGGACAACATGTAGTTAAGTCCGAAAATGAGAACTAATGAAAAAAATGCTTTAAAACAAACTGGTACACATGTCTTTTTATAACAATTTTTTTTTTTTAATAGGTAATATTAGGTGGAATCTGCCATAGTAGATTCAATGCATTTGATTTCTCCCTGCATTTCTACCAATTTTGTAAATTCTTCTTTGTTGACAGGCTTATGGTAGATATGTAGGTGATGACCATTGACTAAGAGAGTTTGTGTATTACCATCAATGGGTTTCAGCTGAATTGTGCCATTCAAGAAGACTTCAGAAATTTCATATGGTCCCTGCCAATGAGTCCTGATTTTTCCTTTGTGATCTTTATATCTGGAATCAAATAGCAAGGCCTAGTCACCTTTATGGAACTCTCTCTCTTTAATGTGTTTGTCATGCCAAATTTTTCATTGGTGTTGAACCAACTTAGTTTGATGGACAACATCTAAACGAAGCTCATCCAATTCACTTAACTGTAAAACTCGTTCTACTTGGGCTTGTTTTAGATCTAGACCCAACTCCATAGTTGTTCATAGAGTTTGGAGTTCAAACTCAATGGGAAAAAGAGGTTTTTTTCCAAAGACAAGCTCATAAGGGCTGAATCTAGTTGTGGATTTCCATGTTATGTTGTATGCCCAAATGGATTCAGGTAATTTTCTAGCCCAATCTCTTCTTCCTGAAGAAATCATTTTTGTCAATATGTTTTCTAGCTCCCTATTAGTCACTTCGACTTGGCCATTTTCCTAAGGGTGGTAGGGAGAGGACTTCTTGTGACTTACTTGAAAATGGTTTGTAAATGCCAAAATAACTTTGGACATGAATTGGGATCCTTGATCTATAACGATGGTTCAGGGGGCTCCAAATCTAAGAAAAATATTACTATAGAGGAAGTCAACAACTTGTTCCTCTCTAGCAACACGTAAGGCTTGAACTTCTGCCCATTTAGTCAGGTAGTCAGTGCATACAAGGATATATTCTTTCCCTTCAAAGGAAGGGTATATGGGACCAATAAAATCCAATCCCCATTTTTTGAATGGTTCAAGGACCACCTGGGGCTGCAAGGGCATTTCTGTAGAAGCAATTGGTAATTCATCACAGTGATGAATATACTTTTTAACGTCTTTATGCATTGAAGGCCAATAATATCCGGCACCCAAAATTTTATGAGAATTTATTTTTGTAGAGTAATGACCTCCAAAAGGATCATCATGACAGGCTCTTAGAATATTGTAAGTTTCATCGGCCCTGACACATCTTCTCAAGACCATATCGGGTCCACAATGGAATAAAATCCCATTAATCCATTTAAATGGTGCACTCTCTCTAATAAGTCACTTCCTTTGTTTTGATGAAAAACTAGGTGATATTTTAGAAGTGGCTAAATAGTTGGCAATATCAGCGAACCAAGGTGTCTTTATAGAAATAACAAACATATTTTCATCTGGAAATTCATCTTGCATCGGTGCACAATCACCATCTTCCTATTTAATTCGAGATAGAAAGTTTTCCACTACATTAAATATCCCTGGCTTGTCAAGTATTGTTACATTGAACTCCTGAAGGAGCAGTAACCACCTCATTATTCAACCATTAACTACAGGTTTATTCATTAGATATTTTACAGGTGAGTGATCTGTACAGACTGTAACTTTATATCCTATAATGTAATGGTGGAAATTTTTAATGGCATGAACCATAGCCAAGAATTATTTTTTTGTAGTAGTGTAGTTCTTCTCATTGGATGTCATATTTACCCCCATTCTCATATTCCTGCCCCAATAATGCACCAATTAAGTCATCTGAGGCATCAACATAGACATGGAATGGAAGATTCCAATTTGGCCCATGCAGGACGGGAGCAGAGACAAGCTTCTCGTTTATGGTTTTGAATGATAGTTGACACTCAGGTGTCCAGTTAAACTCTGCATCTTTCTGGAGAAGGGAAAACATAGGGGCAGCTATCTTAGTGAAGGCTTCTATAAACCTTCAATAATAACCAACATTCCTAAGGAAACTTCTAACATCCATTTGCGTCTGAGGAGTAGTCACTTGTTGAATGACCTCAATTTTCTTGGGATCAACCTTTATTCCCTTCGAGGAGATATGATGACCTAAGACTACTCCTTGTTCCACCATTATTAAACACTTTTTGTGGCTAAGGGATAGTTGGTGATCCTCGCAAACCTTTAAAACTTTATCCAAGTTCTGAAGGGCTTCATCATAGGTTGAACCATAGATAGTGAAGTCATCCATATAAACTTCTACACAGTTATTAACAAGCTCAGTAAATATAGCCAGAATGGCTCTCTGAAAAGTTGTAGGAGCATTACAGAGTCCAAAGGGAAGAACACGATATGCAAATGTGCCCCATGGACAAGTAAACGTTGTCTTATCTTGGTCTTCCAGTGCTGCTTGAATTTGGTTGTAACCACTATATTCATCCAAAAATAAGAAATATTTCCTCCCAACCAAATTGTCCAGAACCTAATCCACAAATGGTAAGGGAAAATAATCTTGATGAGTGGCTTTATTGAGTTCTCTATAATTTACACAGATTCTCCACTTCCCATTTTTCTTTGGTACTACAACCATAGGCGGCACCCACTTACAATAAGAGATGGGATAAATAAACCTTGCTCAGAGAAATTTCTCAATTTCAACTTTAACAAGATCCTTTAGTACAGGATTGACTCTTCTTTGTGGCTAACATATAGGTCTTATGCTAGGGTTAGTATAAATGTGATGCGTACAGACACTTGGATGAATTCCCCTCATGTCTATGTAGTCCCAAGAAAAAGCTTTAGACCACTTTACCAACACATTAAATAATCTATCCTCTTCTACTTTTGTCAGCCAACTATTGATGTTCAAGGTTTTTCCTGGCAGCAACATGATTGATTTTGTTCCCACATGGGCTGAAGTGACTATATGAATTGGTCACAACAAGGTATTGAGAGGAAAACTATGAGGTATTAGTCGATGAAATCTAGCAATATCCTCAAAAATATATCTAGTTCTGGGAATCATATTAGTCGAAGGACATGGCATTCCCATAGTAGTATAATTCTATTCCATCCCATGTACATCAATCAGTTGCCCCAGAATTTCTAGAGCATCAACCATTTCCTCATCACTTGAACCTATGGCAAGATGTTCTACATCACTTACTAAATCATCCTCTAATTCTTCTCCATGTTGTTTAATGACTACCATGGCTAATGAGGCCAAACTGTCTCGACTATTAATATATTTTGCTTCATCAACCCATACTTTGTTATATTCGGTGGGCTTAGTAGGAGGGTACAAGAATAAACATTTACTATTTGGACCATGATAAATGGTCATTCCTCCTTCTCTGCAATCAATTTTAGCTGTGATAGTGGCCAACCATGGTCTTTTGATAATTATTGGATAGCTATCTTTGGGTGTAAGTGACTGGATGACCTAAAATTCAACTAGTTATTCCCATCCATCAACTTTAACAAGGACATTTTCAATAACATCCTTTGGTATGGCTATGGACTGATTTTCCATCTGTAAGACTGTAGTTGTGGGACGTAAATCAGTAAGACCTAATTTTTCCATCACATCCACAGTCATTACGTTAATGGCTGCTCCTAAATCAACTAATGCATTCATTATTGCTACCTGATTAATTGTGACAGTTATGAGTGGACTATCGGGATCATCATATTTTGGAGTGACAGACTTTCCAAACAAAAATTCAGCTAAATAGCCATCAATGTGCATAGTATTTATTTTCTTTGGTTTCCTTCTCAGGGTTTTAATACATAGTTGTTTGCTCAGTTGATTCAACTCGGGAATTTCCTTTATGGCTTGCAGCAAAGGAACCTCTATTTGCAGTTGTTGGATTTCCTAAATTAATGCAGTTTCAGAGGTCAAATATATTTTCGGAGTATCTTTTGAAGTTCTCAATTTCAGATGCTTTGAAAATGGTGCTTGAATTTTCTCTTTTGGAGAGGTATCTTTTCTAAGTTCAATCGAAGACTGACCGTCCTCCTCCTTCTGAGGTAAGTTAGCAACTCCTTCTACTGAAGGAGGTATAGTATGGTTGGGTGGAGTATCCTTCTCAGGAGTTTTAGGAGTAGGCTCACCCATAATTTCTTCAATGGTTGGTGGTTGAATCATTCAACCCGAGCACAATTGAACATTTCCATAATGTATGGCATTAATTTCGGTAACATTATCTTGTTCAATAGAGTATAACATAGTATTCTATCGATTATTCTTTGGATTGGGAAATGGTTGCGTTGGGATCTGAGGCTGATTTATCTGTTCACTCTGAGGAGGATTTTGGAGTGGAGGTAACAAATTTTTTTGTTGATTCCTACGAAGCCCAATATAGAATTTATTTTTCCCTTGATTCCATTGAGTAGCATGTTGTGGATACCACTGTTGTTGAGTTTGGGTTGGCCACTACTGAGTTCTCCATGATTGGTTCACCTATTCAGGGAGTCCCCAATAGGGAGTTCCCCAATTAGGTTGTTGAGGTAGTGGTTGAGGCCATGATGGGGTCCATTGATTACCAGCCCAATTGTTTTGAGTTTTCCACACGGGATTGGAATTTTTTCCATAAGGAAAGTTCCCTCCTTGGCGTTGATTTACCACATTGATTTCTTCCTCAACATGTGCAATCCTTTTCTTGGAATTCTTAAGATCAATAAGGAGCTCACACTGGTTTGTAGGATGATTTTGTTCACAAAGTTGATAGACATTAACCTTGTCTAAGGGACATTCTCATAATAGGTGTTTATTTTGGCATCTAGGACATTAAATGGACAAGGTCTCAGGATTACGTGTTTTAGCTTGTATGCCATCTAGAGTAGTGTTCAATTGAATGAGTATGTCTGTTTTAAGGTTTGTTATTTCCTCTTGGAGCTTACCTATGTCGTTGGACCCTTTTAAATGAGTAGTTTTGTGAATTCTGACACAACTTACATATTTCTTCAAGGGCCATTTGAGACCCGTCTCCTTTTCCTATTAAATCAAGGCTTTGCCTTGCATCCTCGTCGAGTCCTTTAAGAAATATGGTTTTGAGAATGTCATCACTACTGGTCTCTTTTCCACATCATTTAGTCAAGAAAAGAAACATTTCTAGGTAGTCCTCTAGACTCTCATCCTCGTTTTGTCTAATTTTAAACAACTCCTCTTTTCGATCACTCACCCTACAATAACTCTAGTATTTATGTAGGAAATAATTCTCCATGTCCACCCAAGATGTAATAGATTATGAAGATAACCCCATAAACCAACACATGGTCGTATCCTTCAAGGTAGAAGGAAACAACTTCAGTTTCTAGTTATCATTTTTATAGTCATAGGTTTGATAAAGGACCTTGAATTTGAAAAGAAACTGGTTCGCGTCTTCTGAGGACAAACCACGAAAAGTTGGCAGGAAAGCTAGAGAGATATTTTTCATTGTGGTATCATCATCTGTGTCCAGAGTAATAAGATACATGAATGTTCGAGGTGGCTGAGGATCATTGTTATTACAGTTGGAATTATTTCGGTTAGGCTCAGCTCTACGATCACCCATGATGTTTAGAGGAATATTCCTCTAAGATAATTTCTTCAATGATGGGTTGTTCTACTGGATGATCTTCAGGAAGATAATGGAAAGCCTCAAGTGGGCTAGGCTGAAATATTTCATCAAGGGAGTGGTCCTCTGAGCTTTGGGCGTCCCTATGTATGATTGGAACATATTTTGGGGGGGTCTTTGGTATAAATCTTCTGTGAGGGCATCTTTTCCTGACCATGCAGAAAAGGAAGCCGAAGGGGGGATATTTTGTCCTAAAAAGAGGTATTTGAGGTGTCTCCTATTAACAATCAAGAAAGAAATATATGTCCCCGACAACAGTGCCAAAAAGTGATAGGTTGTCGTTAGGTCTCATTACTTTAGAAGATAAAATTTCAATATGTCAACCGGGCAGTGTCCAAGGCAGTTTGCAATAGAAGAAGACTCGACTATCTCCCTTAGATTTTCTATCTTTTTAGAGCAACTAATGTTAATTTTTAACCTAAGGCCACCTAAATATCTAACTGAAAAACAATTTATCTTAAAGAAAGTTGAGAGTACATTAAACTAGAAAGCATAAAATGACTAACCTAGAAAACATGCTAACTAAATAAGAAAGCATAGAACCAATTAAACTAAAAAGTGTATGAGCTACAAAAGTAGAAAAACTTGTAAACAAATTAGGAAACATCGAATTGAACATAAGAAATCCCAACAACTAGCTTACTACAGAAATAATAGATAGTGAGTGCTCTGAAACTTCAGACTCTATAACAATAGGGTTAATGACTCCTACAAGATTTAACATATGCAAGTGACTATACTCGTAATGGTTCACAACAACTAGCTTACTACAGAAATAATAGATAGTGAGTGCTCTGAAACTTCAGACTTTATAACAATAGGGTTAATGACTCCTACAAGATTTAACATATGCAAGTGACTATACTCGTAATTATCATGCATGTAATAAAAACAACAGAAAGGAAATACTCATCTATTTAATCTACTCTCCCTCGAGTGGCCAGCTCGCGGGTTACTATGTTCATCCTCAGGTCACATACAAAACTGATTTGAAAGTTCTTCCATTAAAAATAATTTTCATCCATACTCAACAACTCGGAAATTGATACATAATAATCTCTTTATTCAAATGTATTTAGGAAACATGTTGACAGCATAACATTACTATATTTTGTGTTATCTTTTGCTTCTGGAGATTACATCTTTATAGAAAACTTTCTAACTAAGTCTTATATTTCAGATGGCATAGATGATCATTGAAAAAGTCTATAACAGATTACAAATGAACTTTTATGTCTTTAAAACCCATTACATAGATATTAAAGAGGTTTGAGTCGAGCCATAAAGTCTTTGAACTTAAAAACATAACAAAAATTAAAACTAACAACTATAACTTCGGTCCATCAACCTAAAGTTCTGGAGCATATTTCCAGCGCACATCTTTAATCTTTTTTGGAGCACGTGTTGGTGGAATGCTTTCCAACTATTGCTTGAATACCGATTATTATCCTACAAAATACTCAAAACAACCCATTAAATCTGTATTGGCAAGATACTTCAATAAATCACAAGAAATAAATTTTGTACAATTTTTCCTTAAAAGACAAGCAATTGTTTCTCCTAAAGTTTAATTAATTGGCAAAGGATAAGGATTTTGCATATATGGAATGGGAATTTATTATGTTATTATGATGAGGTTATTTTTACCTCATCAAAAATCCCATGAAAAAGACTATGTAGTGGTAAATATTTAAAATAGAGGAAATACTAAGAACTGTTTGATTTTACATGTATAAATTTTTAAGAAAATAAATCCTTGTGTTTGAAGAATAAACCTATACATCTAGTTAAATAGTGACACTTGTTTGAAGAATAACTTTTAAATTAATTACACTAACACCACATAAGATGTATATCTTGATTTGAAGGTTTTACTAGAAAATATGGAGAAGGTTAGGTTACTTTCTACACAAGAACCATTAGGGGGACATATATAGGGACTTTCTAACCATAATGAGAATATTTTTAGGTTGGGTGAAAAAAACATAGATAGTAGCAATACACAATCAAAGGATGATTCTTGAAAATAAAATTGTTACCCCAAAAAGGTACAGTTGTTGTTGACCAAGTAAAGAGAAAGATCTACTGAAAGGATTAATAAGGTATCTACAGGTGGGAAATAATTCTATAATAAATCTTGAGGATAAATATCAACTAAGTTTTTGAAGAGTAAATCAATGTTAATATTCTCATAATGAATTTAATTTATTCAATTAGGATGTCAAAGTTCAATAAGGAAGTGAACTAGAGAAGAAAAATATAGATAAAGATATGTTGGAGCAGCCAATAATGAATGCAATATTCAAACTACCATGAAATGAATCAAGAACAATGTAAAATCCAAATAACTATTGTTGAAATGAACAAGAGAATTGAGAGGGGGGTTAATCACTTGTAGCAAGTTAAACCTTCAAAACCCTCAACAGTAATCAGGTCCACAAGAATTCATTAAACCCTTATTCTATTAGTTTGATTAAACACAAAATTCAGATAACAAAAACTGAAATCAAAATACCATACACAAGAGAAAACCAGATTTACGTGAAAAACCCAATGAGGGAAAAACCACGGTGAGAATTAGCTCACAATATAAGTAATAGAAAAACTAGTACAAAAGGTCTCACTGCCAGAATAGGACACACTGTCCAAAAGGTTCACAGTCAGGGCTCACTACCATATAGATAATACAAGAAGATAGAAGAAGAGTGTTACATAGAAATCACTTCTCAAAGCAACAAGGAATCCACCACAATTGATCACACACTTTCGTAGTCTCACATGAAATATTTTGGATGCCTTCAACTCACTGCCTTCAGGAACCCTAACATGAAATTCACGTTGTTCTGCTTAAATTTGCATCATTCATGTCAATCTCACATATATATTGCTTCTTACTCTTTCATATCATCTCTTGCATCAACACCATACATATTTATATCAATCTCTAGCTCAAAACCTTAAAACTATTGAAGAAGGTCGACAACTAGTCGTTATACATACAAATTCAAAATAGGTCAGTAACTAAACATTCCCACGGTGGCTAGGAGTGAAAGATGACCTATATAAATCCTTAATTAGGACCCAAATAGATCCCAACACACTTCAACATTCCTCGCATGTAGTGTCAAAACACAAGGTCGGCCAACACCTGTGCAAAACACCATAATCATTAAGTACATGCTTCCTTAAATCAATCTGAGAAGCCGAAAGTTTTGAACAACATAATTCACTTGAACATAATCCAAAATGATCCACAATCTACTTAAGATTCATCAAACAGTTCATCTAAGCTTGCATCATACAAACAGTTCAACTCAGAATAACTGGTAACCCTTAATTGCATAGTGATTTTGAAACTTACTCTGTACTACACCTAATCAAGTAAAAATTTGAATACAAAAAGATAAAATTATTATAAGAAACTTCCAAAATCTTCACAACCTAAAGCCAAACAACAAAGAAATGTAGAGCAGACACATTTCTCCCAGACCACCAAAAACATCACTGAATAACTGGTTCAAACACTGGTGAAAATATCTTGCACTATACAGTGATCCAGATACCCAAATTTTGAATACAACAACCTCTGATAATCTTGAATAAGGTGTAATATCTACACAGGCATAACATCAACACAAAAATAATGTGGAGCACAATACTAGAGCACACTATGAACACTTACACAACATAATTTACTTTTTTTATCAAATTTTCTCAAAAGAACTTGGAAACCAAGTACCAAAGACATCATCTCAACTCATTACTTCATTCGAACTCACCTTAAGACTCTGCAACAAAAAAAATATAGCTCCATGTACTCACAACACTTCCTCAAGGTCTCAACTACACATGCACAACCTTTTTCCTCTTTTTCATAATTTTCTCAATATCCTCAACATCTTCATTCCATATTTGGCATCAATGACAACACCAGTTAGTATACTTCCTGTTGACGTCAATGATAAAACCTTCATACTTTCAACAATTATCATAGAATGTATAGAATAAAATTATCACTCCTTGTTTATATAGGACAAAAAGGAGGTAGGAAGGTGAAACAAAAATATTTATTAACCCTCCAAGCTATGTGACACATGTAGAACACTTGGGACAAGTGTGGAGGCATGTGTCAAGTGTTTATGAGGTGAGACAACTAAACCAACAAAGATGTAATGTTTACTCTTCTCCATTGCCTTGTTTTGAACATCTGGTATGAATGCCCAAGATTCACTACCAAATACTCTAAAGAAGGAAACATTAGGCTTGATTATGGACCAAGCCTCCTCTGGAGTGAGATTCTAAATTTCTTTATGGGATTTTGGTTCTGAATATAGTTGGCACAATTGATAGCTTCAACCCAAAATGATGGGGCCAATGGGGCCATAGACCTAGATTGAAGCATAATATTTTTCATCTCCTTAAATGATCAATTTTTTTTTTCAGAAACACCATTCTACTAAGGATTGTAGGGAACAAAATAATCATGTTGAATTCCATGCTCAATACAATACTCCATAAAGGCCTGATTCACATATTCCCCCCATTATCTGTGTGGACCTGTCAAATAGAATAATTTAATTGCTTCTCCACGAATATATACCTTGAGGTATTGAAAGTTTTGAAGACATAATTTTTGTACTTAGGAAAGTATATCCAAGGTGACAAGAGTAATCATCAATGAAAGTGAGTACATACTTGGCTCCTAAAATGAATTTAGAAATTACATGAGGTCAAGTTATTAACTAACTCAAGTAAGGTAGTAGCATGATGGGCCTTACCCTTTGGAAAGGGTTCTTGATGATGTTTTCCAAGTACACAACCTTGACAAATTCCCTCTATGCAAGACACCTTAGGGATTCCAAGTACCATATTGTTAGTACTCAACTATTGAAGATACCTATAATTGAGGTGTCCAAACCTCTCATGCCAAATTCTGCTCAAAGATTCAGCAATGGGAAATATGTGATGCTCCACAAGATGACTCAAAATCAAGAAACTTGTACAACTGAGACCCATGATCTACTCTTACTGATGCAATAATCCTCTCTGGATGGTGTAGTTATCGAATAACTACATCATGTGGTGAAAACTCAACTACACTTCCATCACCAATATGAAAAAAATAGTAAATTGAAAGGAGATTCTTTGAAATATAAGGAACAGAGAGAACATACGCAATGCTACCTTTTGTCAATTGTACTGTACCTAACCGCATAACTAAAATCTTTGAAGATTTTCCCACTAAAATTTGAGAAGTAGATGTGTTGTCAAAATAGATGCTAGAATATCTTGTGATTGAGTCATGTGGTGTGAGGCTCTTGATTCAACTATCCAACTATCCTTGGATAAGTCCAAACCTTTATTTATAAGGGCATGTCCCTTAATAGGTTTGGGAAGATCAATGCAGTGTCTCTGCATGTCCTCTTTCATAGTTGTGATCCTCTTATGATAAAATTTGTTATCATGATTTTATAACCCACAAAAAGTAAAATGGATTTTCTTTTTAGATTTTTAAGTCTTCTTTCCTGATTGTGTATATGATGTGGCTTGTTTTTCGACTAGATTCTTCTTCTTATATGATGGATCATTTCTTGAAGTTGATTTTTCCTTAGGTTTATTAGAAGGATTCTTTCCTTTTCCCCTAGATGTTTGAACAACTAGTGCTTGAATTTTGAAGAGGTGGTAGCATCCATAGAGATTAATTTAGATTGTTCTCTTGGAAGTCTATCAAAAAACTATTCAAAAGATGAAATTACATGTATTGTTCCAAGAGCATCCATGGTAGAGTAAAAGGAAGAAGAAAATATTTGAAAGGACCTCTTAACTTTGAAAAAATCAAGAAGACACACTCTTTATCTATTTTTGTTTTACCACAACCTTGAAGTCTAGAAAGAAAAGACTTAAATTGAACCAAGAAATATTCAATAGAAGAGAAGGCATATGGAGACAATGTTGTTAATTCGACATCTAATTGTAGAATCTTGAATTCATCAACTTTACCAAAGAGATCATCAAATTTTTCCTACATTTGCTTAGGATTTGTACAACTAGAAATGTGAAATTGAAAATTATTGAAAACAAGAAGACCTATTATTTTCATTTCTTCATCTAAATTGTTCTAATAAGTACACTGATCAAACTCCCTAGAAAATTGAATTTGTTGTCTAGTAACCATTTTACATAATCCCTTAGATTGAAGTAATTATTGTACTTTCACTTTCCATGTGTGGAAATTATGTGGAGTTAACAAGTTGATTTTAGGATCCATGATGCACACAAAACAAGGCACTTGAATTGTGCCTTAGAAAACCCCTTAAAATTATATTATATCTGAATGTAGACCCCTTAGAAATATGCAAGACAAGATTTATAAGTTTTTGTAGAGTTTGGAAGCCAAATCACACATTTATAACTCACGAATAATTTTACAAATATCAAAGAATAGGCTTTCCAAAAAAAATTTAACTACAAATCTAGAATCCTTTTAAAAGTTTGATGAATTTCAAAAACACAAATGATTTTTTGATAAACAAGGTGAAAGTTATATCCCACTGAAAATTGCACAAGATACACTAATTTTTGGAGGTTAAAAATAGATTAAAAAATTAAAATTTTAGAATCATTTTGGTGTTGCTTTGTCTAGCTCAAGAAGATCTTATAGGCGACTATATACACTTGAAAAATTGACTTGTGGTTTGTAAGTAATAGAAAAAAAAAAAAATACCCCCTTTGCATGCAATCATAAAATTAGGTAGTTATAATTGATCACTAGCTATCTCAATTAATGTCATTAGAAGGCTATGGAAGTGAAAACACTTGGCATAGTGGTTGAAGGAGCCATTGAAATCTCTATTATTAGAGACTTTATGTTTGGACTAAGTCAAAGTGGAACCATGCCAAATGTTAGAGGTCATTGTGCCTCTTACTCCTTCTCAAGTGCTAACTTCAAACCCATATTGTGCAAAAACTCGATTCAAAGGATGATAAATGTGGGATTGGTGCTTTCAATGGTGCAAAATGAGAGATGAGCAGCCTTCAAGAATTTATGGCCATATGTTTTAAAAGGAAAAAAATTAGCAAAGTGTTTGTGTTCTTGCTTGTGACTTCAGGTTGAATGAGTGTCACCAAGACCAAACTACCTATACAAAGAATGGAATGATGTATGTGGACATCTCTTGCATGGCTAATGCATAGAGGAGTTATGTGTAGGTCTAGAGGTTGTGTGGGAGGAGTGGCATATGGCAATAAACATCTAGTGGGAAATGATGATGTAACAACAAGAAGTGATGTGGGATCTCTACCTACACAAAGAATAGAAAGATGTATATGGACTTCTCTTGCCTGGTTGATGCATAGAGGAATGATGTGTAGGTTTGGAGGTTGTGTGGGAGGAGTGGCATATGGAAATCAACATCTAGTGGTAAATGATGATGTAACTATAACCAATGACATAGTATAGGTTAACTACACTTGATCCATACAGATTTGAGGCATATTTAATCCACTAAGAATCAATTCCAATAAGATATTCAATATCAATAAAAACAAAGAATCCATTAAAACTAACATGCCAAAACACAAAATCTTGACAAACTTCTATTCTAAGACATTGAATCTTATCCTATTGGGGAGTGGTGTTGCATTGATGTGGAATGGCGACCCTTTCCCAACCCCTTGGATAATATGATCCTTTCCAATCAATTTTATTGATTAAAATTGATGGAAACTGATGAAAAAGATGAACGAAAACATGATAAAATCTATATTAACATGATAAAAGCTAAGATGTTTGATGTAAGTGAGTGCAAACCTATGCTAAATGTGTATGAGATTCGAAGATGCAAGCCCTAGATTCCAAAATATACTAAATGAATGCAAACTAAGTTATCGTGGAAGCCATTGATGGATGCTAAGCTAACAATGCATGAAAATTAATCTAAAATGCTATCAAACGTAAAACATGAATGCAAATGGGTGTGATTTTCAAAGCATAAGTTTTCTTGGAAAAGTTGGATCCCTATTCAATAGATGTAAAGTCTAGTTATAGAATAGGAAAAAGGAAACCGATGGTCAAGATTGAAAGAATAAATCAATGGTCAGGATGGAAAGAAGATGGAGGCATGGATCATGGATCCCATCAAGGGTTGAGAATGCAAGTTGATATTTAATCAAGGGCTCACAATTATGCAAAGAAGCACACTTTCAAAGCTTTCTCAAGAATTTTTTTGAAAGTTTGTTACATAGAAGAATATTCCCTTTTTGAATGAGTGTAAAGGGAGAATATTCTCATGCAAGTGGATGAAGAAAATTAGCATTTAGAAAATTAAAACAAATTTTTAATGTGCAAAGGGGAGGGATATTCTATAGGAATATCTCCCTTTTGGAAGAATTTAATATTTAGCATTAAATAATTTATTTATTTAATGAAAGGGATGGGATTAGGATATTTAATTAAATAATTAGGATACCTAGGATTTATTTAATTAAATAAGAAGATATAAGAAGGATAATTAAATAATTTGTATTATTCGATTAGACAAGATGAAGGTGAATATGATGGAGAGTGAATTAACCTAATTAGGTTAATTAGATTAATAGATGACATGAGGCCTTTGAATAATTAATTTAATCTAATCAAATAAGTGAAAAGAGTATGGATTTCAAGATGAAACGGTGTTAGTATATCAGATGCCAGTGTGTAGTATCATTCAAGACATTTTTAAGTGTCTACATTTCACCCCTCTTTGAAGTGAGGTACATGTTATGCTGGTTCAAAGACTGGTACTTTTTGGATTAAAACTGCTACTCAAATTAAAAAATTCTAAAAAATTCTAAATTTTTAGATGCCTCACTTTTGCCCCAACGAAAGGAATTAAGCTAGTACCCTACCCCTCAAGAGATCGGGCAGAAATTTTGAATTTTGGGTTGATCTCTCGACAAAGGTTTAGGATCAGTTCAACTCAGAGAGGACTAGAAAGCTCATATATTTGATGTAGACATATTTGATGATGTATAGGCAGTCATCATCCATGGGTATGCTCATGTATATTTTGATATATCACACAAAGTTGATACTTGGATAGAACTATTAGTAAAGATAGAAGAATAAGAAGAATAGTATGACTCTTGATTTTGAGATTGATTCAGAAGTCCAACAAGTCCATGATCCATCTAGACTTTATTAGATTATGGTGATGATATGGATGATTTTATCATATCTGGGATTGGGACTTTCCGTCATTCTTTATGTTTGTTATAACACATAGACACGATACATCATGGTATTGAAAACCAGGATGGTGTTGTATCTAGTGTGATGGACTTTGACTCTGCAAACAGATTGGATAGTTCTTTTCACACCTTGGCATATGGAAACCCCATTGTAATGTAGTTTATAAGTTTAGAATATCTTAGACCAAAGCATACATAATAGTCAACAATCTACTCCAAATGACCTCCCTACACACAATTAAGTATGCACCAAGATTATTTTACAAGAATACCCACAAGAACAACAATTAAAAGATAATGATTGATGCCCCATTCCTTTCTCTCTAAATCATTGAGACATCATCAAGAGGTCCTCAAAATGGGTCAATAAGATAAATCATAAGAAAAGATCAACAACAAATAGTCAATGTTATCTATATCTCTTGCCAAAGGTGTAATGTGTTTTGAGGATAAATATCTAAAATGATTGCCAATGATAATGCCCATTGTAGGAAGGATGAATCCTAGGACATGTTATCAAATTTTGGTGGGTTGATAGGTTGTTTGAAAGGATGTTGATATAAGGTTTGACTGAAATTTTTGATAATGATCAAGAGTTTGATTTTTGCGTTTAAAGGTTCTACTTTTCTTGATTATTGTACTTGTTTTCCATTTATTTTGCCAAAGGGTGAGGGTGATGATCGATTTATTATGGATGAAGGTTTATTGTGGGTGAAAGTGAAATGAGATGGATGGTTTTGAATTTTCTAGAATATTTTAATGTTTTGGATGTTTTGAAAATGTTTTGAGGTTGTTTTTGGTCTTTTTGAAAGTTTATATGAATGTTTTGGTTTTCGGTTATTCGAGGTTGTTTTTGATTTTCCAAAGTTTTCCAAATGTTTTGTAGTTTTCAATTTTTAAATATTTTGTTGTTTTTTGAGTTTTTCAATCAAGAACCTAACCTAATAGACTATCGTAGGGGCCTCGGGGGCTTATCAAAGATGAGCCTTGCCTACGTTATACATGCAGAGACCACACAGTTCGAATGACTTTGACTTATTGTTGATGAGAAATAAAAAAATTGATGGATTGTCAGTTTATTATGATGGAATCCAAAAATACTAACCTAGGGTGTCTCGGGCGCACATCAATGATGGCCTTGCCTATGTTCAATCTCAAAAACAGCATAGTTCGACAAGTATTATTTTTGGATTTTCGATGTTTTGACCTTTCTAAGGATTTTGATATGTTTTGGATGTTTTGGGATTTTACATTTACAATTTTCAAAAAAAAAAATATTTTAGATGTATAGGATTTTGATTTTTGGCTATACAAGATTTTGAATGTTTTTGGATTTTTCTAATTTTGCAAGTTTTTTTGGATTTTTGATAAATGTTTTATGAATGTTTTTGGGATTTTTGATACATTTTGAGGTAAACGATACCTAGATCACGATGTTGATGTCACATTGTGAGATATAATACATGGATCAAGAGTTATTCTAAAACAAGAGTGTAATAACTTGCCCCTAGTGTCTAGCAATGTTTCATAGATTAATGGACAACCCAAGATAGGAAATTTATATGCGAAGAGTTTAATAGATTTTTATCATGCTAGATATAGGCTATGGGACCTGATGAGATAAAATGGTAAAGAGCCTATCAAAAAATTTCCATGAGTAGAGTTAAATTATGCACCAAATATTTGTCAATATCAAGATAAAGTGGAATATCTAGATGAATTTGGATTGGATGGATGGAGGGAACATTGGATTTATCATGACAAGGATGAGATGCTTCTATATGAGAAGGATCATATAGATGCTTGATTCTACTCATTACACCTTTTTTCTAGGTTTCATCATATTACTTGCCCAAAGCGCCACTGTAGTGGCTTTCACTGGAGGACAATTTTCATTTTTACTATTTTCTTGATTTTTTTATTTTTAATAATTATTTGAAAACTTTTTTACCCTCATGTTGAACCACCTAGTGGCACTAATGTAGAGGCCACTGTCATAATGTGCTAATTATACCATGCTTGAAGAAGCTACTTTGCTAAGATACGAGCACTTGGATGCAATTTTGAAGAACTTTGATCTACCTTGTGGATATCATAATTAACCTTGTCTATGTGTGCACATCACAATATGGTACCTTCAAAATCCTTATGATGAAGGGTAGCTGCCAACACACGGTCAATGTGAGAATTAGATATCATGAATGGAGTGTACGATGTTATATGTAAAGGAATATGAGATGGATCGGTAGATGGTTTGGAACCCTTGACTCTCCAAACTTGGGAATATGAGAAATGATGGGTGGGAATGGAGCTTTGAATGGAATTAGGACCAACCACTAGATATACTTTGTTCCTTTCTTGAGAAGCCTGCTTTTGTATTTGAGGACGCTTTTGATGGATACATTTCCCTTTTTTATTTTGCTCCATAGTTTCTTTGACTAGTGGAATTTTGGATGGATGATTTTATTTATTTTGCTTTGGTATCCATTTGTACTTGATGTGCCCTTTTTGCTTTGCTTCTTCATTTTCTTTGATAGGAATCCTTCTTTTTACATTGGTCCCCGTTTGAGTATGAGATGATGGGTGGATGATGATTCATGATATGACTAGTTGTAGTGTTGATAGTATTTCATCATAAGGATCCTACGTGCCCCATATGTTGATATTTTTTGAAGTCGAGATTTCCCCTAGTGTTGTGAAGGTATTATCAATACCTAATCCTTTTCCCTAATAATATATCCTTTGATCCATAGCCAGTGAATCTGACTTTTCATGAACACATGATATTGCTATAGGTTCCTATTGTTCAATAATATGAACTGTTTTCTTTGATTCTATGAAATCATTATCTATTGATAATGCTTCAAAATATGTTGGTTCTAATTCAAAATATGTCGATGATGCACAATCAATGTAAGAATAAACAATCTTGATTATTGCTTGCTCTTGTGTAGGAATACCAAGAGTGGGAGACTCTTGTTTTAGATGAAGAATGTCTATATGTTCCTCAAAAAGAAACATCTTAGGGGTGATATCAAGGACATCTTTGGAGTTTAAAATTGTTTGGAACATTTCCCTTAGCTCTTTGTGAAACTCTGGGGATAGGGGTTCTTTATCTTGACTTGAATCAGAGTAACTTTTGTTATCCTCAAGAGCCTCTTGACATGATCCTTGGGTGGATGATATATAATTGGTATAAGATTCTTCAAAATAGTGTATGGGTATGGGTGTAACAAGGGATATTTTTGGCTCATTTGGAACTTCTTCAACATGCTCAATCATTGAGGCATATGTGGGAGAGATATTGCAATATGATACATACTTTATTCCATTATGGTATGAAATATTGCTAGATAATGTTGATTGGTTTGGACTTTGTTTTAAAATAATATCTTGATACATGTCTGATTCCTCATGTTGTGACGAATGAATACCATAAATGTGTCCCATTGTGGTATCATGAGTATGGTTTATATTTTTTAAAGTTGGTGCCTTTCTTGAATCTTTTTCTTTTGTATGAGCAAGCATAGGGTTTGTGTAAATTTTCAGATTTTCATTCCAAAAATTTTGATTGACATCAACATCTCCTTCTTCAATAAGATCCTCTATTATATGTTTGAGTCTAAAACAATTTTGTGTGTTATGACCTTTGTATCAGTGAAATTCACAAAAATGATTGTATCTATAGCTACAAGGTTTGACTTGTGGCTCTTGATAGTTTGAGAAATTTGGGAGTGTGATAAGATTAGACTATATCAAACTCTTCAACACATCCTCCATAGGTTCCCCGAAGGGGGTGAATTTTCATTTAGGAGCAATGTTTGTTCTTTGGGGTGCATTTTGAGTGTTTATGGATTGAGTGTTTTCTTTCCTATGAGCATTTAAGACCACCTTTGCATCAACAACACCATCACTAGTAACATTTTTGTTCTTGGCCCAAAAGCAAGGTTTATCATTAGAACTAGTGGATGGGTGGTTATCTCTATACACTTGTGTGTTTCCCTGTGAGATTAGAGCTTACTCAATGTTGAGGACTCTAGGGACAAGTTCATCATAAGTGGTAATGCACTTCATCTTCAAGTGGAAGGATAGATCTAGATCAACATTCGCTATGATAATCCCCGCTTTTTGGTCACTAGGAATGGTCCACTTTATTTTACTATATCTTTTCCCCCATCATTGTAAGAAATTGGTGAAGGATTATTCTTTCTTTTTCTTGATAGTATACAACTCTTCTAAGCTCATGCCCATGTAAAGATTGCAGGAGAAGTGATTTATGAATTTATCGATGATTTCTTGGAAGGTTTTGATACCTGGGGCCAGTTGAGAAAACTAGTCGATGGATGGGCTCATCAGGCTTCATGGAAAGAGGCTCATCAAATAGGAATCATTTTAGGCTACCTCCATACACATGACTTTGAATTCTTTGAAATGATCCACAAGATTTCCTCACTTTGTATTTATCAAATTTAGGGACCTCAAAACTAGGAGGGAAAGGTACCATTGTGATGTTTCGATTGAATGGATATGGACATAGTTTTTTGTGTATGGGGCTTCTTCATTTTTCCCATTTGGATTTCATGCATTTTTTGCATTAACACCTTGAGTTGTGATGCTACATCGTCTTATGGGTTTGGTGGAGGAACATGTGTTGCATATTGTGTGATGGTGGATGGATTGTATATGGGATTTTGATATGATGGGGTGTTGTATGGTGTGTATGGTGATGTAGGATATTGTGAAGGTGATGGTGGTGGAGGTCTATATGCTCCAAAGGTATTACTATTGATGATGTTTTGTTGAGGGTTATAGTATAAACCATATTGTTGTTGTTGTGCGAGCACTTTTTTTTTATGGGAATACTATTGGGCTAGCAAGGCTTGTTGTTGGGCTTCTTGTTGTTGTTGGGCCACTAGGTCTGCTTGTTGTGCATGTTTTTGTTGTGCAATTAAGGTTGCTTGGTGTGCTTGTTTTTGTTCTTTTGCTAAGGTTGCTTGTTGTTGTTGTTGTGCTACTAAGGCTACTTGTTGGGCTTGTTGTTGTTTTGTTGCTAAGGCTACTTGTTGGGATTGTTTTTATTGCATGTCTTGTTGATAAGTCGGTTGTGTTTGTTGCAAGGCTAGAGCATGTGCTTTCAATGTAGGATTGTTTCGTGGTTAGGACATCTACGATTTTTTTTGGGTGTTTATGGTTTGAGTGTGTTGTTGATGAGAGGGTGGGGTTGCCTTGGTTTAACATTCCTTGAAAATTGGTGGATTGGGATGGAGGAACGTAAGTTTGAGGTCCCATTTGATTTTGCATGGCGTGGGGGACCAAGGGTAAAGATGATGATGGTGTCATTTGGTATTGTGATGGAAATGGAACATTCAGACCTTGAATCAATTGATTGAAAGGGTTCCCTTGATCAATGGGTAGGGGGTTCCCTTGTTGTATTTGAGGTGGGACCAAGGTATTACCTTGGTTGATGGGATTTGTGACCAATTTTTTGTTTTGATTTGGGTTGGTGACAGATGGGTTTGATGTGGATGGTGGATGGTGGATTGACTTGAGTGGTTTAGGTAACCACTTATTTCAATGTGTCGATGGGGTTGTTGGAGCCACTTGATAAGGGTTTCCCTTGTGTGAGGGTGTTATATTTCCCTTGTTAATTTCCTATCTAAGGAAATTTGTTCACATTACTTTGTGTAACATTGGGCACACTTGGGGTATTTGTGATGATGGATGAAGATGGTTGTGCTTGAAATGTCAAGGTCGTTGTGGTGTTATGGAATGTAAGTGGTTTGCCAAATGTTGGTGTCCAAGTTTTGTTTTGGGTAAGTTTGGTGGTTAATGGAATGGTCGTGTTGTGAATACCAAAAGTTTTGTTTGTTCCTAGACATGAAGTGATACCAAGGTTGGTTCCTAGTCTAGTTGCAAGATTAGATGTTAAGGGTTGACTTGGCACAAGGGATGGAGTTGGTTGAATCGTAGATGGATTCAAGCCTTGTGCCAAGGTTTGTGTGACAAAATATGGGGGAATTGAAGCCACTTTCTCTAAGGCTTGACATTCTTGTTTATACTTAAGGGTTTCTTCTTTAGTAAGCTCAAATTGGTTGTTTGTGACATCTTCTACCTCATATGGTTCCAATGGATCTTGGGGTTATTATGAGGGGGTAGAATGACTCCTTGGATCAAATTCTTGTGGGTTTGGATCACTTGCGGTGGATGGGAATTTGGTTTGTTCCATGATTCTCTTATGTTGTGACCTTGTTGTAACCATAAATTGTGGGTCATCAATGGGAGAGTTATGTTGGGATTTGTAATGTTTAAACTCTCTAGTTGACTCAAATTTTGGAAAAAGGGCCACTCTAATTATTTTTGGACCAATGGTGTGAATGGGGGATGAAAAGGTGAATGATATGGGGAGTGATCTTTGCAAACTTTTGGGACAACACTTTTAGACAAAGAGATTTGATGTTTTGATGAAATGTGTTAATAAACATGTAAATATTGAAGGTAGACTTATGACTTTCAAGATAAATTTGTAAACAAAATATGAAAACCCACTCAGCTAAGTGTTGCACTCAAAGGAACACTAAGAGGGGGGGTGAAGCAGTGTTCAACAAATCTTAACTTTATCAATCCGAAACTTGAAACCATTTCAACATTGCATTAATGAAAAGATGTTTGCATTCAAAGGAAACATTCATAACACCATGACACAGATTTTTTGTGTGGAAACCCTGTTAAGGGAAAAAACATGGTGGAGGTTAATCCATAATTTGAGTACTCAAATATAATTGTTTACAAAAGGGAATGCACTTGCATTCAGGCACACTGCCTAGAGCTCACTACTCAAAAGAGAAAGGATCACTGCCTTACAAAATTTAGATTAAGACCATCTGAAGGGTGAATTGAGATAGTAGAATCTTCTTATGCCAAGTTATAGTTCTGGTGAAGCTCATAGATTCGATTCTAGATCTTCTTTCTGACTCTGCACTATGCTCCACTCTCCTCTGCTCTTTTCTGCTCTTTGCATCACTTAGAGACAAATTCGCACTACTACTCTGCTCAATTTCGCACCATATTTGTGTTTCATATATTTGCTACCTTTACACACTTCTCCAAATATCATACACACCAAAATGATAGAATCAATCTCACATATATATCCGCTAACAAGGATTTATTCATCCATCAGTCGGCTTTATAAAGTATTAAGTTACTTTCGTCTTGTTGGCTAGATCCACCACTAAATATTTATGCGCATCCTCCAAAGTCGAATAAGAAAAAGAGAGGACCTAAACAAAACTTAATCAAGCATGAATACTTTTAATTAATTACATCTTATACATCCATGATTACTATACTTGTCGAGTTGACCTTCTAGCAAATATAATCAACAAATTAGTGTACCAGATCTTCTAGATCACATACCAGTGAGTGCGCATCAAAAAAATCCTTCACCAAGGTATTAAAAACATCAACAGACCTTCCTCAGAGATCCGCAACCCAAAATATATGTTCAGTAAGGTGTTCAGGTCAAATTTTATGCCTATAACTGGATGCCATGTTCTTTGCTCTGTTATGCCGGTAGAAACAAAAATTATACTGCAGACCAGATGTATGACTTAGGATGCCATTTAGGTTGCTTAGGTTTCCATCAATGACAACACTTAGTGAAAAATGACTAAGTGTCAGAATTATTATAGGTATGCTGCCAAAATTTCTACTGCACTTTCTCCCTAAGATTTAGAAGGCATTCTCTCCCCCTATACTGTATTCTTCTCTCCCTCTATAGGAAATTTTTCACTGCATTCTCTCCCCCCTTTGACATCAATGAAAAAGCATGGATGCCATATGCCAAAAAAAGACAAAAAGTGATATTAATAAGATAGTGACAAAACATGTGTTCAAAATCCTCAAGGCTTCAAAACTTTACCACATATATGCTGACAGTTCTCCTCCTTTGATCAAAACTTCAAAAACTTGAAAATAATTAACTGCTATCTTTAGAAGATTATCTTATGGTTTTTCCTCACTTCCGAAAGGAATTTCTTCCAAGCATCTATTGTAATTCCAATCATAATGATGAAACTATTGTTCTTGGAAGTCTTGTTAACAATCTCAATGAGAGATTCAGGAATTATAATTGCTTCTTCCAGTTTTTCACCATTCCTCAATATTTCCACCATCTGTTCCAACCTGTATTCAGTTAGATCCTTTACCTTCCAAAATTTATCCACAAGAGTGTTCTTGGAGAGTTGAATTTTTGTGTGTGATGGTTGTAGCTCCTGGATTCTTTTCCTGGCGGTGCCATCCGGATCCTGCAACATGTCAAATCTTTTACCAATTTCATTCAAATCTGTCTCAATCTGTTACAATTTCTTTGTGTAATTGTTGGTTGCATGGGGCCAATGAATGCAATAGTTGTAGATGTCAGTGGATGAGTTTATGCATTGCCTTAATTCATTCATTTTCTCCTTTAGTTTGGAAAGGGATAGTCTAAATTGCTCCTTCAAGTGAGAGATAACCTCACCAGCTTCCTTTTCTTGAGCTTCAGAATTTAGTGTTTCTTTGCTACATTCAATCATTTCATCAGGAAGAATGTTCTACAAGATTTCCAATCTAATCTTGTATTGCTCAATATGAGTATTTAACACACTTAGAATCATGTCTTGATCATATGATGGTCTAACAGACTATAACCTAGCTATTTTTTGCATTCCACCTTCTCCTTGAATAAGTTGTTGTAGCTTTTATTTTTTCAGATCTTCTTCTTCCTCACTACCTTTTTCTAGTTCAGATTCATTTTTTAGTGGACCCTTAGTTTCTTCATCAGATTCTTCATCCGAAATGTCCACAATTTCCTTTCCTTTACCTTTTCCCTCAATTCTGGGAACTTTGCTTTCCGAAGGGTTGTATTCAATAATTTCCTTTCCTCTTTTATGTCCTTTATTAATGCCACCAGAAGAGGAACCAACTTCAATTGATCTTACTAGAAGGGAAATATTGATTGAGCCACACTTTTCAAGCACATTCTTAAATAAATTTTCAAATTCTAAATCCCAGTTAGCCAAGCTCTTAGAATAAGAGTATATTTGTTTGCATACCAGTTCATTTGCCTTCCCTACCACATTGTCGAGTTTCGGCAAGAAATTTATGAAATACATTACTAAACATGTAATCAAAGTACCGAACATGAATGGGTAACCTGTTTCCTTTGACAATTGTACATTCTCCATGAGTTGATCCTTTAGCATCCCACATAGGTCAAAGTCCTGACCTTCAATTATCATCTTGTGAGAAATGTACTCTGTGTCAGCTGATGTGGCTCCTTCTTTATTTATGTAGAAGATCTTATATGTTATTCCATGAGAAATGTACTATGTAACAAGATTCTTGATTGTAGAAATTATCAAGGCCCTCTGATCTCTAATTATTTCAGTTAGGGTTTCGACCTCTTTGTTCTGGATAGATTTCTTCCTTGGTATATCTCTGACTTTTCAAAATCCAGTTAGATTCTCAACTACCTCTTTTGAAATGATGTAAGGTTTGTCCAAAGTTAAAAAATAATCATGTAATTTTCTCAATATAATTTCACGAATTCCACATTCTCAAAGTATGAAAACTCACTCCACATATCCAAATTCCCATGTTTAGCTTCGCTCAATTGCTTTAATTCATCAGGCAGTAACAAATTCCTCATAGACCTAATCTTTGCACTATTATATTCATCTAGAGTGATCAACCCTTTTATTTGTTCCATTTTCTTTTTGTATTTAGGGTTTGCAACCACACACCAAATTGTATGAAGATTTCAGGAATAATTTGAAATACCTAATAAATTTCAAGATATGTCAATGAATTGATCTTATTGCTTCGAAATTCTACTCTCGAGTGATTTCCTTCTTTCCTTCTTCGATGCAAAGTGACAAATGACAATTCTGACTTGACTTTTATAGCTCGCACATGTGCAATAAATGTATTTGCCCTAAGTTTTCCAAAAACTCTATTTTCCAAATAGTGATAGAAAAATCTTTTGAGGACCTATGAATTGTCTGAATTCTCTTTCCTAAAGTTATCCAAAACTTATGTACACCATAACTACACCTTTTCAACTATCATCTTCATTTCGATACCATCCATAGATAGGGGAGGAAATATTTTCTTGAAAAACTCCCCCTAAGCTAATGGTCTGAAATCAATTACCAGAAGAGTTACCAGAAGAAGGTTCCGATATGGAACCATTTCCAGCATCAGAATCATTCTTCCTTACCCATGTCTTCTTCATCTGATCTTTGATTTCATCCGTAGTCACTTTTTCTTTTCCTTTATCAACTTTCTCTATGCCTCTATATATCAGACCTCTTTTGTCTACACTTTTGTTTCTGTAGAATTTTGCAATGTGACCATACTTATTGCAGTTGTAGCATTCAATGCTTTCTTGTCCTGACCAATCATTCCAATGCCTTCTTCTAGATATGCATTGATTAGAAACATGCCCAATTTTTCCACATCTGTAGCATTCAACATTTCTTCTATCAACAAAGTAACTTGACACATTTCTATATTCAATTGATTTATGACCAAACTTTTTGCAATTGAAACACTGACCGGAGAACGATGAAAATTTTGACTTTATATTACTTCTACATTGAGCAACCATATGACTGAAATTATTACAAGAAAAATAATACCTATTAAACTTTTGTGCATTAGGTTGTCTTACTGGATACCTTCCTTTTTTGTTCTGTCTAAAATTCTTTTGTCCTGATCTGGAACTTTCTCCCTTTTCATATGCAAAACCTCTTTTATCATTTCCACTCTTTTGTCCTTGAGTCAGCTCATGAAGTTTTACTGAATTGATCTTAAAATTTTCTTTGTATTCATTTGCAATGACAAGATCATTCCTAAGAGTAAAAATCAGCTTATCAAGTTCTTCTTCATTGTTTCCAGTTCTTTGTAGTTCACTTTCCAACTGAGTGAATTCCCCTTTTATTCTATTGCATTCATCATATTTCTCTTTCAGGGTCTAAGAAATATTTTCTTCCTTTCTTCAATCTCTTTAGTCATCTTCATCATCATAGATTCCATCTCATGTTTTAGGTTTGTATTGTCTCTGGCAAGCTTTTCACATTATTCGGTTATTTCCTTCAAGGTTTGATTCAAGTGAGCATCATCCATATTTTCATTCTCCTTCTACTGAATCTGATCACAGAGATCCTTCCTCTTCACCCTAGATTTAACAATCTGATCCTTCAGTGACTGAATGAATTTCTTAGCATCTCTAAGATTTTCTTTTAATTCTTGTACTTCTTCTTTAGACTGATCAAGGTCATCAAGTGCCACCAAAATTTACTGCTAAAGACTACCAGAGTCCATCACATCCCAAGATCCACCTCAAGCTGCTAAACTTCTTTAGAGGAACTATGCTCTGATAAAAAAATTGGACTCAAGGGAACATTGAGAGGGGGGGTGAATCAATAATAAGCAAATCTTAACTTTATCAATCTAAAACTTGAAAACATTTCAACATTACATTAATGAAAATATGTATGCATTCAAAGGAAACATTCATAACACCATGACACATATTTTTGTGTGGAAACCTTGTTAAGGTAAAAACCACAGTGGAGGTTAATCCACAATTTGAGTACTCAAATATAATTGTTTACAAAAGGGAATGCACTTGCATTCAGGCACACTACCTAGAGCTCACAACTCAAAAGAGAAAGGCTCATTGCCTTACAAAATTTAGATTAAGACCATCTGAAGGGTGAACTGAGATAGTAAAATCTGCTTATGCCAAGTTACAGTTCTGGTGAATCTCATAGATTCAATTATGGATCTTCTTTCTGACTTTGCACTTCGCTCTACTCTGATCTGCTCTTTTCTGCTCTTCGCATCACTTAGAGAAAAATTTGCACTACTACTCTGCTCAATTTTGCACCATATTCATGTTTCATGTATTCGCTACCTTTACACACTTCTCCATATATCATACACACCAAAATGATAGAACCAATCTCACATATATATCTGCTTACAAGGATTTATTCATCCATCAGTCAGCTTTATAAAGTATTAAGTTACTTTCATCTTGTCAGCTAGATCCACCACTAAATATTTATTCCCATCCTCCAAAGTTGGTTAAGACAAAGAGAGGACCCAAACAAAACTTAATCGAGCATGAAGAATTTTAATTAATTACATCTTATGCATCCACGATTACTATACTTGTCGGGTCGACCTTCTAGCACAAATAATAAAAAAATTAGTGTATGAGATCTTCTAGATCACATACCAGTGAGTGTGCATCAAAACAATCCTTCAACAGGGTATTAAAAAATTCAACAGACCTTCCTCAGAGATCCACAACCCAAAATATCTATTGGTAAGGTGTTCAGAACAACTTTTATTCCTATAACCGTATGCCCTATTCTTTTCTCTGTTCTACCGATAGAAACCAAAATTATACTTCAGATTGGATGTAAGACTTAAAATTCCATTTAGTTTTCTTAGGTTTCCATCAATGACAACACTTACAAGCCATATGCCAACACTAATTGCATGGAAAAAGATCCATTTCATACACAACATAGCTAAGTTAGGGGATTGGTTTGATGATGTATAAGTCAAAAGAGTGTTGGTGTGTGCCAAAATTTTATAAAGTGAAGTGTGAAGTGAAGTGTGAAATATGGTAAAGGGTGGAAGAAATTTTTTGACCCAATAATGCTAACCTAGAGTGAACCTTTTTTTTGCAAGACCAAGGTAGTGAGAAAAATTCTATACCTCTAAAGTGATCAAACCCTAAGGAATCCATGATTTTGGTAAAATAGAACTCAAATGATTTTGGAAATAGGACCCAATGATTTTGAAAATAGAATTTGGACTCAATGTTTGCAATGTTTTCCTTGTCTCAATTTGCTTGATTTGGGGAGTCAAAGTTTGAACATACATCAATATGGGGTGTTCACTTGATTTAATCTTGGATTAATGAAGTTGTTTTTACCACATATAATCTCTTTCTTAAATTTCAAACTAAAATGTCTATGTCAAAAACATCATTTATTTCACACATTCCATTATGTGAAAATCATGAAGTTAGGGCCATAGTTGCCTACGTTGACTTTGGAAAGTATGGATTTAGATATAAGACAAAATACTTAGAAGTCACTAAGGAAAAAATCCCTAGGACAAGCATTAATATCAAGGCTTTTCAAAGGGTATCCATGCTTAAACCAAAGGGTTTGAAAATTTGAGAAACTTGTTGATGTGTGTTTGAAATGTTTTGGAACCAAGCAAAGTATTTAACTGACACACACGAATTTACAATCCTAGCTCAAGTGGTACATTCTTTTGATGGGCTTGCCTCATGCTCTTTGTAGTAGAAAAGATGATTTTACATGAAATTGAGGAAAGAGTGTAGAGGTATGTTAACAATGAAGTCTTAACCTTTAGTACACTTTAACCAAAATTGGACATGGAAAGTAACTTCTTGGAATCAAAGTTTCAATGAACCACTTCAAAGAACTCGTTGGATGGACAAGTTGGAAACTACAAAAGAAAGGATTTTAATGACCATATTCAAGATGAATTGGTGCCTATACATGCAACAATTCACTCAATTAAGAGGCCTCATAGCCCTTAGAAATATCTAATGGTTTTGACGTATCACATAGGTGCTATGGGAGACATTCATCAGTATAGGACAACAACACTAGTTGATTAATGACTTTCATCACACCAATTATTTATATAGCAAACCGAAATGAAAGTACCACTTGGGTCCTTCCCTCTCACGATTTGGGAGGTAGGCCCTCTAAAGGTAACACAAATTGTGAAGCTTAAAGAGATTTTCATCACCACCTACCACTCCCTCTCACTTTATTTCTCTATATCTCCCTCAGTCTCAGGTCTCTCCCTCCAACTCTCTCCCTCTCTCCCTCTCAAGTCTCTCTATCTCTCTATCCCTCTCTCACTCCCTCTCACTCTCCTTCTCAAGTCTCTCTCTATATCCCTCCCTCTTAGGTATCTCTCTTTGTCTCTATCTCTCTCTCAAGTCTCTCTCTCTCACACTATCTTAGGTCTCTCTCTCCCTCCCAAGTCTCTCCCTCCCTCTATCTTTCTCTCTCAAGTATCTCCCACTCCCCCTCTATCTCAAGTCTCTCTCTCTCCCTAAAACTACTTCTAATATAGGAGGTACAACATTTCACTCTACACTCCTCATACTATTAAACAGATGTACTTACAGATTAATCTCACATTTTTCCTAGGCCAAAACTGTTCTGCCAGTTCTTAGGTCAAAACTGTTCTGCCAGTCTTAAGGAGGAACTTCGCTGCCTTGTAGCTCTTGTATTTTAATTAAAAGCTAGAATCAAACAAAAGAATAAATGAAGACAATAGGCATGAGGGAAGAGGATATGTGCTTCAAAGGAGAAAGTATACTTGTGTGTTTCTCTTCATGCAAGATCACATTGTTGGTTATTTTTGGAGAACCACGTAGATCCCACTAAGTATCTATGAATTTTCCTTCAATTATCAAATACTCGGCAGATGATTGGCCAACGAACGAGAGGAAGCTAAAATGATTCCCTCCTACACTTTGGGCTCTGCAAGACTCAAGAGGGTAATCCCGCCATGTGCATCCTATAATCTTACTAAAAAACTATACCACGTGATGCACAATTAACAAATACGTTCTCATTCAAATGCTAAATAAAAAAAAATCTTTAAAGAAAATGGTAATTCCTTTGAAAGATAAAACCTCTAAAGTTGAGAATCAACACAAAGCCAACCTCAAAAAAGGTAAAATTATTTAAAATATTATTTATGAGTGTTGTTCTCAAATTGGATAACCAAAACCATGGGAAATACAAATAATACCTAAGACTGTTGATGGCCTAATTGAAACAAAAAAATGCGCACAAGATATAATCACCTTACCTCTCCTAAAAAAGACAAAAAATCATTAAATCAATTGCCTTCCAAGGTCCTAGATGTTGTATCACAACGTTGATGTTTTGTTGAGCAATCAATGAGGCTGTAATGTTCAAGGGGCCTGCTGGTAAACAAGTACAAACTAGACAATACAAAATAAGTTAACGTTTGGGGTTTAAATAAATAGCAAAAGATCAATCAAGGCTTTGGGACAAAAAAACATGAACACCAATTTTTTTTTATTCAGACATGCAATTCTAACAATGAGTGTCTTCCTAATTAACCAAACTATAGAACAATATAATTTATGAAATAATCCATACCATTTCATCCATTCACAGTGAAAATTTAAATCACACAACCATTCATCATCACTTTTTTTTAATTTTCAAGAATAAAATATCACAAGCTCATTACCAGAATTAACAGATCGACAAATATCAAGAAACATCATTCACAGATAATGCAATAAAATGGTTTTAATTTTGGAGTCTTCTATTGATTTCCATCAAATAAGAAACATGTATGTGTAGCAAGATGCATCAGAATATGAATAACCATGGTTCACAACATCATCGTTGAGTTAAAACAACTTATGAAAACAAAACTACTATTTAAAAAACTGTAAAAAGTGTCTGAGTGTATTTTGTATGAAAGCTATAAAATAACGGTAAAAGATAAAACTCAAATATTCAGGTAGCTAATCTGACTTCAATTAGATGACCCTTTACAATAATGAGATAATCCTATGATATAGACCAAATTTACATTCATCCCTCCTATCAAAAACTAGATCTATAAATTTGGGGCCCAAATCCACAAATGTAGGTACGCCCAGATAAGCCTAAGTCTACTTTTTGCCGAATTGAAGAAGCTGAAAAGGGGTGCACCATGTGTCCACCTACCAAATTTTAACATGATGTTCTAACTTTATCTCCTTCGGATCACTTCACTTCATCTTTGAGTCATCAAAACTATTCTAGGGGTCGTCCACCTACTCAAAAAGTGACATGGAAGTGCTACTATCAACAAAAAGGGCACCTAAACTGGTTGACCGTGTTGACTCCATCTTTCTCAACTAGAATATTTTCCTTTATTTATCATCCTCATGAGGAATCTCGTTATATTCATCATAGTTCTAGAAAAAAAAATTTAAGGCATCATCATCGGGCCCATCAAGTTAGTTAGCTTTAAACTTTGACTCTTCAAATTTCCTCTCCACTGTAGCAACAGTTTCCCTCAACTGGCCAATGTTTGTGATGGCCCATTGCATATCACACTTAATGTCAAGTAGCCTATCCATGAGTGTTGACTCTATAGTGTCTCCTTCTTCTATTAGTTTGTTAAGCCTCACCTCCCAAGCATCTTTCATTTCACCTAATCATTCAAATCTTTGATCGGGAGGTAAAGCTTTATCAATGAGCTTTGCAACAATGTTTTCAAATATACCTACATTTTCCCATATCTCATGAATACCTTTAATCATATATATCCTTTGTTCGATTAGATTCTGGGTTTTGTAAACACACACATTGATAGCCTTTGAAACATATTCAAGACCCTCATCACCCAGAATATGTGATTGAATTAGCTCTTCACTAGAGCTCTTGTCTATCACCTTTAGTTTTCCCAAATATTTCCTGCTCTTTTCTTCTTCATCTCGCCATCTTGATATGAATTCTTCTATTTCTTTGACCAAAGTAAGGCCTGAAATATAGTGCTTAAAACCTTTGTCCAGACTCTTATTTATATCAAACTTGAAATTATTAAACCAATTATCAAACCAAGTAGCTTTCTTTTTCATTTTAGTTAAATCTTCTACCTTTTAGAATTTTGAACTTGGTAATGGCTCTGATGTAGATGTAGTTAACTCCTTCAAGAAATAATTTACCTATCCCAACTGAGCCTTGATTTCATCCTTGGCTTGCTTATCTTTTATTAATCTGGATTTGGTGGTGGTGGTGACAATATCAATCAAGTTCATTTGTTGATTTTTGGTATGCTTCCCTACATTGAAAGTGCGTATTTGATAGTCCTTTGCTTGCAATTCTATGTCATCCTTATCAGCAATAAGGATGGAAATTTCAACTAGATTACATCCCCTTCATCAGTCAATTTTGTGGAGTGGACCACACAGGCTTTCTTTTTAGGCTTCGCCTTCTCAATTTCTTTTATCATGTCATCCCACACTACAAGTTGAGGCTGAATTTGTTGTCTCTTTTGTAGATTCAACTTGATCCAAGCGAGAGCAGCTGGCTAAGAAATTACCTATTGAACACTAGGTGGTGTTGAAGATGGAGGTGTAGAAGAAGTCACTATAACAGTCTACTTGGAAGAAGCCTTTTATTGGTCTTCTTGTTCTTTCGTAACCTTTAATTTTCCATCCTTTCTTTCTGGACCTTGATTTCTTCTATTTTTCTCATCTCTTATTCCCTTTTAGAAGGATCCTCTTCATCTCTCAACCTCTACAGTTCCAATTCCTTTCCCTTTTTTTCTTCCATAGCAGCCTTTTTTGCTTCAGCCTTCTTCAGTGCCTCAACTGGTTCTCTTTCTCTAGTTATCTCTTCATCTTTTATTTTCCACTCTTCCTCAGAAACTAACCCTCCTTGAGCCTATTTTTCAAAAAAATTCCTCTCTTGAGCTATCTCTTCCATCTTCTTTCTTTGTTCTTCTTCTTCTTGGGCTAATTGTTTAGCAACCAACCTCTAGGCACTTTCCAGCAGCTCCTCCTGCTCCTTTTCAATTAAAACCTCATTCATCCCTAATTGTTCACTATACAAAATTCCAATTTCAAACCCAGTTCCTTCTTCACCTGGGTCTTCCTCCACCTTCTTCAAATACTCCTCCCATTTGGGTCTTTCTCCTTCTTGTGATGGAGTTCTTTTAGAGTCTGAAGAGATGGGTGATTTTTTTACATCAATTATAGGAGTCCTCTCCTTTTCAATAGTTGTTGTTCCTGATGTTGATGGTGTAGTAACAGGGGTCTCTTCGATAGTTTATTTTCTTGGGTATACCATATCCAAGGGTGTGGCATCAAAACCTAAAACAACTCCCGTAACAGCTACCTCATAAGTTACTTTAGCCTTCTTCAAGGCATCATAAATTTTTTGCAATGAAATATATTCTTCTGTTGAGGCAGGCTCTTTTGTGGCTTCCTTTGTTGCTACAACACCTTTCTTTAATCTCTTGTATTGTTGTTTTATCTCTGTGGAAGAAATAGGTTTACTGTTGGAACCTCTCTTCTTTGAAGTTTTCACTCTTGGTTGTTTGAGGTGGAGGTTAAGCCATTTCTTGCTTCTTTCCACAACTACTTGTGTCATCATCTGAATCTTGGTTACCTCCTTTTCCATCCAATCAATGGGATCCAAGTCCTTTGTGCCTACTTCATTCATTTCATAATGAGGATCCAAAGTATTCCCATCATCAGTGATATTATCCAGAATGACTGCAATAACTTCAAATCCCTTCTTCTGGGGAATTTTTAACCTTTCATACCCCCTCTTCCTTAACTCAAACTCATCTTGCAAATTAGCCCAAAAATACTCTAGCAGTGGCCTGTGAAAAGGAAACTATGAAGCATAAATACCATACATCTTCTTCTTAGGATCAATTTTTTTCCTAGAAGTATGGTGTTTGAAGTTCAAGGCCTAAAACTCTTATGTTGTTGTCTTGGCCACTGTGGAGGAATGACAAGAATAAAATCCCAATTCCACAAAGAAATAATGACAAATAGCTTTGTGTTGTGCATAAAAGATTGCATTTACTTCAGCTGCTTGACAGACAAACTCCATCAAGACCCACCTATCACTACAACACCTCAGCAATTTAAATGGGTGATCTTCAAACCCGAACAATTTGAAATGGGCAGACTTGGGGTATCAGATAAACCAATAACCCCAAGGTTCAATGAATTTCATCACCTCTCAAGATAATCTGAAACCAATATCACTTGTTAGTTGATTAATAACTATATATAGAAATGCATTATTAACCCTTTTGAAATGATACTATGCTTCTTTCATCTCTAATTGATCATAATATTCCCATACTTTCTTCTGATCCGGGCCACTATCCATAGACCCTTTAGTATTCAACCCTGGGAACTGACCCATCCTTACAGCACAATAAATGACATATGAAGTCATATAGAATGTCTTGGTTTCAGCTACTTTTAACAATTGATCGTGAATGTTTTTTGAAATAATTTTTTCCCAATCAAGATGTTGTTTTCCATCAAGAATAAGTTGAATAAAAGGAAACATCCAGTTTTTAAAGCTATGAGACTCCTTCTTCCCAAACACCTGTGATAATAGCATGATTATATCACCAATCTCCTCTAAGAAATCAGACCTCTTAAAATTAGGTGGCAGTTTCTTCACTGACTTCTTCTATGTCTTTAACCACCTCTTATTCATTAGTGCTTTATTCCCCTCCTCATCTTGTGTCCATCATGCAAGTGCTTCATATTCGGACATGATCTTGGGGTTAGGATAAGGAGGTGGATCAAAGATCAGCCTAATCATTGCAGGATTTAAGTCAATAATTACATCCCCCTATGCATTAATGCACTACCTTTGAGTTGGATTGTAGGTCTATGTAGTAGTTAGAATGAACTCAGGGCATTGTACAAAGGTGGGGAATGTGGCTACATGTGCCAATCAAGACCTAGCAATCATTTTAGCTCTTGGGGTAGCATCTGGTGAGAAAGTGTCCAGCCAAAACTGATCTAAATCCAAATGTCCAACCAATGTGTCTATGATATTCATTACTTCAAATCCAAACTTAGATGGCACTGGGTTTCCTTGAAACTTGTATTTCATTGTGACCAGGATCTCTTTTGGCTTTAATCTCGTAGGCTTCTTCCCTTTTGATGTTCCTTCTAGGGGCACTTCTTCATTTTTTAGTTATCCTCCAACACTGACAATTATCATGTAAATAAAAGATATGTGAAGATTAGTTAAAAAAAATAGAAGCATTCATATTGTACCATCATTCATTCAAGATAAAATTCCATTTAACAAGTTAGTTCAACATCTTCGGGTTTTGGGTTCGAGACATAATCAAGAACCTGGCCATTTAATCACAAAATTGAACTCTATCAGAAGTCAGGATCGGGTCTTGACTCAACACCTACACCTTCAAATAATAGAATACATGATAAATTTTTGCCACTTGATCCCATAGTGCATTCAAAAATTGGGATTGGGTTTTGATTCAATAGTGGAACTTGAAAAACTACTTTGGAAAAGATCTTATATGAGTTTCGATCCTAACAACATATCGGAATTTAGAATCGGGTTGAAATTTGGAACCATACCCAATATGAAAGCATAAGTTTAGGGAACCTCCTGATTTCCCATCTTGAAAATTGTTCAGAATTCAGAATCGGGAAATAACACAAAAGCGGTCCCCATGAAAACAAACAAGTCTTGGTAGCTTCCTGAGTTCTGATCCCGAAAGAGTTAGAAGTTGGAATTGAGGTTTTCTCAGGAACCCAACATATGACATGTAATTTAGGACAAGTTGACTCCGAGTTTCGATCTTGACAACAATGTTTTAGAAATTGAAATCAGAGTGAAACCAAGACGAGAAACTAAAAACTACTCTAAGGTTTGGTGTCAGTTCGATGTCCAAACCTGATTATTAAGCGGGGATCAGATCGAGAAATTAAATTGGTTCATTTCCAAACAACCTTAGAATAGTCAAGTAACGATCCAAGTTTGGATCTTGATATAACATTGAAAGTCAAAATTAAATCAAATGATGGGCTCAGACTTATTGGATGGTACAAATGTGAGGTGCCATTTCGATTCTCGATTCTGACATGAATGTGGGATCGGGAAGTCGAAAGAACATGCACAAGTCTGAAGGAAAAATAAATATAAGTTTTTTTCTACACAATACCTTTGAAATCGGGTGATGGTAAGGATCAAGTTTTTCCAAAGCAACGATATGGCGAAAACTAGGGCATGAGGAAGGGAAGAAAATCCTGTGACAAAAATGAAAACCAAAACATGCGGGAAACAAATGCCCAAAACCTAAAAATTAAAACAAGGCAAAAAAAAACCAAAAGGTTCAAGAACAAAAGAAAAAATGCAAAATGCACCAATTGGTGTGAAGAAACAAGAAATTGAAACCTAAATGCAAAAAAATGCAAGAAATAAGAAAAAACACAAGCACAAAACAGCCAAAACGAAGGAGAAAACAAGAGAAGACACCTACCTTCAAATGCAACCAAGAATTCTAATAGCATGAAGAGAAATCATAGCTCACACTCAAACCCTAGCTCTCAACACCGCTTCGGTTCATTCCTCCAAACTACAAAAGTAAGAATGAACGAAAATTGAGGAGTGACAAGAATAAAAACCTATTCATGTGTGTGAACGGTTAAACATAAATGTAGGTTGGTCGGGCCTTGGGATCTGAGCAAGTGTCATTAATGTGAAGTCATAAGAACAAAGGAAATCAAAAATCATGATTAGGATGGGAACCGACACCGAACTTTCAATGGATGCAAAGTTGAAATGGGAGTCTGAAATTTGAATCTCAAAAGATGAAAGGCAAAGCAATCAATCGAACATCGAGATCAGGACCAAAATAGGAACAAGAACTTAGGAAAGTTCCTGGTTCTAGTTCCATTCTAATGTCCAATTGTGAAACAAACAAAATGAACAAGGAATAAAGTTGAAGTCGAGATCAGAACAATGACAAAAACTTTAACCAAGAATATGCCAAGTGATGGTTTTGATCCGGAACCCGATTCTGACACAAAAATAAAACACAAGGAAAAAGCGGGGATCGAGATCGGAACACAAACTAGAACCAGAACTTTTTGAAAGTTCTAATGTGAGTTCCTGTCTCAAACCTGAACCCAAAAAATAAAGGAAAAAAGGACTTAGGAGAAAAACAAACAACTCCCAAGACCTCAGCAAAAACACCAAGGCAAAAGAAATAAAGGGGGGACCCATTTTGACCAAAAAACAAAATGAGGTGGTTATGCAAGGCATAACAATGACCAGTTCCATATCTTTGGGCAAGGAGTCAAAACACAACAATTTGAACTTGTGTGGTGTAAAATAGTGGACTAATTAGTAAAACTAAACACACGTCAATGAAACCTATTACATCTAATAAAATAGAAATAACAAAACAAGCTGCTATAACTGTTTATTCAAAATTGTTTCATTGTCCTCTATTCTCAGTGATCTCTCAATTCATGCTCTCAAATTTGTATATTGCACATGAATCTACAAGATGACAACCTAAGAAATGAGATGCTATATGAAATGCAAAGCTAAATGCCTACATCTACATATTTTTGATATTTTTGATTGCAATGTTAAATGATATGATGGAATGCTACTATATTTGAAATGATGCTAAAATGATTGTTGTGATTGAAGATGCAATTCTAAATAGAATGATGTATGGAAATGCAAAAATTAAGATGCTTAAAATAAAATTTCCATGATAACACTAATATGAACTAAAAATACCAAATGCTAACTAAAATTCTCTCAAAATGCTCTCAATTGCTATTAATAAGATTTGTGCAACATAATTTTATGATCAAATCCTCTTTTTTTAAAAGCTGTAGAATTGCCTTCTATTTATATATTTTTACAAGCTTGGGATGAGGTGGCAGAGATGAATGGTCGAGATTGTGATCCTGGGATATCAACGGTGGAGCACAAAGAGGTTGGAGGAATTCATGGAGGCTGCTCCATTTGGAAGAGAAAATCTTCCAAGTGTCAAAGAGCATCAATTGAATGAAGGAGCCATGTGTCTCCCATGAGGTTAGGACGTTAGAAGAATATTTATAATTTAGAAATTAAAAATAAAAGAAATCATGTGACATGTGATGATGTGGAGGGTGAGGTGGAGGAAGTTAGGGAAATATGGAGACATGTGCCAAATTTGAATTAAAAATTCAATTTTAATGAGGAGGGGGATTAACTAAATGACAAATTATTTAATTCGTGCATTTAATTAATTTAAGAGGGAAAACGAGTTTTGAAATAGAATAAATTAAGGGATGAACTATATAAATAAATTTATCAATTTATTTATATGAGTAGAAGAATTAGGATTGATTAATTAAATATCAAGTATTTAATTAAGTGTGCTCTAGACCAGTTTTATGTGTATACATTTTTCCCCTCTTTGAAGTGATGTGCGCAAACGCATTGCTTGAAAGAAAAAAAATTCAGACCATGATGATAAAAATTTTGACATGCCCCAAACACTAATTTTTCAGTGATGATGAATGGATTCCCCCTCGGGAGATAAATCGAGGATTTTTGAATTTTTGATGATTTTTTATTTTTTTGGAAATTTTGATGATTAAATGATTTTTCAAGGATATTCTGATGATTTGTGAATTTCATGACGGTGACCTGATTTATCTCTCGAAAATGAGAATAGTCCTGCCACATTGTTGATTAGTTGATTACAGACCCCTTTTGAAAAATTAAGTAAATGCCACCAAATTACCCCTTTAATTACCCCTTAAAAGGTTAAAATGGGTAAAAAGAAGCTCATTTGCAACCTTGCATTGTGAAAAGTTGAGAGACTAAAGAGAGCCAAGATGGATAGAATTTCGTGTCACACCCACAAATTTGAGCAAGTCTATCGCCACCAGTGTCTAGCCACATATGGACCTTCGATACGTACCCCGAGACACCCTACTTGTCGATTTTGAATTTAAATTTTCTTGCATTTTTCCATTTTAAAAATTTAGATCTAGACACGTTTTAGCGCATAGGATACCTGATATAGTGCATAGGGAAATTGAAACACTACATAGGGTTAGCATGTAAGCCTCAAGATAGGTTAGCACATTGAGTCGCCGCTTTAGCGCAATAGGTTGTTGAATTAGCATATAGGAGGTCTCGTGCATAAAGAGGATAAGGTGGCGCATAGGATAAGTCATTTAGCGCATGTGGGAAATAGCGCATCAGGACCCTATTCAGATGTGTGGTGTCTTTTTCCAATGCATCCAAGAATTGGTGCATAGAAAGATTGTAATGGTGCATATGGTAAATTTTCTAGCGCATCCGGTAAATTAGCGCATAAAAGGTGTGTTTTAGCGCATTTGAGCAAAAATGATGGATGTTGAATGATTTCTCCTAGTTTTTGATGGTTGATGATTATTGATGAGGTAAAAATAACCTCATCATAATAAAGTCTGAAAAGCTCACTCTTGCTAATTCAATCCTAAGCCTGTGCCAATTTATTAAACTTTAGGAGAAGTAATTACTTATTTTAAGGAAAATTATGCTTTCTTTCTTTCTTTTGATCAATTGAGGAAATTGTCTAAAGCAGGTTTAATGGGTTGATTTGAGCATTTTTGTAGGTATTAATAGGTCATCATGCGGTTGTTGCAAAATTTTAGCCATCACGTGTCTCAAAGTAATGTTGTGAACCCACTCCTAGATGCTTGGATGATGCACTGAAGATTCAGTTTCAGTTCTTTAAAATTTTGTTGTTCAAAACTTTATGGCTCTTCTTGAGCCTTCTACATATTTTAAAAAGCTTTAAAGACATCAAGTTAGTTTTAAGTTAAGGAAGAATTTTTCAATAGCTATCCATGCCATCTTAAATTTAGGATTTAGTTAGAAATTTATCTATAAAACTATAATTTCATAAGTAATAAAGAGACAGAGAGGAAGTATCGTTATGTTGTTTACATGGATTTGGAAATCACTGTTGAAATGAGTTGTCTGATTTCTGTTTATTGGTAACTGTTGAATTTGAATGATGGTGACTGTATGTTGTAAGAGGATTTGAGAATCTATAGTTTATGTGAGTTAAAGACGAAGTAGTAGCCTGTGAGCTGGCCACTCGAGGGGAGTTAGCCTAGATAGATAAGTATTTTATTGATTAAGTTATTCCCTTTGTTTAAGATAAATTGTTGTTCAGTAGGAAATAACAAGTTGTTGAAGAGTCAAGTCAGTTGTTCTAGAGCACCATTGTCTTTAATTTGTATAATTTTTCTTTTGTAGTTGATAATGTTCCTTTACTGTTTAGAAGATTCTTAATTGTTTATTTCCTTACTTTTCTGTTTTTGTAATTTACCAGTTGTTTAGTTTACTTGTTTCCATGCTTTCTAGTTTAGTAGTAATGTTTTCTAAATTAGTTGTCTTATGCCTTTTAATTTAGTATTCCTTGATTTTCTTAGAGTAAGAAATTTTTTGAGTGAAGTAGTAATGGCTTTGATTTAGTCTCAATTTTTGTAGTTTAAAAGAAAAACTAAAAATATAAAATGGGTTGTTTGAATAATCTCCTTTTGCAAACTGCCTTGGACACTACTTGGTCGACAATTGACATTCAATTATTCTAAAGTAGTAGGACCTAACGATAGCCTATCACTTTTTGGCACCGTTGTCGGGGATACTTCTCAAAAATCCTTTGAAAGTCTTTTTGCTTAAAGTGCTATTAGGAGACTATTTGAATAACAAAGTTTTATGCCAAAAATATCTTAGTCTGCTTTCTTTTCTGCATGGTCGGGAAAAGAGGCCCTCATGAACCCCAGCCTCCTAGAACATTTACCTATCCTATTACGTTGGATGTTGATGATGATACTGTCATGAAGAACATTTCTCCAGCTTTCCTTCCAACCTTCCATGGCTTGCCTTCGGAAGACCCTAACCAATTTCTCTTTGAATTTAAAGTCCTATGTTAGACTTATGATTATAAGAATGACAATCAAAATTTGAAGCTTTTTCAATCAACTTTGAAGGACTCAACAATGCGTTGGTTCATGGGATTAGGTTCTGGTATTATAACATCTTGGGAAGAGATGGAGACTATTTTCTTGCACAAATACCAGAGTTACTATAGGGTAAGTGATTGTAAGGAGGAGTTGTTTAAGCTAAGGAAAAACAAGGATGAAAGTTTAGAGGATTATCTCAATAGGTTCCTCTTCCTCTCCAAGAGATGTGGAGAAACGACCATTAGTTTAGAGATTCTCAAAACAATATTTCTTAAAGTTCTTGATGATGATGCTCGATGAAACCTTGATTTAATTGGAAAAGGTGAAGTATCTCAATTAACTCTTGAAGAAATATGTGAGCTTTGTCGGAATTTCTCCCGTACTAGGGAGGAATCCGCAAAACTAATCTTTTTAAAGGGTCTAATGAGATAGGTAAGCTCTATGAAGAAATAGCATCTAAAAATGGATATTCTCGTACAATTGAATACCACTCTAGATGGTATACAAGCTAAAACCCACAACCCTAAGACCTTGTCAATTTATTGTCCAAGGTATTGGAATAAACACCTATTGTGTGAGTGTCCTTTGGATAAATTCAATGTTTGTCAGTTGTGTGAGAAAAATCATTCTACAAACCAGTGTGAGCTTTTATCAGATATTAATAAAACTAAGAAAAAAACCATTCAGGTTGAAGAAGAAATACATGCTTTAAACAAATGTCAAGGAGGGATTTTTCCTTATGGACAGAATCCTAATCCTACATGGAGACCACAAAATAATTGGGCTCATAATCAATGGAATCCATCTTGGAATCAGTCACCTCCACCTCAACCTAACTGGGAAACTCCTTCTTGGGGATCACCTGAGTGGACAAACCACACATGGGGCAATCAACAATGGCCAAATCAACCCCAACAACAGTGGTACCAACAACATGTAGTACTCCAATGGAATCGGGCACAAAATCAGTTCTATACTAAGCCAAGGAGGAATCAACTGTAGAACCCTCAACATGAGCAAGTAAACCAACCTCAACTTCCAGCGCAACCGCTTCCCAATCCTAAAAATAATCACCAAAATATGCCAGTCTATTCTACCGAACATGAAAATGTTACTAGGCTTAATACAATACACTTTGGAAATGTGCAGTTGCGTTCTGGTTGAACTCTTCAACCACCAACCATTGAATAAATAGAGGAGGAAAGTGATCCTACCGGTCCAACAAGAGACACGTCGTCTAAGCAGGATATTACTCCTCAAGACAATGAGCCTTTTTCAGCGGTAGGGGTTGCTGACTTGTCTTAGGGGGAGGAGGATCAACTCTTAAGTCAACATAAGGAGGATCTTGTTCCAAGAAAGAAAAGGATGGCACCATATCCAAAATGTTTAAAGTCCATAACTCTAGAAAATACTCCAAAAGTATCTTTGGCTATGGAAACTGCGTTAATTTAGGAGATTAAACAGTTGCAAATTGAAGTTCCTTTGTTGCAAGCAATAAAAGAAATCCCTAAATTAAACCATTTAATAAAACAGTTATGTATCAAAACACCAGGGAGGAAGCCAAAAATGCTAAACACCATTCATATTGATGGTTATTTAGCTTATTTTTTATTTGGAAAGATTATTACTCTGAAATATGATGATCCTGGAAGTCCTCTTATAACTGTTACGGTCAATGAGGTAACAATACTAAATGCACTAATGGATCTAGGAGCAGCTATTAATGTGATGACAGTGGATGTAATGGAAAAATTAGGGTTAACTGATTTACGTCCTACAACCATAGTCTTACAAATGGAAAATTAGTCTATAGCCATCTCGAAGGGTGTCATTAAAAACTTCCTTGTCAAAGTTGATGGATGGGATTATCCAGTCGACTTCCAGGTGATTCAATCGCTTACACCTAAGGATAGCTATCCTATAATTCTTGGAAGACCTTGGCTAGCTACGGTTGCTGCTAAGATTGATTGTAGGGAAGGAGGAATGACCATTTCGCATGGCCAAGATAGCAAACGCTTGTTCTTATATCCCCCTACTAAGCCTACTAAGCATCAAAAAGTCTGGGTTGATGAACCTGAGGAATCAAATGGTTCAAACATTTTAGCCTCCCTAGCCATGGTGGTAATTAAACAACATGGGGAAGAACTGGAAGAAGAATTAGTAAATGAGATAGCATGCCTTGCTATAACCACGAATGAGGAGGAAACGATAGATGATCCAACAATTTTTGGGCAGCCAATTGATATAAGTGGAATAGAGAACAGTTATGCTACAATGGGAATGTCATGTCCCTTAACAAATATGATTCCCAGAACAAGTCATTTCTATGAGGATATCACAAGGTTTCACCAACTGGTACCTTATAGTTGTCATCTTAATACATTGTTACGACCTATGTATACTGTAATCGTGGTTCATCTTGGAACAAAATCGATAATGCTATTACCAGGAAAAACCTTGAATATCAATAGCTGGTTGACAGAAACTCAAGAGGATAAGTTGTTTAATATGTTGGTACAAAGATCCAAATATTTTGCTTGGGATTATACGGACATGAGGGGAATTCACCCAAGTGTTTGTACTCATCACATTTATACTGATATCAATATAAGGCCTGTTAGCCAGCCGCAAAGGAGACTCAATCCTGCATTAAAGGATTTGGTCAAAATTGAGAATGAGAAACTCCTTCGTGCTGGATTTATTTATCCAATCTCTAATAGTAAATGGGTATCATTTATGGTGGTAGTCCCAAAGAAAAATGGGAAGTGGAGAATCTGTGTAGACTATCGATAACTTAATAAAGCCACTTATAGAGACTATTTTCCCTTACCATTCATTGATCAGGTCTTGGACAACTTGGTTGGGAGGAAGTATTTCTCCTTTCTCAATGTATTTAGTGGTTATAATCAGATATAGGTTGCTCGAGAAGACAAAGACAAAACCATGTTTACCTACCCTTGGGGCACATTTGTGTATAGAGTGCTTCCTTTTGGACTATGCAATGCTCCAGCAACCTTCCAGAGAGTTGTTGTTGCTATATTTTCTGCTCTCATTAATGACTATGTAGAGGTTTATATGGACAATTTTACAATCTATGGATCAAACTATGATGACGATCTTCAGAACCTAGATCGAGTTCTACAAGTTTGTGAGGAAAATAGACTATCCCTTAGCCATGAGAAATGCTTAATAATGGTGGAGCAAGGAATAGTCTTGGGTCATCATATTTCCTCAAAGGGAATAAAGGTCAACCCTAAGAAAATTGAAGTCATCCAATAGTTGACAACTCCTCAAACTCAGACAGATGTAAGAATTTTTCTTAGACATGCTGGTTACTACAAAAGATTCATAGAAGGCTTTAGTAAAATTGCAGCTCCTATGTTCTCTCTTTTACAGAAAGAAGTAGATTTTTTCTAGACATCAGAGTGTTAGCAATCATTTGAAGCAATCAAAGAAAAACTTGTCTCTACTCCTATTCTGAGAGGGTCAAACTAGAGTATTCCCTTTCATATCTATGATGATGCTTCTGATGAGGCTATCGGAGCAGTTCTGGGACAAGAAGATGAGAATGGGGGGAAGTATGCTATATATTTTATCAACAAAAATCTTACTTCGACAGAAAAGAATTATACAACAGAAAAAGAATTCTTGGTTGTTGTTCACGCTATCAAGAAATTTCATCATTATATTACAGGGTATAAGGTCACAGTTTACATGGATCACTCAGCTTTGAAGTACCTAATGAACAAACCTGTGGTGAATGGTCGAATCATGAGATTTCTATTGCTCCTTCAAGAGTTTAATGCCACGATTCTTGATAAACCAAGGAAATATAATGTGGTAGTCGATTTTCAGTCATGAATCAAACATGAAGAAGATGACATTACCCCTGTACAAGATGATTTTCCAAATGAAAATCTATTTGTGGTTTCTGTAAAATCACCTTGGTTTGCAGATATTGCTAACTATTTAGCTACAACTGAAATACCTCCTAGATTCACATCTAAGCAAAAGTAGCGACTAATTAGGGAGAGTGCCTCGTTCAAGTGGATTCATGGAATGTTATTTCGTTGTGGTCCTAACATAATTTTGAGGAGATGTGTAAGAGCTGATGAAACCTATAGCATTTTGAGGGCATGTCACAATGACCCGTCGAGAGGACATTACTCTACAAAGAGAACTTCCCACAAATTCCTAAGTGTTGGATACTATTGGCCCTCAATGCACAAAGACATTAAGAACTATGTGCATCATTGTGATGAATGTCAGAGGGTAGGAAGACCAACTACTTCTTCGAAAATGTCATTGTAGCCTCAGGTAGTCCTTGAACCATTTGAAAAATGGGGTTTAGATTTCATCGGACCCATAGATCCTTCCTCTCAAGGGAAAGAGTATATACTAGTTTGCACTGACTACCTAACAAAGTGGGCAGAAGTTCAAGCCTTGAGAATAGCTAGGGAAGAACAAGTCACAAACTTCCTTTATAATAAAATCTTCCTTAAATTTGGAGCCCCTCGAACTATTGTAACTGATCAAGGACCCCAATTCATGTCTCGAGTGCTTTTGGCATTTACCAATCATTTTCAGGTAAGCCATAGAAATTCATCTCCTTACCACCCTCAAGCGAACGACCAAGTAGAAGTGACTAATAGAGAACTGGAAAATATTCTAACGAAAATAGTCTCTTTTGGAAGAAAAGACTAGGCCAAGAAGCTCCCTGAAGCTGTATGGACATACAATACTACCTAGAAATCTACGACGTGATTCAGTCCTTATGAGCTAGTTTTTGGTAAGAAGCCTCTTCTTCCCATTGAGTTCGAGTTACAAACTCTATGAATGGCAATGGAATTAGGTCTAAATTTAAAAAGAGCCCAAGTTGAACGATATCTGCAACTAAGCGAATTAGATGAACTTCTTTTAGACACCATTCATCAAACCGAACTAATTCAGCATCAATGGAAGGTATGGCATGATAAACATATTAAGGAAAATGAGTTTCACAATGGGGATTGGGCCTTGTTATTTGATTCTAAATACAAAGACCATAAGGGCAAGCTCAGAACTCACTAGTTGGGACATTATGAAGTTAAGGAAGTCTTTTCGAATGGAACTATTCGGTTAAAGCCAATCGATGGTGACACATGAACTTTATTGGTTAATGATCATCGCTTACGTGTCTACCATAAGCCATTCAATAGGGAAGACTTTACAAGGATGGTCAAAATGCAAGGTGAGGTCCAATGTGTTCACTCTGTCATGACAGAGTCTATTCAGTAAAATATATATATATATATATATATATATAAATAAAATAATAATAAAATAATAAAATAAATGGACATGTATGCTGAGATATTTCCCTTCATTTAATCTTCTGTCATTTTTGGACTTAGCTAAATATTTTCCATATTTTTGCAGGACTTCTCAAAAAGTAGAAAGTAACTTCTAGAGCACCCTCCAAAGATACTCCAGAACGTTATCATACCAATGCTCTGGAACTTGAATAGAGCTTATCATGATGAGGAGGCATTTTTCACTAAGGTTCAAAGTTGTGAAGATTATTTTCCATACCTTTCATTCCGTTGCTGCTCCAGCTGCATCTTTCAGCGATGCTCCAGAACCTTTCATTATGTTGCTGCTCCGACTTTATCTTTCAGCGATACTCTGGAACCTTTCATTCTATTACTGCTCCGGCTGCATCTTTCAACAATGCTCCAAAACCTTTCATTTCATTACTGCTCTGGATGCATCTTTCAGTGATGCTTTGAAACCTTTCATTTCATTGCTACTCTGGTTGCATCTTTCAACGATGCTCCGGAACCTTTCATTTCATTCTGCTCCAGTTGCATCTTTTAGTGATGCTTTGGAACCTTCATTTCATTCTTATTTTGGTCACACCACACACCAATGCTCTAGAACTTATGCACTCATTTCAAGCGCGTCGACCAAAATACGTGCTCTGGAACTTGTTCAATTATCTTCCGCCACCTTTTTCAAAATTTCAAAATTTTTCCGATTCTTCTGCCAGAATATCCAATACATCTATCTTTCTATTTTCTTTAGTTATAGGTAAGCCACCCAACTCTGTACTCCTCATTGATAGCTTCGTCCCCCATAGAATTCCACACCATATCATAATAACTCTGTCATCATTTCAACCAATGCCTTCACGTCATCCTGTCAAATCTGTGAGGATTAAGATCTTCGAGCGATCACGGAACGAGGGTAAGTATTAATTTTCACTTTAAATAAGTAGTTATTTTCAAATAAAGAATAATTAATTGGCACAAACCTCACTTCTAAATTAGTAATTCATGCCACTCGACGATCAATAACTTGTATGGCAAAGCCTTTCGCAAACCTCCATGTAGATTGGAAATCATTGAAGCATACACTGCAAATAAAACAAATAAGTAATTCCAAAGGAATTATTTTCAAAAAGAACCTACGTGGGAGCTTTGTGCTAGAATTGAATTTCTTGTAGTGTATGAAATCAAGAAATGGGGGGTGAAAAAAGAAAGGCAGAGCCAGATTCAGCGGAAAAATTATTGGGGTTGAGTAACATCTCCAGATTGTTCGAGGAAGCAGGGTGGTTAAACTTCATTAGGAAATTTGAAGGCTGTAATGAAAAGCTGGTAAGATCCTTTGCTAAGAACTACACCAATGGAAAAGTGGTACTTCAAGGGAAGTGTTTCAAGGTAAGCTCTAAGATTATTTCTTGCTTATCTAGATTAGAGCACACAGGCATAAATATAAAAGAAACCTCTCAAGTAACGTACCAAAAATTAGCTGAATTGTTTGTTAGAGAGGGAGACCCATATCCAATGGCAATAATAAGTACCAGGGGGAAAAATAAGGGGTTCCAGAGAACTTCCATATTAGAACCTTGGGGTACTTCTGTTGCATGGATTATAAAGTTATTTACTTTTGAAGGTCAGCTTACCAAAGTTGTAGGGCCTGCCTTTCGTATGTTGACCCATCTACATCACGGAAAGGAGGACCCAGCTCTTAGGGTTAATATGCCAGAATTCTTGTTTAATTCCTTAAATACTTACATGGAGAGGTATAAAAGAGGGTCTGGGCCTTTGAAACGCCACGAGTTAATTCAACTAATCTACAAGTATCACTTCTATAAGAAATTCGAAGGGAAATGGGAGAAATTTTTAGAGAAAATGGAGAAGCCTGCAATTGCAAGAACCGCAAAATTAGGGAAACCATCCCAAAAGGCTATTCCATCATCCGGAGCAACTTCCCCTAAGGGCTCTTTGGCTCTAGAAGCTCTTAATCTCACCACTCCTAGTGAGGATTTTCTAGACCTCTATGGTGATAAATTCCAAACTCTTGACCTACAAGAACAATTTAATATTGTTTATTCTGACACAAGTAAACCAAGAAAAAAGAGAACAAGGAAAAATCCAACACCTATCATTTTGCAGGAATCACCTCCACTCAGAAGAAATAAGCGGTTGGCTTTTGAATTCTTCGAAACCCCAATATAGGGTAAGGAGGGAAGTTCACAAAAGAAAAAACCTAAGCTGCCAAAAGAACCCATAGAAATTTTAGAGCAAGCCTATGAAGATGAAACACCCCTAAATAGAGAGGATTCGGGTGAAGTATTTCCTTTCCATTTTGCACATATAGAGGAAATTTTCAATGATGGAACTTAGGGCAGAGAACCTGAAGGGGATTGCAGTGTGCCAGAAAATTTGCCACCCATTGTAGATAAAATTGTTGAAACAATTGAAACCAGTTGTGCCAGTGCTGAATTAGAAATTGATGATTTACAGAGGCAATTGTCTAAAAATAATGAATTTATTGAATTAAAGAAAGAGGAGTTGGTTGTACAAACTACTATAATAAATAAAAGGGATTAGTAAATAAGAGACTTGAAGCTACAATTGTAGGACAAAGATTCAAACATCTATAAGTTGCAGGAACAAGTGTAAGAGAAGTACGAAAAGCATAAAACTTATAGTGAGAATATTGCACAAAAAGATGTAGAAATGGGAAAAATATAACAGAATTTTATGCTCGTGCTCTCAGCTTTTGAGGAGGAAAAGAAAATAAAGACTAAGGAGTTGAACACTTCTATCAGTAGAGTAGTTGAACTAGAAGATGATCTAAAGGAATGCACCGTGAGACCCCAAACTGAGTCCAAATCAATTCAAACTGAACCAGTAGTAACTGATTGGTTCCAGGTTAGCATTCCACCTCTGCTAACAAAATGGATGGAACAGTGTTGCTTCCTCAAAAATGTCCAAACTGAAAATAATAGGCTCAAGAAAGAACTGGTGCTCCTAAAGGGGTCATTTCATAAAGCCTACAGAGGGAAGCAAGATGCCTATCAACTTATGGATTGTTTGTTGAATTGTAGAAGGCCATCGAGAATTTACTCAATGTTTATGAATGAACAATGGCTGAGATGGAAACTATTCAGGATCTATAACGATCAACCCTATGAGCCTAATGACAAAGAGTTTGTAAAATATTTGTAGAATCAACTCCTGAAGATCAGGATTTAATTTGTGAATTCTTTCTGCATGATTTGTTATTAGAAAATCATACAGATTTCTTTATTAATTTGTTTATTGGAGAGGTAGAATTGTGGGCATTTCTCTCAACTATGAGAAATAAAATTCATTGGCAAGATAGAACAAAAGAATTTGTACAGGTAGAGAGAACAATGGGTCTCCAGATAAGGTCCCCAAATTCAAGGCTTGAGGGGTTCAAAGCTACATTTATGTCTCCTCTGGTTAATGAAAAGATGAAGGAAAGGTATGACAACAGCCTTAAGATGTGTTATGACAATTTTATAGCAAATGGATAGAAATTAATTGGCAAAGCATGGCATGCCTGCAAGGAAAGGTTCACCCCACTTCTAGCTTATTTAAAGAAAAGAGAAGTTATTTCTCCTCTAAACATCAAATGGTCATTCAAAAGGGTTGATGCTCTAATTAAAATCATGAAAACAGTCAGAACGAAGTGGATAGGAATTAAATACAAGCCCCCCTTGCTACTTAATCCACCCCCGGCTTTTAATATTTCCACATATCAGAATGATAGACTCTTTAAAGAGTGGAGAGAGAGTGTGACACTCCATAGAGGGTTCATTCATAACCCTGAAACTTTCGATGCATCAGCCAAGGAAACTCATGATCTCAGTACTCTTTATGAAGAATGGAATAAAACTCGAGAGTTTAACTATGGAGCAGGAGGACTTGCTAGAAATTAGGTAGGGGAGGAAATGATGAGGTAAAAATAACCTCATCATAATAAAGTCTGGAAAGATCACTCTTGCTAATTCAATCCTAAGCCTGTGCCAATTTATTAAACTTTAGGAGAAGTAATTACTTATTTTAAGGAAAATTATGCTTTCTTTCTTTTGATCAATTGAGGAAATTGTCCAAATCAAGTTTAATGGGTTGATATGAGCATTTTTGTTGGGATTAAAAGGTCATCATGCGGCTGTTGCAGAAGTTTAGCCAGCACGTGCCTCAAAGTAATGTTGCGAACCCACTCCTAGATGCCTGGATGATGCGCCGAAGATTCAGTTTCAGTTCTTTAAAATTCTATTGTTCAAAACTTTATGGCTCTTCTCGAGCCTTCTACATGTTTTAAAAAGCTTTAAAGACATCAAGTTAGTTTTAAGTTAAGGAAGACTTTTTCAATGGCTATCCATGCCATCTTAAATTTAGTATTTAGTTAGAAAGTTATCTATAAAACTGTAATCTCATAAGTAATAAAGAGACAGAGAGGAAGTATCGTTATGCTATTTACATGGATTTGCAAATCACTATTGAAATGAGTTATCTAATTTTTTTTTATTGGTAACTGTTGAATTTGAATGATGGTGACTATATGTCATAAGAGGATTTGAGAATCTGTAGTTTATGTGAGTTAAAGACAAAGTAGTAGCCCACGAGCTGGCCACTCGAGGGGAGTTAGCCTAGATAGATAAGTATTTTATTGATTAAGTTATTCCCTTTGTTTAAGATAAATTATTGTTTAGTAGGAAATAACAAGTTGTTGAAGAGTCAAGTCAGTTGTTCCGGAGCACCATTGTCTTTAATTTGTATAATTTTTCTTTCGTAGTTGATAATGTTCCTTTACTATTTAGAAGATGCTTAATTGTTTATTTCCTTACTTTTCTGTTTCTGTAATGTTGTACCTTTTGCACACACGCCCCATTTGGAGTGGGGACCCTCTTTTCCCTCTTTCCTTTTTTGGCTCCTTTTGTTTCGCCTCATTTTGCGTACACCATTTTTGTGCCCAAACTCAGGGGTAGCACGTTTCCCAATGTTATATTTTTAGTCTCGGGCTTTCGGGGTTTTCCTTGTCAAAATTCTGGCATGTGGCAATTTTCGGGTTTCCTCTTCCAGGTTTCCCCTTTCGGATTTCCTCTACCGGATTGCCTCTGTTGGGTTACCCTGGTCGGGTTTCCCCTTGGGCTTTGCTATTTCAGAACGGCTATCCCGGGACAGCTCCCTAGACCCTAGACCCCAGACCTCCCACCGCCACTGTGTTTTCCGAGCTCACCAACTGAACCTGCAACTGTACGGAGGAGTTAATGTCGCATTAATGGTTGTCTTTTGCTATAAAACCGATTTTTTCGGCCGTCATTATCAAAGGCTCGAGTGATAGAGAAAGATTGAAGAGCTCCCAATGAATCTGGTTTTCCTCTTGTTAGATTTCGAAGTGTTTTCTCGATGACGTCCGTGCATCCGGCGGTTTGTTCTGCGGATTCTCGAGGTAGGGTTTTTCGTCCGCCCGCCCTCATTTTTGTTTTGCAATGTTTCGAATTTTTTTTGAGGTAAAATGCAAAATGAAGCCTAAACTAGATAAATTTTCCCCCTCCGCACATAACCCATGTTTTAGAAATCCATAAATCTGCCTTTTGATCAGCTAAAATTGATCTGGAACCTTCCCACGTCGCGGCTATTCTTCGGAACGGCCTTGGCGTCTTCCGGGTCCGGGTCTTCCCGTGGCCGTTTGTACCTCCATCTTTCGAATTTTCAATCTTGCCCTTTTTCCCCTTCTTTGGATTTCCACCTCCGGAATTCCTTTCCCAAGATTCTGTTGTGTCTCTACCATTTGAAACGGCCCCGTCTGAGCGTCTTCCCAACCCTCGAATCCCGAACCCTCCATTTCCGTCTAAATTCAAACTTCCCAATTCCCTTCAAATCCGTCCTCGGAATTCGGTTTCCGAAATTTCGTCCCCGAGATTCCATCCTCATTTTGCCGTTTCGAAATGGCATCCACCTTGCGGCTTCCCGGACTTCGTTTCCCAACCGCAAAATCTTCCTTCTCCCGGTCGAAACCCGTCATTTTCTTCCCCTCAGACTTTCACCTCTGGGATTCCCTTCCTAGGATTCCGTTGTGATTTCGTCGTTCCAAACAGCCCCGTCCGAGCGTCTTCCCGGATCCCAGACCCCGGTCTGCTGTCTGCCAGAACCCGAAGTCTTTGGTCTTTTTCTCCATTCTTCTTCTAAATTCTAAACGCTGGAATTCCTCTCTCGGAATTCCTTTCCTCCTGCACCGTTCTAAACGGCAATCTCGAAGCGTCTTCCTGACCTCCAAGTCCCGGTGCCTCATTCGTCGTCTGGTTGTCCTGAACCATCTGCTGCTTCCAAAAACTTCCTCTCGGGTTGCCTTCCCCAGGTTTCCTCTTGCATTTCACCATTCCACATGGCCGACCCATAGCTGCTTCCCAGTGACGGCAATCCGAGACCCAAATTTCGTTCCCCGGAATTTCGTCCCCTCTGCGCCGTTTCAAATGGCTTCCCTGCAGATAATGCTCGAACCTCCAAATGGGGCATCAAATGACCTCCAAATCCAAAATAGATTTCGACCCACTTGCTAGAATTTGGTTTTCTTCCATTTCCAACTTCAAACTTCAAATCCAACTTCGGGAAGCGCATATGGGAATTCCATTCTCATTTTGCCCTTTCAAGCGGCATTCTGCCAAGGGATTTTCGGCCCAGGAACTCTAGATTGTTTGCACTGCCTCTAATGATGAAATATCTTGCTTCCATGATTATTAAATATGAATGATGATTGTCGGACTAATCTTGACATGCAGGGATTTGTCGGTGGCCCTTTTGTCAAGTTCATCGTTATTGATTCTCGTATTCTGTGCAGGATTTATGGAATCTGGTCCAGAGACTTCCGGTGCTTTTAGAAAAGGAAAGGGAACAGCTAAGCCACCAAGGGGCAAGGAGGATAAAGACCTGATGAAGTAAAAATTCTAAGGAGTGCCTATTCAATCTAGGATCACTACCCTTTGGAGGGATGTCTCCGATACCAACATCGGGCAAGTCGATGTTGATGAATTCACGCAGAGGGTCAGAATGAACCCGAAAATTGCAAATGCCAAGTTGATAAAAAATAGTGGACTTGCTAACGCTGTAGGTTTCCCACCGGCCCTAGTGGCCCCGGAGCTAGTGATGGCATGTGTGGAGGCATACCAGTCTGATACCAGAATAATCATGGATCACGAGGGGAATATCCTTGCAGATATGTCTCCATCGAGTATAACTGAGACCTTCCACATTCCTGCCTTTGAGAGCATGGAGGTGCCCACCTTGGAGGACTGTAAGGATGTGTGGGAACAAGATCCATTGGATTGTAAAAGGCTCATCAACCAGTGCTGGTTGAAAGACAAATGGGCTAGTGCTGGGAAGCTTCCTTAGGAGCTCTACCGCAATGACTTCTTCGAAGACTACCATGATCTTGTAATGCTGCTCAGCCGAGTTAGGGGCCTTCCTAGCGCGGTTTTCTTTCCAGAATGGATGTTCTATTTCATAGAATAAATTCTCCGAGGTAAGGGTACCGCCTTTTATTGGGGCGAGATAATCAGTGACTGTTTCCACGAGCAGTTTACCACTATGAAGAAAACTAACAAATTCTTCATGACCTCTTACTTGGTGTATTCCCTCGCCAATCAGTGACATTATCAAGATTTGACAGTGATGCCAAGTGATCCATCAAGGACAGAGCTCAAACCACATGACAAGTACCCTCAGTTGTAGTTTAGGAATTTCAAAATAAACTACTGCAGGGTGAATGACGCGTTCATTGCCCACGTAATCCGATCGGTAGGAGGAGATTTTCATAGAAGGACATCCCACAATGCCAGGGTCCTCCTCAGACAATACGTCTTTTGGTATATTCAATTCCCAAGGTTCACATACATCCGCATCGAAGGCTTCTCAGATAAACCAAACAAGCTGCCCCGATACCCAAATGACCGGATCGTTCTCTTGGAGCTGAATCGGCAGCTGCGACACATTCATAGTGTCTTGAGTGAAAAGCATCTTGCAGGCCCTGTCTACCCCATGAACCTTGGACAGGGGATGTATAAGGTCCACACTTCCTAGTGCGTAGGATATTCAGAAAGGGAGTTGGCAGAATATAATTTTGAACAATATACAACAAGGCCACAGATGGATCCCTATGGCCATGTCAGAAAGGCACTGGGGCGCGGATATGCCCACCTCCACAACATCGAGGACTTTTGGGCCAACTGCAGAGATGATCTTGAGGTATGGTTGCGATATTATATGTGCATGACCATCATCCATGTACGAAGGGTGAACTTATGCCCAGTACCTGATCAACTAGAGGAGGATGAGGAAGCTATTGTGGATCTGGGTTACGATGCAGTTTCCAACCCATTGCTGCCTACTATCAATTGGGATGCACCGGAGCTCAATGATATTAGTGTGCTCACCAGGGCCATCGAAGCCCGAATGAGAGCATGGATCGACAAGAAGGTGGCCCAATTGAAACAACAAGGGGTCGTCCTGACATACACTGAGCTTGCAAGTGAACATGTAAGTAAGCTAAGTGGCTCCAAGGATGGGGAAGCCGCTGCTGCAACTGGGGAGACATCTAAAGCCCCACCACCTCAGAAGACTAAGAAAAGAAAGGAGGCTAGCCAACAACTGCCCAAACCAAAGGTCTATGCCCGTAAGTCTTCCGAGCCAGAGCCCTCTAAAAAGAAAAGAAAAACAACAGGAAGCATGAAGACAATGGTGATGCCCAAGGGTTCACCCCTCAGGATTGCAAGCAAAGGATCTAGCTCTTTTGGATCTCCACCCATTGTGATCAGTGCCACCACTCCGCTTGCCTCAATTCCAGCTTCTGCTTCCTCCCCGCCTGCGGTGGATATCTCCATCCACCTTGCTCAGTCTCCTCCAGTATCGTAGGTCATTCCTGTGGATTCATCATCTACCGCCACCTCACCTATGACCTCTCCCTCCATGTCTCCTTCCCTTCCTTCTGTTTTTGCTGCCACAACGCCAGCCCCAAACCTTCCAGAGTCTTTGGTGAAGTATATGAAAAATGTGCCTTTCGAGCTTTCAGGGATGCTCACCAATCCAATAGTCCAAGTTGTGATAGCTCAGGCTATGGCCTCCACTCCAGCGGCATCCCCCTCTATTGAATCACCAAATATGAAGGCGACCATGCAGATATCAAATGAATGTGAATGATAGCAGTTAGAGGCTGAGAAGGCGCCAAAGTATGAAGAGTTTGAATATTACGAACATCCCTTGTTCAAGCGTCAGAAGATTGATAAGGTGGCCTATGAGTCTTCAAGTGAGGGCAGTGAAGACAGTGAGGACCATGATACTGAATTGATTCGAGAGTCAAATGACCCCGAGCTCAATGCCAAGTGGGGAAAACAACTCAAGGAAATTAAGGACAAGGAGGCTGAGGACCGGCTCGCAAAAGAAGAGGAGACTGCTGCTCCAGAGACAAAAGGTAAAAAATCTCCAACCGAGGAGTGTCAAGATACTTTAAGCAAGGAGGAGGATGCTAAGAAGAAGGATTCACCCAAGGAGCAGCAACGTACTAAGTCCCCCACTAAACATGAGACATTCGAGCAAGTTTCTGATGAAGGAAAGGAAGATACGGAAACAAACGAGAAGGCTCTAGTTGTCGGAAATGTCGAGCTCAAAAAGGAGGATAGCGGGACTCAAAGTGAAGCACCGGGGAAGGAACCTCAAATGCCTGATTGGCTGCAAAGGCAGCTCAAGCAAAAGACTCCCATGTCAAAGGATCCCAAGGCAAGGCTAGAAGCCATCATGGCCAGAGCACGAGTAAGCACCAGAAAAGACAAGAAGTCAAGGGTTAGATTGAAAATAACCATGGATGCCTCAAGATCAAGAGCAGTGCAAATAGCAATGCCGATGGTTGGGGAACATGGCATAACTTACAATGTCTCCGCCATCGACCTGGGAGTCGCCGCAAGGGAGCAAAAGGTTGAGCATCTCTAGGAATCAATCACCACAATGGTGCACCTTATCCAGCAGGATAAGATCTCCAAAGAGGAATTAAAGGAGCAGGTGGCTGACCTAACAACTTATATCCAGTAGTGGTTGTCTCTGGATGATCAGCCTACAACATCATCAGCCCTACCTCAGTTGTTGTCCAGAGAACAGATTGACAAACTAGAAAAGAGGCAGAACTTGGACAAAACTACGGAAAATTGGTTCCGGCGGGTTTTGGACATAGGGAACACAGGTATCAACGTGGTTGTTCGGGCAGCAAATAGGTTCCTAGCGGTTTAGAAAACTCTCGAGGACACAAGGTAGATCTATGAGAAGTTCCCTAGGAAGTAAGATGTAGCCTACCCAAAGATTGAGGCCATTCTCGCGTTGTCAAGTGATACCTGGGAGAAGGACCTTGCCTTCAAGGATGACGACCACTGACTGGTGGATACCTGGAAATGAGATTATAACCACCGAAAGAGAAGGCTGGAGCAAATTTTGGAACGAATAGCTCCTGACATTGAATGGGCAAGGGAGTCTAGGGAGGAGTGTACTTAGTACCTCAAACTGATGACGGGGTATGAGGTGCCCGCAGTTGAGATTAATCCCAAGAACATCAAGCCCCACTTCTTGAAGATTATGGAAGATGGGATGTTTTTCAAAATTACCACTAAGTTCATGGGTTTTGCGGCTCAAGCCTTCATGCAATCAAAAGTTTGCAAAGAGAATGATGCTAAGTATGAGGCAGACTGGGAGAAGCTTGGCAGCAATTTCCAGGAATGGAGTTACCAAATCTTGAAAGCTGACATCCTGGAGGTGGAGAAGTTTTAGTCTCTAATCCTAAGTTTCATGGAGTATGCCACATTGAAGAAGTGAGAGGGCAACCCAGTCATCAACGAATAGTTCCTTGAAGAATAGCTACAGCAGAGGGAAAATCCCTAAAAGGCAAATTTGCTACAGTGTTGTCACTACATGACGAAATATGGAAGAGACAAGAGAGTATTTATTAATGTAATATATTGTGGGGTAGGTGAAACCCTAATGTAAAATAAATCTTGGCCACATAATAGAATCGAATCTTGGCCACTCATTTTGTTTTCTGAAAACTATAAATAGGGCTCTCCTCCTCTCATTTTGAGAGAGTTGAGTTGTTGTAAAGGCATGCTGCAAAAATTATAAATAGCAAATACAGTCATTTTTGGTGTATTTTCTGGGTTTCTCAATATGTTTCATGATTCCTCTCCCTCTTTAGTTATAGTTTTTCTTTAAGTTACTTTGCTATTCTAGCATCTTCAGATTAGACTTGGTAGATTTAACATGTTATTTTTGGTTTTGGAGATAGTTTCTGTGTGTATGCTTTCCTTGTCCATACTTTTGGTCATTTGTTGAAGGTAGATGACTGTGCAAAGTTAGTCTGGACTTTGATTCCTTTGCTGCTCATTAAACTTTATCTTTATTCATGTTTCCATAATGAATGAATGATGAACATCTGTAGTCCCTAGAAGATAGCACAGATTTCATGATATTGTGAGAATTCTGATTAAATGAAATCCAGCTTAAGGAAATTGTCCACAGCAGGAACCTCCATGATCACTATTCATCGGTAGTTGCAGGTCCAGGAAACATCTTTCTTCCTCGCCCTTTCCTTTTTCATTTTTTTAGAAACAACTTGTGTCAAGGTTCATTGCATATTGTAAAGCCAAATCCAATGAAATGATGGAGTCTGAGACTACTGCTTGAACCTCCAGCAAAGCATATCAATTCTAGACCTCTAGAACTCCATTTATTGACTCAATTCCCCTACAGCTTCAACCACATAAGGCCGCCTTGTGATTCCAGCAAATCACATAAACAATTGAAATATTCCAAGCACTGTCAAGACCTGACATCCAAGAGACCTTGGGATAGTGTTCTGCAATTTGATTGTGGAAGATTGTCTTTCAAGAGAGGTAATGCACCTACGTATTACCTGTGTTGTAAAGTGCATGAAAACACCATCAACATGTAATTTACCAGTTGTTTAGTTTACTTGTTTCCATGCTTTCTAGTTTAGTAGTAATGTTTTCTAAATTAGTTGTCTTATGCCTTTTAATTTAGTATTCCTGGATTTTCTTAGAGTAAGATCATTTTCGAGTGAAGTAGTAATGGCTTTGGTTTAGTCTTGATTTTTGTAGTTTAAAAGAAAAACTAAAAATATAAAATGGGTTGTTTGAATAATCTCCTTCTGCAAACTGCCTTGGACATTGCCCAGTCGACAATTGACATTCAATTATTCTAAAGTAGTAGGACCTAATGATAGCCTATCAATCACATCAATTGATGATATGATGATGTTGATTGATAGATTGATGAGTGTCCTGATGATAGGCGAGGATCGATAATAGGACAGATAATGATGATTGATTGACCTCATGAAAAATGAGAGTCAAAGATAGGTTGATTGATGATGATCGATCTCATAACAAATGAGAGTCGATGATAGGATAATCGCTCCTCGAGATTTGATCAAAATCTCGCATGAGATGATGTGATTGACTAATATGTTGATTGATAGGTTGATTTGATTGATAGGATGACTTGATATATTGATTTGATTGATAAGAGGGTGGCTTAGGAGTGCTACAGGTTCGAGAGCGCTTTCCTAAGACATGGGATATGATCCCATAGTTGACTCTGGTGGATCTATCTATCATTGACCAATGTGGATTGACCTCACTTATTGATATGCCCTAGTACTAGATTAATAGGGAGATTTTGATGGCACTTGCAGAGCGGTGGCATAGCCACCACAACACCTTCCACTTGGCGACCAGTGAGATGACAATGACCCCAGAGGATGTTTATCGTATTTTGCGGATACCAATCATGGGGGACCTAGTGATCTATGACCATGAGGAGTAGGGGGGACTAATTCTATCTGATAGATCTTTCATGATGATCAACTTGATAGATATGAGATTTCCTAGCAAGAGTTTATCGCTACCCATCAACCATTGCCATGTGTCCTAGCAGGGTTTATTGGTGGTTTTCTCTGCCTCGATCATAGGTTGAAGGGATTTTTAGTTGGCTGGGGTCAGGTATTAGAGGGCATGATTGCACATGCAACCAGATATGCCTGAGGTTCCTGCATGCTCACTACTTGTATCATGATCTACATCAAGTTGTGTATCTAGGAGCCAATAGTTTCACAACAAGGTGCACTTTGTTACAGCTCTGGGCTTAGGAGCATACAACAATCACACGGCCAGTGGCAGGGAGGGCTCGACTAGTAGGCAGACCCTATGTTTTTGGATATACAGGGCCACTTTTCCAGCATAAGCTATGAAAGTTAGAGTATTGGAGGAGAGTCCTAGAGGACATGGACACGATGAAATGGTGATCGTACCTAGACTGTGACGTATGGGTAGAGGATGATGCAAAGATTCCATTTATATGCAATACAAGATACTTGATCGGGCAGACTCCATATATTATCTAGAGATTTCTTGTAGGATGAGTACATAGGAAGTATGTTAGGGTATAGGGTATGTTGTACGGAGTGGCACACTATGCCCATCGGAGACAAGATATTCCAGAGTGGGGGCCTACATTGGATTATGATGTTGCTTGTGCTGATTATTACAGTTTACAACTAGTGTTATAGTAGTATCATCCAGAGATCACCGATGCACAGATGACAGCTGATTATGTGGAGTACTTTCATATGCATCATTTCCAACGGATCTTGAGTCTGGATGAGCCAACACCTATTTTAGAGGTTGGGAGGAGGGTAGGGCAAGTGATACAAAGGAGGAGAGATAGAGGAGAGGAGGAGGAGGAGGGGGATGATGGTGGTGATGACGGGGGAGATGGTGGACATGGAGGGGGTGGGAGAGAGGTGCCATATTTTGGGGCAGTACCTAGGATAAGGAGGTCAGCACCTAGTGGGTAGTGGTCACTCATACTTTGCATGCCCTCACAAGGGCAACAGATGCAAATTGTTGAGTTGCAAATACAGGTCCAGACACTACAAGGGCACATTTAGGCATTGTAGGCATAGCTAGCACAGGCCCATGGACAAGTATAGACTTTGCAGGGATAGCTAGCCCAGGCCCAGACACAGCTATAGCTGTAGGCACCAGCACTAACCTAGGCGCAGGCATAGGCACAAGTTGCCACCCTAACAGCGGAGAGGGATGTTCCCAGACAGTAGGGTGGGCAGTCAATGGTTGTAGTCGATAGGCTCCAGACAATGATTGAGGGAGTCAGTACAGGGGATTTAGTCAGAGATCTTCGTGAGTCTACCAAGGATGCATAGTATTACATGGGTAGATATTATGAGGCAGTGACTGTTGAGAGGAGAGTGAGCTATGCTTGGTTGTGATTTGGTCAGACTTAGTTAAGGACCACCAGCAGGGGTGTCACAAAACTACTTTTGGGGGGGCCACTAGGTGGGGTTCCACCAGGCGAAGCCCCAAGGGTAGGGCCATTAGGGGCAGGAGGTGTTGGAGGATCAGAGAGGCCTACGACATCTAGGGGCAGCACGACAAGGTCCCGAGGTCATGCTTGACATTTTATACTGATTCAGAGACATGGTATTGCCACATTTTTTATGTTGTATTTCTTCCCATTTGATATCATTTTTACACTTTGACATTATTATTTTGAGGTTATATATGATGTGCAGCAGCGATTAGTGATCTAAGATGGGTTTACATGATGTTTTATTATGATGGATGAGATGGATGAAGTTTATTTTATGTGTTATATGTTATGTGATGTTATATATGATTATGGCATGTTTTACATATGGATGCATTAATGAGATGATGATGTATGATTCTATGTGTTTATGGATGATGCATTTATGATGATATATGAGGTGGATGTGATTATACAAATGATATGGTATGCACTATGCTTTTTTATTTTTCATATGTATATATCAATGATGTGGATGGATAAATGAATGTGAAATGGTTTATTATGAAATGCAAATATATGATTTAATGTGTGGATATGAATGATTTATGAATTCTAAAGTATGATAAGTATAAATGATAATGCATGGATGTATGATGAATGCAAATGTATAGATTATACTTTATGTTATGTCCCGATGTGACCTAGATTATGCTTTTATATGCGATGAATGTTATTATGTCAATGGAATGCAATGCACTTTTCTTTATTTTTGGTATTTTTCTAATGCACATAAATGACCTAGATGTATGAATGCGAAGGAGTTATGGTGATATGTGGATAATGATGTTATTATGGAAATCGTTATGATGAATGCATATATGGATGGATTTATTATGATATATGCATGGATTATGAATGATAATGTTATTATGGATGATGCTTTAATTTTTGTGGGTATGCAATGTAATGTAAATGTGTGATGAATGCATAATGGTTTTATGGATGATAATGTGTTGTTTTATAATGCAACTACTATGATGGATGATGAATGGATGCATGATAATACATTCTAATGATATGATATGGAAATGCAAATGAATTTTTTTTTTGTTATGTCAAGTGTACTCAATCTTTTAGTGAGAGATAACATCATGTTGAGAGTTGCCAGCTTTGGAAAAATCTATAAAGAAAATGCACAACTAATATGAATGCAATCCTATCTATGCAATGTTGTCATCTGATTTATTGTGCTTGGTATCATCCTTATACATTTTATTATGTTGAAAGTTAGTACAAATATCGATGGTATAATTAGACAATGATTACCTGAGTACAACTTCCATACAACTTTCGTTGAGATTTGATAGTACAAGATAACACAAGCATCTAGGTATAATTGGACCAAGATGACCTGAGCATCACTTGCGTAAACAGACAAGAGTTAATAATGTTCCCATGCAAATTCAGAATGTCATCAATGATACTTTGTAGAACATGTCCCGTGACAATTTTCACAGTAGTAATGATTACCTTATAGACATCAGACAAAGAAAAATACCATTCTCAATCATAGCCCCTCTAGTTTGGGACATCGTTGAGGTACTCCAAAGAAATGATAACAACAATCAGGATACAACAAATGAATATTCATGCTAAAATGATCCAACCATGATTCAAAAGATGATCATATAATGAAAATTGATTTAATTTTCTTTGATGTTGCTTGGGATGGTTGATTGCTTGATTGATTGATGCTCAGTTTGATGGTTAGAGTGATTTTTGTTTTTGTCGAGGTTGTCTTGTTGTTTTTTCACTTGTTGTTTTACGCCCAACGGTTATTTTCCCTAAGTGAGTTCAAGGTTTTCCCCCAGTGAGAAACAAACCACATTTATTATGGATATGTACAATGATAACCAAGACAAGGTGGAACATGCTAGTAGTAGCGGGATACAGACATGAAGCTCGTTGTATTATAGGCGTGAATGTGCAATGATAGAAAAATGACGGTCGACACCCGTTCAAATAGAGGGAGAAGCCAACGTATCACAAATAGCACCTATTTTCTAGGTTTTCACCATTTGTTTAGATTGCACTTTTTTAGATTTTATGATTTTTTTGCTGGTACCAAGATGCCTGTTCACCAGGTCTTCACCAGGGTAACAATTTTTTTATTTTTTTTTGTATTTTTCCTTTTTTTTATTTTTTTGTTGTCACCAAGATGCCTATTTGCTAGGTTTTCATTAGGGCGACCATTTTTTCAGGACTTTTTCAGGACTTTTAAGCCTGCACCGAATGCATTATGTGTAGAAATTCTTTAGATGAAGGCTATTCATTGATTCTTCAAATAGATCCCCTTCTAGTGTAGGAAGCTAATATGCCCCTGATCCAAAGACTGATACAATAACAAAAGGGCTAACCAATTTGGCTCAAATTTTCCTTTCTTTTCTCGATCTTGCTAATTATGGGGATTTTCCTTTAGTATTAAATCACCTACCTGAAATATCCTTGGTTTTAACTTTTGATTGTAGCTCCTATACATTCTCTACTAATACGCTTTTAGGTGATCTACCGCAAGCTGATGACGTTCATCCAACAATTCTAGCTCTTGTAGTCTAGACACTCGATAATCTTCATCTAAAATTAGACCTTTCACGGACACACAAAGTGATGGTATCTCAACTTCAATAGGCAAGATGGCTTTGGATCCATAGACAAGGGCATAGGGGTGGCTCCTATGGGAGTGTGGATGCTTGTATGGTAGGCCCACAAAGTAGGGTCCAATTGGATATGCCAATCACGTCCTGCATTGTTCACGATTTTCTTTAAAACTTTCAGGATAGTTTTGTTTAAGGCCTCTGCTTGGCCATTTCCCTATGGGTAATATGGTGTAGAAAATCAATGTTGAATATGGAACCTTTCACAAAGTTCTTGTATGTCTTGATTATTGAAAGGTCTACCATTGTCAGTGACAATGAATTTAGGGATACCTTATGATGCTGTAGTTTAGGATGAACGATGAGATCTACTTTCCTATGATGGTGGTTAGAGGCACGACTTCAACCCACTTTGTAAAGAACTTTATGGATGTAATGATGAAATTATGTCCATAAGACGAAGATGGGTGAATTTTACCCACTAGATCTACTCCCCACTAACAAAATGGCCATGTTGATGCGAAGGGTTCAACTCTTGGGCTAGTGCATGGATAAGATTATTGTGGATCTGGAATTTTTGACATCTTTTGACAAATTGGAAGGACTCTCTCTCCATACTCAGCTAGTAGTACCCCAAATAGAGGAGTTTCTTAGTGAGGGTTAGACCACTTGAATGAGTGTTGCAAATACCTTCATGGACTTCTTGTAAATTTGTTTGAGACTCGTCGCATTCTAGACATTGTAAGAGAGTTCCATTAAGAACTCATCGATAAAGTACATCAGCGATAAGGGTATGACGAGTAGCTTGGTGGATGAAGTTTCATTTTTAGTTTCAGAAGAGATCCAGAGGAAGGGTATTATCCTTTAGGTAGGTGTAGATATTCCCATAGATTGAGGTATTGGAATCAACTAGGTGGCATATGAGTCAGGATTCGGGGTCGTCATAGGCAGGGGTAAATAGTTGTTCCACCATGAACTCATAATGGCTTAGCTTTGTTTGGAATTTATAGTTGTTGATGGTGAAGATGACACAAACAACATTAAAACAGAATATTTCTACTCTATTTCTCTTGAAAAAGAAAGACAACATATAGTAGCCTAACTCCCAAGGTCCTGGTAGTTAGTTCTCAACTATCTAGTGTCACTCAATCGGTTCATGCAACTGTAATATTCAAGGGGCCTGTGCTGGTAACAAAATATTCAAGCAATGACTCATTTTATCGACTACTTTAGTAAATCAATGGGGTTTTCAAATAAAAGAAAAAGATAGGACAAAGGGGTAAACCAGTAGGTATGAATCAAATTTATCTAATAGCTGGACATATACCTTCAACAATGAATGTTTCCTAAAAGATCATAAAACCAAAGCATGACACAATCTACAGCATAAACTATACCATTCCGTGCATCTAAGGTGCTTAATTCAATATCACTTTTCGCTTATCACAACTATCTCCCAAATTTCAAAACATACATCCATTCATTGCTAAGGTCATAGATCAACAAACTTTAATAACTTTGACTCAATGATAATCTAATGAGATAATCCTTAAATCTGATTGCTTCAAATGACTTTCATCATTCAAGAAACTCTTATGTTTAGCACAATCACTGCATACAGATAGATTATAACTTATCAGCCTTATCAAACAAACAATTTAATTCTAAATACCATATTTCAAGAAAAACTTGTAATTCTATTAACTATAAAACATCAAGTACAATGTATCTCTATAAAAATCACTACAAAATTCTATCTCCTAGCATTAGGTAAGCCAATCCTATTCTCAATTAGCCGACTTTTACAATATGATACCCATCTAGTATTTATAGATTATACAAAAAGTTTGAACTTCACTTCTATTTTAGGCTATCCACCTTTCTAGGAACCAAAAATTCTCTTGGAAACTCAAATCAATTTGATCTTGAGTCTTTACATTTAGACTTTCAGTTTAACTAGAGAATAAAAAATAGAAGAGAAAAGAAGTCATGCGCCCCCAAGACTGTCAGTGCTGCATGCATGCAACATGCAAGGAAAAAAAATCATGCATGCAAGGATTCATGCAACATGCGAGGAAGAGAATCATGCATGCAAGGATTCATGCATACGAATCTGGATCTTCCATGAACTCATAGTAGCTAGTGAAGACTTGCTGTAAAGTATCCATCTCTGGCCCATCAATCCAGTTATCTTAAAATTTGATCCGATCCAATTCTGCTGTAAAAAACTCCCTCATACTTTTCACCTTTGTCAATTCTCTTCCAGCAGCTCTTACTTCCTCTTTAACATCCATTAACCGATCCAACATTAACTCTTCTCCATCATCCTCTTTTTGCATGAATCCTATGAACCTTTCATCCCACTTCTCTTTTACTTCACTCAAAAGCATGCCCTCTTTTGTAAATGCATTTATATCTACAATAATGGCAATAACTGCTTCTAACTCTTTCAATTGCTCAGTCAAATTATTAATAGTCTCTTCAATTTCATTATTATTCTTACACAAAAATTCAGTCCTAAACCGGAGTATACGAGAAGTTTTCTCCACAAAATCCTTGTTGTCTTCCTCAAGTATGGATTCTTCCAGAAGAGTTGTTAGAGGAAATTCACTCACCTTTTCTAACTTCTAACTATATTCTTTATACTCTTCTCCTTGTTTCTCCGATGCCTCAATGTATTCATACATTTCTTTCACTAACCCTTTTGTGTCCTTGTAGGCTTCAAAACCCTCTACCAAAACTTCACCCACCTCCCGGTTTAGCTTGTCTACCCATCGGTCTACCATCTCCGCTTTGCCTTTTACTTGTACCAAATCATCTACCTCCTTTTTGCTTAAAAAAATAGGAGTCTCAATGGTTGCTACTTGTTGTGATTTTGGAGAGGAGACATTCTTCAAGAATGAATGTAATTGATCCAATTGAGCTTTAAGCTCATCCTTCTTTTGCTTATCCTTGATCATTCTTGATTTGGTTGTTGAAGCAACCACAACAATCAAGTTCATCTGCTGATTCCTAGTGGGCCTTCCCAAGTTGACAGTACTCAATTGATAATTTGTTAGTTGCATGTCCCATACCTCCTTTTCTCTCATTGGCATGGCACATTCAGCAACAATTTCTCCTTTGTCTATGAGTCAGGTAGAATGTAGAATATTAGCCTTCTTTTTAGGCCTCTCCTACTCAATCCCCTTCATCATATCCTCCCAATTGAGAAGTTGTGAAGGTATTACTACCCTCTTCTGCAGGTCCAGTTTTAGCCATGTAGGAGCACTTGGAGCCATATTCATCATAGAGGAAGAGGGAGCAATAACTGTAGAAGGTGGCTGCATACTCACTTGAGATTGGGATTCAACCCTTGCTTTCTCTTGTTGTTCTTGTAGTATATGCATTTGCACAAGTCTTTCAGCCTCTTGCCTATCCTTCCGTTCTTGTATTTTCTTATCTTCTTCTTCTTTCCTCAACCTCTCTTCTTCCAACTGATCTTTCTCCACTTTTTCCTTCTCTAACCTTTCCTTTTCTAATTCCTCCCTTTCTAGAACCTCCCTTTCCAATTTCTCTTTTTCTAAGGCCTCTAGCCTTTCTTTTTCTAATCTCTCTACCTCTGAAGCCTTAAGTTCTTTTGTCTTTGCTTCTACCTCTTGCTGCTTCTTAATCAGCTCTTCAACCTCCTTTTCCTTCCTTATCTTTTCTGCTTCTTCTTCCTTTTGTTGAGCTTCCTTTGCAAGTTTCAACCTAGCAACCAGGATTTCCTTTTCCCTTCGGTTTCTTGCTTTCTCCTCCTCAAGATCATGGATCTTTTGTATCAACTCTAACTTGTCATTTTCTGCTTTAACTTTAAGCTCATGCTCTTGTTGCCTCCTTTGCTTCTCTACTTCATCAGTTGTTGCCTTAATGTCAACCTGTTTTGCCTTTAATTATTGTTGGTGAAGTAGAGCATCAGCTTGTACCTTAGCATCCATTTCTTTTTGTTTCTCCATTGCAACCCTTGCATCAGACTTTCTTTTTTCCTCTTCAAACATTTTCCATTGCTCTTCTTGTGTCAAAATCTTCTCAATATCCTACTCTAGAGGCATGTTTTCTTGCAAATCCTTTTCTGACAGAGTTTCATCTGAATCTGTCTCAACTTCCAGAATTTCCTCCTCCACTTCTTTTCCCTTGGCAGCTTCAGCCATGGTATGAAGAGCTGCTTCTTGAATCCCTTTACTCTTCTTTCTTGTAAGTGGGGCTTGGGCGGATGATTCACCTAATGTAGGTGTTGAAATAGCAAATCCTACTGGAACATCTCCTTCTTGTGTTTCCTCTCCATCATCTACCACCTCAAGTTCTATTTCTTCAATGTCCAGAGGAAGGAATTCTAATGGCTCTTTGGGAGGTGTCTTTCTCTTAATTCTCTTGTATCCTTTACCCTTTTTAAGAACTCATCCTTGAGAAGCTTGAGTTCTTAGCACTAACCATTGCACACTTCTATCCAACACTGTCCTTCCAATCTTCTTAATATCAATTGTTTCTTCAGCATCCCAATCAATTGGATCTAGGCTCTTTGTTCCAATGTTCAACGCTTCATAGGATGGATCCAACACCATTCCATCATCCACCAAGGTGTTAAGAATTTTTTCTTTAACACCAAGCTCTGACATGAGTGAGACTAATAATCTTTCATAATTCTTCTTTCTTAAGTCATACTCATCTTGCCGATCACTCCAAAATTCTTCTAACAAATTAAAATGTCTAGTGAACACTGAAGGTAATAAGGTATACATCTTCTTCTTCGGATCAAAATACTTATGAGTTGTATATAATCCCAATTTCAACTGTATCAACTCATTACAGACCACCTTTGCTCCCTTCAAGTGTTGACAGCTATATTCACCCAACTTCATGGGAAATTTATGACATCCAATTTTATGCTTAATCCCAAACCGAGCATTAACTCTAATAGCTTGATATACAAACTCCATTAGCACCATCATGTTACTGCAGCACCTTGGAAGCAAATGTGGGTGACCGTCAAAACCAAATAACCTGAAGTATGTAAATTTGGGGTATTGGATATAGCAACATCCCCATTGAGCAATGAACGCCATGGCTTCTTGACTTAACCTGTATCCTGCATCTCCATTTAATTGATTGATGACCACATACAAAAATGCATCATTGACTCTTCTGAAATGAGTCTCAACAACCTGAAGAGACAATTAATCATAGTGCTCCCATACCTTCTTTTGTCCATCCAAGGCTCCCATTATGCCCACTCTATTCAAAACTAGGAAAACACCCAACCTTGTTGTGGCATATACAATGTAAGAAGTCATAAAGAAACAATTGGTTTCTCTGATCCTGGTTAACTGATCATGTATGGTATCAGAGACAATCATTGACCAATCAAACTGTTGATCTCCTTTCAAGATGGTCTAAATAAAAGGAAACATCCACTCCTTGAAGTAAAATTCATCCCTCTTCCCAAACACCCTAGACAACATCACAATCAACCTTGATACCTCTTCATAGAAATCTGCCCTCTTTGGCTGGTCTGGAAGCTTGGCTAGAGATTTCTTTTCTATCTTCAACCACTTCTTTTTCAAGTGAGATTTATTTGATCCCTTATACCTACTATATTGCTCCAAGGCCTCTGCCTCATTTAATTGCACCAAGTTCTTTGGATCTGGAACATCAAATATACTTTGAATTGCATGAGGAGTGAGATTAATAATCACATTGTCTTGTGAATCCATGCATAGTCTTGTAGCAGAATTGTAAGCACTGGCTACTGTCATGATTAACTTTGAGCACTGGACTGATAAGGGAAATAAAGTGATATGAGCTAACCCAGAGCTGACAATTCTTTCCGTAGTCACTGTAATATCCTTGTCAAACACTTCTGAATACCACTCCTCAAAATTGTATTGACCTAAATTGGTATCAGTAATATCTGACCAATCTAATTCCACCTTGCTCACCTTCACAACCGAACTCCTGTGATTATACCTTAAGCTATAAGGCAGTTGTTTTGGCTTTAACTTCTTTGGTTTTGATGCTACCTTTGATGTTTCTGTAGGCTGGTTTCTTCGAGAAGCTTCCCCTGATGTTCTTGACATCTTTCAACTTTCCTGCAAGCAAAACCTCTAATTAGATCTTTAGATATTATCATAAAACATACTTTAAAACCATACCTTTCATATATGTACTGGAGGCGGAACCAGGCAGAAACACAACCTAAAATAGTCTCTTTTTACAACACTGCCAGACTCGGAGCCAAAACCGATATAGAAATTTTACTAATGATGAACGAGCTTGGAGTCGGAATCGGGGAGGTTATCGAAACCGGGATCGGAATGGAAAACGGATTTGGTTTTTCTTCAGATTTTTCATTTTTTCATATTCTATTTCCATTCCGCCTCTGCTTCCGACTTGGTTAGAATTATTTTGAAAGAAATTTTTCTCATTATGCACAGAGCCGGACACGGGATGGAAATGGAATCGATACCTTTTGTAAAAATAGAATTCTCAAGTTCAAGATCGATTATGATCCCGTCTCTGCCTAGGTTGACCATGACATCATCAAAGATTTTATCGATTTAACCTATAACTCCATGACTAAAACCAAGGTCGTATTAGATGAAAAAAGGCTTTAAAACACTATACTCATATGACCATGGGGAACGACTAAATCCTAGGGTATCATATTTTAATCATTTAAAAGTGATCACAGAGACCAACAAAACCCTAATCTAATAAACACGATAAAAACTAGGGCATGGATTTTAAACCTTGCCATTTACCAGACTAAATACGACAAAACCCTAAGTAAAAATGATGAATCAATACCCTAACTCACTGTAAATCTCTCAATGTAAATCTCTAATCTACCTCACTGTAAATTTCTAATCCAACTAATCACCATTTAAAACCTAAATTTAATCTAACTCACTGCAAATCCAAAACAGTACAACGCAATCACGATGAAAATGTGAAAGTGACCATGCCCTAAAATAGAAAGAACTAAAAATAAAAGTAAAAGAAACAAAGAACATAACCAGACAAACAAAATAAAACAAGACCCGAACAAACAAGCACGCCAAGAAACATAAAATCATTTGAAAATGACATGATTCAGAGCATAGGCAAACATATATACAAAACACGCAACAGTAAATAAAATGAAGAACAACAATAAGAAAACCTACCTCGAATACACAAGAACCCAGCTAACCTTCTGAACTAATTCGCTCGCAACAATCTTCTCCTCCTTCAATCTTTTCACTCAAATGAACTCTGTCGTTGCTCTTTCGTGCTCTTCAATCTCTTAATAATGATAATAATGACTCGTTTAACCCTTAAATGAAGGTAAAAATGAATATTTCTACCTACATGAGCAGCCATCATCAATGCATTAACATGTAGTTAAGACAAAGTCAAAACTGAAAGAGAACCAACACTTCACAACAGTGTGACTTCAGTCAAAAAGTCAACGATTCAAAAACGGCGGGGGCGGAACTAAAATAGAAACTGATTCGAAACCTTTTAGGAAATTTCCAAACTTCATTCCCATTTTGGTTCCAGGTCCACCAACTAAACACAAAACAAAACCAAACAAAAAAAGTAAAACAAAAGACCAACATAATAAAACTAAACAAAAAGACAAAGACCAAAACCAAAAGTCAAAATAGCGGAGGCAGGGGCAGAATCGATTATGATTTTGCAATTTTCGATAAAGACTAAGTTAACCCCCACTTCGGCTCCCAATTCGCTGAAGACAAAACAAAAGACATGAACAAAAGACTGTTGGGATGGAAACCAAAACAAGTTTCAAAAGAACTTTCGGAACCCGATTCAGTTCCGGTTTCGATTTCGACAGAGAAACCAAAGAAAAACAAAGTATTGGAAAAACTAGACTCCAAACTTTGTTTCAAAAACAACTAAGTACAAAAATAACAAAGGGGGGCCCATTTTGACCAAGGCAAAAGATGGGGTGGTTATGCAAGGCATAACAAATGGCAACTCGACTGGGAAAATGGTTTACCCATTTTCAAAATACCCAAAGAAAATTTCAATAACCCAAAAACTACTTGGCTTATAAACACTTTAACTTGAATAAGATCAGATATATGTAGGATAAATTTGAGTTTGAATCTCAGATGTTATGTGCTCATGAGTTATTTTTGAATCTGAGTGTGTGCTTATATTGTGCATCATTCTTTGTAGGTACTTTCTCTATTTGTGAACAACTATGCCTAAGATTCAAGCTACATAGGTTGAGTCCTTTAACTATCGTGCAGTAAAATCCTAGGCATTGCTCCGCTACCAGACAGGTGTCCATAGCCCCAACGGAGATACCTCTAGTTCTCCCAAAGCATTGCTCTACTGCCAACCAGGCATCCATAGCCCCAATAGAGATACTTGATTACCCACTTGATATTTGAGTTTGCTTCTTCTTTCCTTTTTTTCCCTTTCTTTTTTTACTTTACTTGTGGAAATTCTTTTATGCATCTGTCTCAAATACTCAGATTCAATGAATCTAAAATGCGGGTTGAGAACTACAATGGATCTCATGATAGTCTTGGAATCAGATTTTTCACTTGAATCAAAGGTAGAATCATTCTAAAACAAATAGGTAATTACTCATGCAGATGTTTTTCTAATTTGGTGATAGATCTTTGATCACAATTCATGAGATATTCACATTTATATCTTCTATCCTTAATAACTTTTCCAAGCGAAACTAGAATGATCATAAAACATAAGTTTCAGAATGAAATCCTTTTCAATGATTATGATGAGAATACCTAAACCAATTTCTCTCCTAGTACCAGTAGTATACTTTGAATAACAAACCCAAGTCTTGAGATGAGCAAAATGAGAATCCTCAATGAAACAAGACAAAACAAAACAAACAAACAAAACAAAAAGAAAACAAAATAAACAAAACAAATCAAAAAAAACTAAAACCTAAACAAAAAATTAATTATATATGATACTACATTGTACATTTTTTTTTCAAAACATCAGACTTTCTATGCACCAAAATAGTGCTTGAGAAACTGAACATTAACTGGTAATGGAATAGGCTCTCCTGTTAAGTTACTCAAACGAAAAGCATTCTCTTCTAAGATTTCAGCCACTTGATAAGGACCTAACCAAAGTCTATCAAACTTCTGGTGATCTCCCTTCTTTTCTCTAGCCTTATCCCATAATAACACAAGATCTGATATTCTAAAGGCTTTTATCTTGGCTCTTTTGTCAAACCAACTTTTAACAACAGCCTGATGCTTAGAGAATTGTTGCAAAGCAGCATCTCTTTGCTCTTCCATGTTTAATAAATTAAGCAGTCTAACCTCAATCCTATCATCCTTATTTTAAAACTCCTGCATAAACTTCAGAACAGGTATTTGTAAATGAATGGGGAAGATTGGATCTTAGCCATAAACTAACTTAACAGGTGAATTCCCTAGGGCTACTTCAATTCTGGTTCGATCTGCCCATAGGGAAAATCTCAACTAGGTATGCCAGTCCCTAGGGTTACTTTCTAACAATTTTTTTATAACTTCCAACAAGTTCTTATTTGTGGACTCAGCCACTCCATTCCCCTGAGGGTAATAATTGGAAGAATATTTTAACACAATCTTATGTTCATAGGCCCATGAAATAAACTTAGTAGAAGAAAAAGTAGGGCCGTTATCACATACCAGAGCAAATGGAACTCCAAACCTGGTTGTGATGTTCTCTGTCAGAAACTTGATGACCACCTATGTGCTACTATTCTTGCAAGGCAGGGCCTCTGTCCAACATGTGCAATAATCCGTTGTAGTCAAGATGAATTTATGACCTGCAGAAGAATTTGGATTAATTACACCTACAAAATCAAGTGCCCATTGGGCAAATGGCCTTACCTCATATACTGGTTGTAGGGGCATTGCAGGATTTCTTTCTCTACATGCAGAAGTTTGGCATACATGACAACTCTTGTAGTGTTGATGTGCATCTCTAAACACATAAGGCCAATAGTAGTCTGACCTTAAAATCTGATGAGCCAAAGCATCAACAGATCCATGTCCTGTCCCATGCCTTCCATGGAATTCAGAAATAGCATGCTTTGCTTCTTGCTGATCCAAACAGCGTAGATAGATCCCTTGAAAATTATTCCTATACATTGATCCCCCTTTGAGCATGTAATGGGCGTTCTTCATCCTCAATGCTCTCCTTTGAGTAGCATTCATTCCTTCTGGACACTTGTTATTAAGGACGAAGAAAACTAAATCTATATACCAGGGATCCTTTGTGAAGGATTGAACCGTGTATTGTTGACAAGTAATACTTTTGTCCACATCTTCCATCACTTTTGACAATCCTTGGCCTTGAACAAGTCTCATTAGGTGAATTTCCAGGTCAAATTCTTGTAAAATGGCCATCCATTTTCCTCTTCGTTCCCTTAGTTCACTTTGCATGAGAAGAGATTTCACAGCTGGATCTGGAACTATGGCCATCACTTGACTTCGGATTATGTAGTGCCTAAACTTCTTCACTGCTCACACCAATGCAAAGGCTTGCTTTTCTATTGATGAATACCTTACTTCTGCATTCTTAAATGGAGAGCTCATAAAAGCAATAGGCCTCTCCTCGTTCTCTTCTCTTCTTTGTGTCAAAACTACTACACATGAATGTTCAGAAGCAAAAGAATAAATGTAAAAGGGTTTTAGATAATCTGGGCTTGTTAAAATAGGTGCCTCAAATATAGATTGTTTAATCTGCATGAAAGCAGATTTAGCCTCTTCACTCCATTCAATCTTCGCATCCTTCTTCATCATTTCGTTAAGTGGTTTGACAATCTCTGCAAACCTTGTTATAAATTTCTGGACAAAATTGATCCTTCCAAAGAAAGACCTCATTTCTTTCTTGCTACCTAGCTTTGTCAATTTCAAAATGGCCTCCACTCATTTGGGATCTATGGAAATCCCTTCCTCAGAAATAATGTGACCCAAGAGCTTCCCTTCAAAAACTCCGAATACACATTTCTTTGGGTTGAGAGAAACACCATAACTTATACATTTCTTTAACACCTTTTCCAAGTCAGCAGCATGATCTTCTTTATTCTTAGAGTAGATGGTCAAATCATCAACATAGATGATTATACATTTCCCTATCAGATCCTTAAAAGCTACATCCATCGCTCTTTGAAAAGTAGCACCAGCATTGATCAGACCAAAAGGCATCCTCCTGTAGGCAAATGTGCCCCACTTTGTAGTGAAAGCAGTCTTCATCCTATCCTCATGACTTACCAGTACCTGATTGTATCCGGAATACCCATCCAAGAAAGACATCATGTGAGATCCATTAACTTTTTGCAATACTTCATCAAGGGAAGGTAATGGATAGTTATCCTTCTCAGAGGACTTGTTTAAATTTCTGAAATCCACACATAACCTGATTTCACCATTCTTCTTCCTCACAGGAACTAGATTAGCCACCTAGGTAGAGTGTCTAACTGGAAAAATTATTCTTGCAGCCAAAAGCTTCTGTACTTCTCTCTGGATCAGAGGCTTGATTAATGCATTGACTGGGCGTTGCTTTTGGTGAAACGGCTTAGCTTCTAGCTTGAGAGGGATTGTATGTGTGATCACAGATGTATCAAAAGTTTTCAATTCATCATAGCTCCAAGCTATCGCTTCAATATTCTACTTCAAGACCTTGATTATCTCATCCTTTATTTCTTGAGGATAGGTCTTCCCTATTAGAACGTTCCTTTCTGGGCCTAAGTGAGTCAAATTAATAGATTCATACTTACCTCCCTCACTCTTTATAGGCATTCTTTGATAAGCTTGTGGATTTGAATCAAATATCCTTTCTAATGCTATCATCCCTTTGGGGATGTTATTGCTCTTTAAATCCAAGATCCCTTCCGAATTGTCACTTTCTGGATTCTAGTCTCCTTGATATCTGTCAGAAACATCAATTATCTGCCCTTCAAAAACATCAGAATTTGACAAAAAGGCCAATATATGTTGATCATCATTAAATACCTGGAAGTGTTTAACATTATCATGAATTGCTGGGACCGAAATCAACTCCACTGAAAAACTCTTCATATTTGAGTCTTGCATAGGCTCTAATGTACTAGCAGCAACAGCAAGAACATCTGCAATTTGGTTAGCTTCCCTTGGGATGAGAGTAATCTCAAAGGCATCAAAATCTTCTATTAAATTCCAAACTCTATTCCTATATGCAACCAATCTTTTGTTATGGCATGTGTATTGGCTACGTACCTGTTTCACAATCACCTTGGAATATCCCATTACTGTAAGAGCAGTTACCTTCTTCTTATGAGCAAACATAAGCCCTCTTGCAAGTGCCTCGTATTCAGCCACATTGTTAGTGCAACCAAACTGCAACCTATAAGAAGCAAAGTAAGTCTTCCCTTTTGGATTGGTTAGTTCAATCCCTGCTCCATTTCTTGCTTTAGATTTAGAACCATAAAATTTAAGAGTCCATAACTGGTCTTTGGTTGGGAGCTCTTTCTTTTTAGAAGCAACAGGGGATGACTCACCTAAAGTGTGTGGCGGCTCAGACTTTTGTTGTTTGTCAAATTTTAACTTGGGACAAAGTTCAGCTGAGGATTTTTCTATGTTCTCAATTTGTTCAACAACTACTTCCTGAACACCCTCTTGGGTTAAGTTACAATCCAACTCATTTCTCATTAATGCCTTAGGTATGGGCAAAGTATATGGGGTAGATGTCTCAAATGGGAACTTGGATACCTTAATCTCCCCTTGAGTTTTAGAACAAACAACCTAAGTCTATTCTTCTGATGAAAGACCTTCATGTTGAGAAAGACTAGCTCGTGTAAGAATAGTTGCATCCTTAACTTGGAAAGAAAACTCATTGGTGGGATTCTAGGCTTGTTTCTCTTGACACACCTGTTGAGGCTGATCCATATGACTTGGAATATCAATGCATGACTGACATGTCAATTGTGAATGGTTGTGATAGTGAATCCTGCACCAGTTAGGAAGTAATAAACTACTCAAGTCAGTTTCTTCCCCTAAAACGAGCCTATCTTGTTTCAACTTTCTTACTAAAACCTGTTGGTTGATGCAGATCATAGGATCACTATGTTCTAAAGGTGAAGTATCCTCAAGACTGATTATAGACAAAGTAAGAACCTCCTCTTTCCTGTAAACACTTATCTCAATTTCAAAATATGCTACTTAATTGGGAGCATCATATTCCGTGATCATGTGCTTGAGTCTAGGTTCACTTTCAATTCTTATCTGGGTTGCAACCCCTTTCCATGGTAACCACATGTGCAAGAAGTCCAAGGACAGATATCCACCTATACTCTTCATTAGCTCTCGACTTAAAAGCATCCCATATGTTTCTGGGATATCAACAACTTGAATATCTATATAGGTATGGATCCTTGGGTTGGATCCAACCTACACATGCATGTTCTTCAACTCACCTACAACATTAACTTCGGTTTTATCCAATTGAATCACCTTTTTATTGGTTGGAATAGGACTCAATCCTAACTTTTTACAAATCGAAAAAGGCATGACATTGCCTGATGCTCCAGAATCTAATAAACAGTTGTGTAGATTCTTTCCAAAGATTCTCATACTTAACAAGAAAGGTGGGGTACTGGTCTTACCTTTATACATAGTTGCACTCGTCTCCTTTGCGGGAGTCACTTTACCTTTCCCTTTTAAGCGATCTATCTCCTCTAAAGCTTTTAATACCACCTCCCATTGAGCTAGGCACCACTCCATGATGTCAAAGAAAGACAGTGATGTCTTCTGCCTTTGTAATTCTACAACAAAATCAAACTCTGAATCATTCCTAACTTGATATTTAGGAAAGGGAGGCAGATTACCTCTATTCTGAGAATCAAAAGGTCCCTTTGGTGGAGGTGGATTGTTACCTGCATTCTAATTTGGTGGAACCATGTTGTTAGGGGGTGTAGATGTAGTGAATGGCCCTTTATTCTGGTTCCTCAAAAAGTGACCACCCTTAGATTGGAAAGCTTGAGCATCATAGACATCTTCCTCTGGCTCATTATACCCTTGCAAAGGGAATTGATATTTTTCTTCAATGGTTTCATAAGTCATGGTAGTGCTGACTGGCCCATTGTCATGATTGGAATTTCCTGATTGAGGATGGGCATCTACCTGTGCAATTTTCACAATTTTCTCCATTTTTGGGCAATTAACCTCAGAATGTGTTGCTGTATCATGCAGCCTACACCAATTAGTCATAAAATACAAATCAGCAACATTAGTAGTATGTGGCCTTTCCTCACCTGTTTGATAATTATGGGGAACTCCCTCGTTATTAGGCCCAGTATTCCATTTCCTATTGTTGTTGTTGTTGTTGAACCTTTGATTGTATCCTCTGTTTTGATTTTGATCATTTTGATTTAAGGAGTTCTAACCCTGTAAATTTTGATTGGTGTTCTGATTTTGGTTTTGATTGGAGTAATTTCCCTGAGTGTTATACCCTCCCTGATTGTTGTAATTCTGGTTTTGATTATTGGGAGGATTTTGTCAGAGCTGTGCCATGTCATTTGACATCTGAGAGAGAGTCTTCTTGAGCGTCTCTACCTCATTTGTGAGTTGAACAGTTTGTTCATTCTACACATTTTGGATTATGACTAAGGAATGGACATGGGTTGATCCTCCCCCTTGTGGTGGTTGATTTTGAGGTTGATGTTGAGGTTGATGGGAGTGATCTTGCATTCCATTACCAAAGAAAGGCACAGTAGGTGGATCTTGTAACTCAGATGTAGGTCCATATTGGGAATAAGACATCCCAGGGACAGTATTGTATAATGATGGATTAGGCATATGATAATTCATTGGAGGAAGAACTACTCCTAAACCTGTTGGTTACAGACTTATCTGTTGTTGTAATTTGATAGCCAAATAATAAATTTTAGACAGAGAGTCTATCTGATCAGGTTCATAAGTTCTTTGCAAGAACAAGCCAATCAAAGGATCAACAGCTCTCAGATACGCCTGTATGGCCATACCCTCTGGCACTAAGTAAGGCTCTTGTAGCCTACGATACATCCTTTGGAACCTAGTGTTGAACAAGGGCAGTGGTTCATGATGTTCCTTTCTTATGGTGGCAAATTGGTGATATAATATGGTAGGGTCTACATAAACCCTAAACTGATTAATAAAAGCATTCTCTAAATCTGTCCAACCCAGAATAGATCCTTGGGGCAGATTTAGATACCAATTATATGCCATATCTCCTAAACAATAAGGAAATAATCTACATACCACATCTTGGTGAGCAACCTGAGCTCATGTGCAAGCATCTTTAAATGCATGTATATGTTCCTCAACACTTCTCGATTCTCCATGCATATATTTAGAACTTCTCTGGGTTCTTTGGTAAATCATGGAATCCCCCAAGAATAGTCCCTAACGGAGAGGGATTATTCACAAAATAAGCCATTGGTGGGATTGGTTGAGCAGGTATAGGTTGAATTGGTGGCGATACAGGCCTAATTCGAAGTGGTGATGTAGGTTGAACTGGTGGTGGCATAGATGGATTTGGTGGAAATCCAGGTGGAGTGAGTGGTGGTGGTAATGTAGGTATCAAAACCCTATGAGCATGGGGTCTAGGTCTTACTAGGGTTTGTAATTCATGTAAAGGTTCAGGGTCAGTAGAGGATCTCAAAATCCTTCCATATTTCTTCGGTGAGAAAGACACTATGCGAGCCAGCTTGTCCTTTCAGGCCCTCCTTCTAGCGCCAATTTTTGTTGATAGTGAATATGACACAAACAACGTTAAAACCAAATATTTCTACTCTATTTCTCCTGAAAAAGAAAGACAACATATAGTAGCCTAAATCCCAAGGTCATGGTAGTTGGTTCTCAACTGTCTGGTGTCACTCAATCGGTTCATGCAACTATAATATTCAAGGGGCCTGTGCTGGTAACAAAAGATTCAAGCAATGACTCATTTTACCGACTACTTTAATAAATCAATGGGGTTTTCAAATAAAAGAAAAAGATAGGACAAAGGGGTAAACCAGTAGGTATGAATCAAATTTATCTAATATCTAGACATATACCTTCAACAATGAATATTTCCTAACAGATCATAAAACCAAAGCATGACACAATCTATAGCATAAACTATACCATTGCATGCATCTAAGGTGCTTAATTCAATATCACTTTTCGCTTATCGCAACTACATCCCAAATTTCAAAACATACATCCATTCATTGCTAAGGTCATAGATCAACAGACTTTAATAACTTTAACTCAATGATAATCTAATGAGATAATCCTTAAATTGGATTCCTTCAAATGACTTTCATCATTCAAGAAACTCTTATGTTCAGCACAATCACTGCATACAGATAGATTATAACTTATCAGCCTTATCAAACAAACAATTTAATTCTAAATACCATATTTCAAGAAAACCTGTAATTCTATTAACTGTAAAAGATCAAGTACAATGTATCTCTGTAAAAATCACTACAAAATTCTATCTCCTAGCATTAGGTAAGCCAATCCTATTCTCAATTAGCCGACCTTTACAATATGATACCCATCTGGTATTTATAGATTATACAAAAAGTTCGAACTTCACTTCTATTTTAGGCTATCCACCTTTTTAGGAACCAAAAATTCTCTTGGAAACTTTGATCAATTTGATCTTGAGTCTTTACATTTAGACTTTCAGTTTAACTAGAGAATAAAAAATAGAAGAGAAAAGAAGTCATGCACCCCCAAGACTCTCAGTGTTGCATGCATGCAACATGCAAGGAAAAAAGATCATGCATGCAAGGATTCATGCAACATGCAAGGAAGAGAATCATGCATGTGAAGTTGGATCTGCCATGAACTCATCGTAGCTCGTGAAGGCTTGCTGTAAAGTATCCATCTTTGGCCCATCAATCTAGTTATCTTCAAATTTGATCCAATCCAATTATGTTGCAGCAAACTCCCTCATACTTTTCACCTTTGTCAATTATCTTCCAGCAGCTCTTACTTCCTCTTTAACATCCATTAACCGATCCAACATTAACTCTTCTCCATCATCCTCTTTTTGAATGAGTCCTTTGAGCCTTTCATCCCACTTCTCTTTTATTTCACTCAAAAGCATGCCCTCTTTTGTAAATGCATTTATATCTACAATAATGGCAATAACTGCTTCTCACTCTTCCAATTGCTCATTCAAATTATTAACAGTCTCTTCAATTTCATTCTTATGCTTACACAAAAAGTTAGTCCTAAACCGGAGTATATGAGAAGTTTTCTCCACAAAATCCTTGTTGTCTTCCTCAAGTATGGATTGTTCCAGAAGAGTTGTTAGAGGCAATTCACTCACCTTTTCTAACTTTTGACTACATTCTTTTTACTCTTCTCCTTGTTTCTCCAATGCCTCAATCTATTCATACATTCCTTTTACTAACCCTTTTGTGTCCTTGTAGGCTTCAAAACCCTCTACCAAAACTTCACCCACCTCCCGGTTTAGCTTGTCTACCCATCGGTCTACCATCTCCGCTTTGCCTTTTACTTGTACCAAATCATCTACCTCCTTTTTGCTTAAAAAAATAGGAGTCTCAATGGTTGCTACCTGTTGTGATTTTGGAGAGGAGACATTCTTCAAGAATGAATGCAATTGATCCAATTGAGCTTTAAGCTCATCCTTCTTTTGCTTATCCTTGATCATTCTTGATTTAGTTGTTGAAGCAGCCACATCAATCAAGTTCATCTGTTGATTCCTAGTAGGCCTTCCCAAGTTGACAGTACTCAATTGATAATTTGTTAGCTGCATGTCCCCTACCTCCTTTTCTCTCATTGGCATGTCACATTCAGTAACAATTTCTCCTTTGTCTATGAGTCAGGTAGAATGTAGAATTTTAGCCTTCTTTTTAGGCCTCTCCTGCTCAATCCCCTTCATCATATCCTCCCAATTGAGAGGTTGTGAAGGTATTACTGCCCTCTTCTGCAGGTCCAATTTTAGCCATGTAGGAGCACTTGGAGCCTTAGTCATCATAGAGGAAGAGGGAGCAATAATTGTAGAAGGTGGTTGCATACTCACTTGAGATTGGGATTCAACCCTTGCTTTCTCTTGTTGTTCTTGTAGTATATGCATTTGCACAAGTCTTTCAGCCTCTTCCCTATCTTTCTATTCTTGTATTTTCTTATCTTCTTCTTCTTTCCTCAACCTCTCTTCTTCCAACTGATCCTTCTCCACTTTTTCCTTCTCTAACCTTTCCTTTTCTAATTCTTCCCTTTCTAGAGCCTCCCTTTCCAATTTCTCTTTTTCTAAGGCCTCTAGCCTTTCTTTTTCTAATCTCTCTACCTCCGAAGCCTTAAACTCTTCTGTCTTTGCTTCTTCCTCTTGCTGCTTCTTAATTAGCTCTTCGGCCTCCTTTTCCTTCCTTATCTTTTCTGCTTCTTCTTCATTTTGTCGAGCTTCCTCTGCAAGTTTCAACCTAGCAACTAGGATTTCGTTTTCCCTTCGGTGTCTTGCTTTCTCCTCCTCAAGATCATGGATCTTTTGTATCAACTCTAACTTGTCATTTTTTACTTTAACTTTAAGCTCATGTTCTTGTTGCCTCCTTTGCTTCTCTACTTCATCAGTTGCTGCCTTAATTTTAACTTGTTTTGCCTTTAATTGTTGCTAGTGAAGTAGAGCATCAGCTTGTACCTTAGCATCCATTTCTTTTTGTTTCTCCACTACAGCCCTTGCATCAGACTTTCTTTTTTCCTCTTCAAACATTTTCCATTGCTCTTCTTGTGTCAAAATCTGCTCAATATCCTACTCTAGAGGCATGTTTTCTTGCAAATCCTTTTCTGACAGAGTTTCATCTGAATCTGTCTCAACTTCTAGAATTTCCTCCTCCACTTCTTTTCCCTTGGCAGCTTCAGCCATGGTATGAAGAGCTCCTTCTTGAATCTCTTTACTCTTCTTTCTTGTAAGTGGGGCTTGGGCGGATGATTCACCTAATGTAAGTGTTGAAATAGTAGATCCTACTGGAACATCTCCTTCTTGTGTTTCCTCTCCATCATCTACCACCTCAAGTTCTATTTCTTCAATGTCTGGAGGAAGGAATTCTAATGGCTCTTTGGGAGGTGTCTTTCTCTTAATTGTCTTGTATCCTTTACCCTTTTTAAGAATTGGTCCTTGAGAAGCTTGAGTTCTTAGCACTAATCATTGCACACTTCTATCCAACACTGTCCTTCCAATCTTCTTAATATCAATTGTTTCTTCAGCATCCCAATCAATTGGATCCAGGCTCTTTGTTCCAATGTTCAACGCTTCATAGGATGGATCCAACACCATTCCATCATCCACCAAGGTGTCAGGAATATTTTCTTTAACACCAAGCTCTTACATGAGTGAGACTGATAATCTTTCATAATTCTTCTTTCTTCAGTCATACTCATCTTGTCGATCACTCCAAAAGTCTTCTAACAAATTAAAGTGTCTAGTGAACACTAAAGGTAATAAGGCATACATCTTCTTCTTCAGATCAAAATACTTACGAGTTGTATATAATCCCAATTTCAACTATATCAACTCATTACAGACCACCTTTGCTCCCTTCAAGTGTTGACAACTATATTCACCCAACTTCATGGGAAATTTATGACATCCAATTCTATGCTTAATCCCAAACCGAGCATTAACTCCAATAGCTTGATATACAAACTCCATTAGCACCATCATGTTACTACAGCACCTTGGAAGCAAATGTGGGTGATCTTCAAAACCAAATAACTTGAAGTATGTAAATTTGGGGTATTGGATGTACCAACATCCCCTTTCAGCAATGAACACCATGGCTTCTTGACTTAACCTGTATCCTGCATCTCCATTTAATTGATTGATGACCACATATAAAAATGCATCGTTGACTCTTCTGAAATGAGTCTCAGCAACCTAAAGAGATAATTGATCATAGTGCTCCCATACCTTCTTTTGTCCATCTAAGGCTCCCGTTATGCCCACTCTATTCAAACCTGGGAAAACACCCAACCTTGTTGTGGCATATACAATGTAAGAAGTCATAAAGAAACACTTGGTTTCTTTGATCCTGGTTAACTAATCATGTATGGCATCAGAGACAATCATTGACCAATCAAACTGTTGATCTCCTTTCAAGATGGTCTGAATAAAAGGAAACATCCACTCCTTGAAGTAAAATGCATCCCTCTTCCCAAACACCCTAGACAACATCACAATCAACCTTGATAACTCTTCATAGAAATTTGTCCTCTATGGCTGGTTTGCAAGCTTGGTTAGAGATTTGTTTTCTGTCTTCAACCACTTCTTGTTCAAGTGAGTTTTATTCGATCCCTTATACCTACTATATTGCTCCAAGGCCTCTGCCTCATTTAATTGCACCAAGTTCTTTGGATCTGGAACATCAAATATACTTTGAAATGCCTGAGGAGTGAGATTAATAATCACATTGTCTTGTGAATCCATGCATAGTCTTGTAGAAGGATTGTAAGCACTGGCTACTGTCATGATTAACTCCGGGCACTAGACTGATAAGGGAAATAGTGTGATATGAGCTAACCCAGAGCTGACAATTATTTCTGTAGTCACTGTAATATCCTTGTCAAACGCTTTTGAATAACACTCCTCAAAATTGTATTGACCTAAATTGGTATCAGTAATATCTGACCAGTCTGATTCCACCTTGCTCACCTTCACAACCGGACTCCTGTGATTATACCTTAAGGTATAGGGCAGTTGTTCTGGCTTTAACTTCTTTGGTTTTGATGCTACCTTTGATGTTTCTGTAGGCTAGTTTCTCTAAGCAGCTTCCCCTGATGTTCCTAACATCTTTCAACTTTCCTGCAAGCAAAACCTCTAATTAGATCTTTAGATATTATCATAAAACATACTTTAAAACCATACCTTTCATATATGTATTAGAGGCAGAACCAGGCAGAAACACAACCTAAAATAGTCTCTTTTTACAACACTGCCGGACTTGGAGCCAAAACCGATATAGAAATTTTACTAATGATAAATGGGCTTGGAGTCGGAATCGGGGAGGTTATCGGAACCGGGATCAGAATGGAAAACAGATTTGGTTTTTCTTCAGATTTTTCATTTTTTCATATTGTATTTCCATTCCGCCTCCGCTTCCGACTTGGTCAGAATTATTTTGAAACAAAGTTTTCTCATTATGCGTGAAGCCGAACACGAGATGGAAATGGAATCGATACCTTTTGTAAAAATAGAATTCTCAATTTCAAGATCGATTATGATCCCGTCTTCACCTAGGTTGACCATGATGGCATCAAAGATTTTATCAATTTAACCTATAACTCCATGACTAAAACCACGGTCGTATTAGATGAAAAGAGGCTTTAAAACACTATACTCATATGACCATGGGGAACAACTAAATCCTAGTATATCATATTTTAATCATTTAAAAGTGATCACAGAGACCAACGAAACCCTAATCTAATAAACATGATAAAAACTAGGGCACGAATTTTAAACCTTGCCATTTACTAGACTAAACATGACAAAACCTTAAGTAAAAATGATGAATCAATTTACCCTAACTCACTGTAAATCTCTCAGTGTAAATCTCTAATCTACCTCACTGTAAATTTGTAATCCAACTAATCACCATTTAAAACCTAAATTTAATCTAACTCACTGCAAATCCAAAACAGCACAACGCAATCACGATGAAAACGTGAAAGCGACCATGCCCTAAAATAGAAAGAATTAAAAATAAAAGTAAAAGAAACAAAGGACATAACCAGACAAACAAAATAAATCAAGACCCGAACAGAACCAAACAAGATGGTGTTCCCGAGCTGTGCGAGCCGAGCTAGGGCATGCATGCCCTAGCTCATTTTCCTGTTCTTCGAGCTGTGCATTGTGGGGGGGACTTCGTCGTTTTTTGGGGTTGTCTTTTTGGTCACTAGTCGGCCTTGTTCCGGGCTCTGGGGTGGTCTGTGGTGCCTTTGGTGGCATTTTCTGCTGAAGGCGGGGGTGTTTTCGGCTGTGGGGGGTGGCATTTGGTCTTGGGGGCTGCGGTGGGGTAGGCAGGGTGGCTCTTAGTGCCCGCCTTTGCTTGGTCTGGGCTGCGGGTTTGGGTCTAGGGTGCTGTGGAGTGTTTGTGTCGGGGGTGTTGGTTTTTGTGGCTGGTGTTGGGTGGTGCTGTGGGGGTTTTTTCTTGTGTGTCGCTCCTTGTTGATGGGGGTGTGTGGGGTGCTTACCCTGGTGTGGGGTTTTTTGACCCTAAGTCTTTTCGGGGGTTTGGTTGTGTTGCGTAGTTTCTGTTCTTTTCTTCAATGGAGAATGGGGAGTCGTCAGGGTTTGGAGCCAAGTTAAATTTTTGAAATGCTTTTGGCTCGAAACCCTTGCCACATGGGTCTCGCCTTTATGATAATAATTTATTTTCTCAGAACTTGGATAAGAATGAGATGGGACCGATAGGAGGGTTTCGATTTCTGAAGATTAACGCATGCTTAGAAAGGTGCAAGGAGAGGCCGAATGTTGTGATCCCGATGGAGATGCTCGTGGAAGATATTGAGTACTACTCACGTCACTCGTTGTATTGTAAATTTTTGCGATTGAAGATCTCGCTGCAATTTTTGGAGGCCTGGGCCCAGAGGACTTGGCTGTCGGAGGGAGAGATGGAGATTAAGCTCCTGGAAAATAACTATTTTATGGTTTCATTTGACTGCATGGCAGATAGGATCAAGGTTTTTGAAGGAGGTCCTTATTTTTACAATCAGGTGGGCTTGTTTATCAAGCCGTGGCATGCGGGCTTCAATTCGGTCGAGGAGATTCCTAGTCAGGTTCCAGTGTGGGTTCGACTACCGAGGCTCCTAGTCGAGTGCTGGCGTGACGATGTTTTGCATTTACTAGCTTCTTTGTTGGGTAAACCTGTGGGTTCTTCGCAGCAGACACAGTTCAAAAAGGTAATGACATTTGCCCGGTTTTGTGTGGAAATTGATTTAAGTAAACCTTTGCTAGACTCTTTAGAGGTGTGTGCAGGTTCTTACTCATGGGTTCAATAGCTTGAATATGAGACCTTACCCTTTAGATGTCATTTGTGTCATGAGTATGGCCACTTGCAGCGTAGATTCCCAAGGGCTAAGCCTTTGGAGACTAACTCTTCTCAGCCTCCTGACAATCCGCCTAGGGTGGATAAAGGTAAGGGTCCTATTCAGGGTGGTGGTACCGGGGAGGATGGCTATATTCCCATCAGATCTTGGAACAGAAATAAGGGGAAAAAAAGGACTATGAAAGAGAGGCAGGATGAGGATACTTTTAATAGATTTGAGGTTTTGGAGGGTCTGAGCCAGCAGGAAGTAAATCCTGGTTTGGTTGATTTGGATAAAGGTATTTTGGGATCTAATCAGTTGTAGCAAGAGGTTGAGTTGGAGCAAGCTTCCCAGCAGGTGGGGGGTTTGGGCTTATAGGGAGCTGAGCTAGATGGGGGAGGCTATGGACAAGACAAGATCAGCCCCAGGGTCTCTCCTGCTCTACAGGAGGATGGAGCCTTTCATTTGGAATCAGATCTACAAATGGAGGCTCAAAAAGAATTAGGAGGAGTAGTGGTGAAGGATAGTGAGGCTTTGTCTCATCCTGTGCGAAGATCAGGTTCAGAGGGGGGGAAAAACAATAAGTTGTCTCCTCATTTGGGTATCTTGCAAAAAGATCTTAAGAAAGGAGGGGTGGAGAAAGTTGCTAACTTGGGTAGGAAAAAGGATTTGGAGACGATTAAATTGATAGGGGAAAATTTGGTGGAGTCAAGGTCAGTCAAGACTTTGGATTCTCACTTCTCAAGCCCTTTGAAATGATTGTTCTATCATGGAATGTTAGGGGCTTGAACAGTGGCCCTAGACAAAAAGTTGTTCCGAATTTGGTTAGATATCAGTCTCCTGATATTCTTTTTTTGCAAGAGACCAGGCTTTCTGTGGATGGTATGATGGGTATAATGCCCAAGCTGTGGAGGGATGGTGAATTCCAATGCATTGGTTCTCAGGGGTCCTCTAGAGGGGTGGCTTGCTTATGGAACCCTTGAAAATTTTTCCGTAAGTGGTGGATGTCCTTCAAATCCTCTATCTCTTTGGTGGCCTCTTGTTATGATTCGGGGGAATCGGTTCTTTTTTCCAACATTTATGCACCTGTGGATATGCAGGGAAAGTATCTATTGTGGTCGAATATACGTTATGTACGAAGTATGGATCCTTACCTTCTGTGGATTATTGGGGGTGACTTCAATGCTATCACGGAGATTGCTGAGAAGCGGGGTGGTATCATAAGATTGGATGCCTCGGCTCTCCTATTCCAAGAAAATATTTATGTTTTGAATCTTGTCGATACCAAGACCGGCAATGGTCTATTTACTTGGAACAATCGGAGGACTAGTGAAAACTGCATCGCTGAGCGGCTAGATCGGTTTATGGTTTCTTGCTTTTGGGTGGGTGATAGGTGGTCCTCTAGCTCGGAGATTTTGGACTGGAGGGGCTCTGACCATTGGCCTATAAAGCTTTCTGTCATCTCGGCTGGCTGGCCCTACAGGCCCTCCTTCAAATTCCAGCTTATGTGGTTACGGGACCCAGATCTCCATGATTATGTGGCTCAATGGTGGCGGGAGGGTAGACCTGCCTTTGGCAGGGCTATGTATATTTTTACTAAGCTGCTTCAGTTTGTCAAGTACAAGCTTAAGCGTTGGAATAAACAATGTTTTGGGAATGTCTTTAAAGCTAAGGTTGATGCACAAGCTAAGTTGGATGGTATTACTAGGGTGATGAGGGAGAATGGGGTGATTGAGCCTTTGATGCAAGAGGATTCTAGGGCTTTGAAGGTTTTGGAGGAATGGGAATTGCGGGAGGAGATCTTTTGGAAACAAAAAGCCCAGATTGATTGGCTTCGGGAAGGGGATAAAAATTATGCTTTCTTCTTTAATTCGGTTAAGGCGCTAAGGCATGGTAATTCTATTCCTGTTTTGATCATGGATAGGGGAGAGACTCTGAACTCCTTTCAAAGTATCTCCGATGAGGCTGTTCATTATTTTTCTTCCCTTTTCAGAGAGGATTTGCAAGGGAACTTGGTGGAGGAAGCTCAGGTCCTCTCGTGCATCCCTCAGCTCGTGTCTAGGGAGATGAGGGAGGATCTTATGGGTGAGATCACTTTGGAAGAGTTGGAGGGGACAGTGTTTCAGATGAAGAAAGGAAAAGCCCCTGGCCTTGATGGTTTCCCGGTTGAAATCTTCCAAGAGTTTTGGGAAACCATCAAACTTGATTTATTAGAGGTGTTCAAAGAGTCGCAACGAAATAAGCAAATGTTAAAGGCCATGAATTCCACCTTTCTGGCGCTTATTCCCAAGTGTGAGGGGGCGGATAGGCTGAGCAGATTTAGGCCTATATCCCTCTGCAATGTGGTGTATAAGATTATTTCTAAGCTAATTGCTAATAGGTTGAAGAAGTGGTTGCATTTACTCATTTCAGACGAGCAAAGTGGTTTTGTGGAGGGTAGACAAATTCTAGATGGTATTGTTATAGCTACGGAGACCATCCATTCTATGGCCATTTCTAGAGAAAAGGCTATGTTTATCAAGTTGGATATGGCAAAGGCGTATGACAGAGTCCGATGGTCTTTTCTTCAAAAGGTCCTAGCCACTTTTGGATTTGGTGATGATTGGATTCAATGGGTCATGAGTTGCATCACGTCGGTTTCTTTTTTTGTTCTTACTAATGGGGAGCATTCTGAGTTGTTTGAAGCCTCTCGCGGGATAAGGCAAGGTGACCCTCTTTCCCCTTACCTGTTTATTCTGCTGGTGGAAGGTTTGGGATGCCTTCAGAGATGTTAGGTGGAGCTGGGTCTTATTCAGGGGTGGCGGTGGGGAGGTGATTTACCCCCTCAGTCTCACTTGCAATTTATGGATGATACTGCCTTGATGGGAATGGCTACTATTCATGAGGCTATGCATATTCGCAGGGTGTTGGATATGTATCTGGAGGCTTCAGGTCAATCAATTAATGAGGACAAGTCTTCCATCTATTTCTTTAATACTTCGGTTCCTATCCAGAGGAGAATTGCGCAACTTCTTCGTTTTCAGATTGGAACTCTCCCTCTATCTTACCTTGGGGTTCCTATTGTGGTGGGAAAATTAACGAAGGATTCATGGCTGCCTATCTTGGATAAATTTCATTTGAAGGTTACTCACTGGACCAACCATTGGTTGTCCTTTGCTGGGCGGGTTCAGTTGTTGAAGTCTATGGTCCAAGCTCTTCCTATTTATCGGTGTATGCTTCAAGTGGCCCCGAAAGGCTTTGTAATGGAATTGGACTCTTTGGCGAGACAGTTTTTATGGGCTGGTAGTTTGATGTCTTCCAAGTGGAGTCTGGTTAGATGGGATACTATTTGTTGTCCTAAGCAGCTCGGTGGTTTGGGGTTGAGGCACTCCTCACTGGCAGGCATGGCTTTGGTGGCGAAACTTTATTGGAGATGGTGCACAGAGAAGGATAGGAGTTGGGATAGGACCCTTTCCTATAAGTACCTTCAAGGTATTTCCGGGGAAGATATCCCTCGCTACCCCTTGTTGGGTAAGGGTTCGGCTATTTGGGCTACTCTGAAGAAGGGAGTTGTGCTTGTCAAGGATGGCTTATTTTGGATTTGTAGGAGTGGGACAGAGGTTTAGTTTTGGTATGACTCTTGGGATGTTCATCCTCCCATCCTCACTCAGTTCCCTGACTTGGTGACCCTGAGTAGGAGTTTCAGTGATGCTGGTTGGACGAGGGTAAGTAATTTTAAGGTGCTTTCTTTTCAGGGTCAGCTTGTGGGTGCTAGGTGGAAGACTCTTGAGGAGTGGCCGGTGAATGGTTTGGTGGGGGAATGTAGGCTTTTGCATAATATTCTCTTGGGAAGATAGTGCAATCCCCTCTGGGACAGGGATATCCTTGCTTGGTCTCCTAATCTAAAGGGTCACTACACGGTTGCGTCGGGTTATCGGAGGTTGTTTTCTCAAAGGTTTGTGGGGGAGGAAGTTCCTTGGTGGAAGAAGGTTTGGAATAAGTTTTTTTGGCCGAAGTGTAACTGCTTTGCCTAGATTTTGGCTTGGAACAAGTGTTTGACCTGGGATGATATCCAAAAGCATGGGTTCCAGGGCCCGTCTAAGTGTGTGTTGTGTGGGAAAGGTGAAAAGGACTCTTCACATCTTTTCTTTCGGTGTCCTTTTGCTGTGCAGCTTTGGCATTCTTGGTGGAGTGTTTGGAACAATCCCTGTGTTCATGCTTCCTCCTTAGTCGATTTTTGGTCTAGCTTGGGCAGACCTCCCTCAAGGGCCTCTTTTTTGCAGGATGCTTGGCAAGCGGGACCTATTTTCTTGTTGTGGCAGATCTGGCTGGAAAGGAATAGGAGGATTTTCAAAGGGGATTTGTTGCAGGTTCAACAGGTGTGGTTTGGAGTTTTTGGGATGATTCAGGAGACTATTCAAGTCAAGGGGGATGTGGAGTTGCCACTGGAGAAGAAAGATGCGGAGTTGGTGGCCCGACTAGGCATCCAGGGATTAACCCCTTTCGTGCCCTATGGCCAGAAAGGTAGGCGGGTGGGGCAGCGTGTCTAGCGGCAGGGGAACTGGCTTCTTCCCCCTGTGGGAATATTGAAGGTTAATACTGATGGTTCTTCTAGGGGAAATCCTGGCCCCGCTGGAGTTGGTGGGGTCAGCAGGGATTCTTCTGGCTCTATGGTTTTCCTCTTTTCCATTCATAAGGGGATGTAGACTATCAACCTTATGGAAGGCTGGGCGATTATGTATGCCTTGGAGAAGGCCTATGAGCTAGGGTGGCATAGGATTATTTGTGAATCTGACTCACAGGTTTTGATTAATTTACTCAATCAAGGGAGGACGTCAGATGTGAATTGGCAGTTGGCTATTCTTGTGCAACAGATTTTGCAGATTGGTAATCTTATGGAAAGGGTGTCCTTTGTCCACATTCCATGTGAATGGAATGGGACTGCTGATTGTCTGGCTAGGTGGACTTCTGAGAATTTGGAGAATTGGAAGATTGATGATTGGGCTCAGATCCCTCAGGAGCTTAGGCCGGATTTGGAGAGGGCTCTCGCTGAGGACAGTGGGGGTGTTGAATGAGTTAATTATTGATTTCTTGTCTTTGTCCTTTTCGGGCTTCTGCCCTTGCCTTGGTTGTAATGCTAGTTTTTGATATTCAATAAAGTTTTTACCCCTTTTTATTAAAAAAAAAACAAGACCCGATCAAACAAGCATGCCAAGAAACATAAAATCGTTTGAAAACGACATGATTCAGAGCATAGGCAAACATATATACAAAACACGCAATAGTAAATAAAACGAAGAAAAACAATAAGAAAACCTACCTCGAATACACAAGAACCCAGCTAACCTTCTGAACTGATTCACTCACAACAATCTTCTCCTCCTTCAATATTTTCGCTCAAATGAACTATGCCGCTGCTCTTTCGTGCTCTTCAATCTCTTGATAATGATAATAATGACTTGTTTAACCCTTAAATGAAGGGAAAAATGAAGATTTCTACCTACACGGGCAACCGTCATTAATGCATTAACACGTAGTTAAGGCGGAATCGAAACTGAAAGAGAACCAACACTTCACAACAGTGTGACTTCAGTCAAAAAGTCAACAATCCAAAAATGGCAGTGGTTGAACTAAAATAGAAACTGATTCGAAACCTTTTAAGAAATTTCCAAACTTCATTCCCATTCCGATTTTGGGTCCACCAACTAAACACAAAACAAAACCAAACACAAAAATTAAAACAAAAGACCGACATAATAAAACTAAACAAAAAGACAAAGACCAAAACCAAATGTCAAAATAGCGGAGGCGAGGGTGGAATCGATTATGATTTTGCAATTTTCAGTAAAGACTAAGTTAACCCCCACTCCGGCTTCAGGTCCGCTTAAGACAAAACAAAAGACATAAACAAAAGACTGTCGGGATGGAAACCAAAACAAGGTTCAAAAGAACTTTCAGAACCCGATTTAGTTCCGGTTTCGATTCCGATAGAGAAACCAAAGAAAAACAAAGTATTGGGAAAACTAGACTCCAAACTTTGTTTCAAAAACAACTAAGTACAAAAATAACAAAGGGGGACCCATTTTGACCAAGGCAAAAGATGGGGTGGTTATGCAAGGCATAACAATAGTAAAGAAGCAATGGTAGCCATAGCATCGGTAGCTTTGTTATCAATCCTAGGGATTTGATCAAATTTAATGTCAAAAAAATATTTCTTGACATCATTAATCATCCTTTTATAGGGCATCATTTTATCATCCTTTGTTTGGTAATCACCATTGACCTGATTAATGACTAATTGAGAATCCCCGTAGACTTGTCATTTTGTAATTTTCTATTCTACAGCTATCTTGATGTCGATGATAAGTACTTCATATTATGTCGTGTTGTTGGTGCAAGGGAATATCAATCGTTATTATTTTGGAATAGTGTTCCCTTGGGGAGTGATGAATAGAATTCTCGCTCCTAATTCGTGTTGAGTATATGAGCCATAAAAATACAACACTTACTGCTTTGTTGTTACAGTTAGGACATCCACATCTGGAAATTCAACGTGTAGGGGATGATCATCATGAATCAGTGCCTCCACTACTTTTTCGGCGATAAATTTCCCTTTGATTGCTTTTTTGTCAACATATTGGATATCAAATTCACTGAGTATCATTACCCATTTGGCTAATCTTCTCGTCAGATTTGATTTGCTAAGGAGATATTTCAGTAGATCTATCTTGGCTATGAGCTTGATTGTATGAGTCAGCATATAGTGCCACAATTGTTGTGTAGCGAACACTACTGCTAAACTATATTTTTCAATGGATGTATAGTTGATTTCATAACCATTTAGAGTTCTACCGATATAATAGATTTCTCTCTCTTTTCATGTTGAATCTTCTTGTGCCAACAAAGCTCCCAATGATCGATCAGTGGTGGCTATCTACAATAAGAGAGGCTTTCCTTCTATTGGTTGTGCTACGAATGGTGGAATCATTAGGTATTGCTTTAGTTGATTGAAATCTACCTCACATTTCTCATCCCATTAAAAGGAAACATTCTTGTGCAGCAAGTGGGTAAAAGGATGCGTCTTATCAGCCATTTGTGATATAAATCTTCTCATTGACTATAATCTGCCTTGAAGGGATCTTAACTGACTGATATTCTTTGGAAGCAACATTTCCATGATAGCTTTTACTTTTGTAGGATCCACTTCAATACCTTTTTTTGACACTATATATCCCAATAGCTTTGTCGATGTTACTCCAAACACACATTTCTTTGGATTTAGGCAGATGTTGAAATTCTATAGTCTGGTCAAAATTTTATCTAATATCTCGAAATATCCTTCTCTAGTGAAATATTTGTCCAACAAGTCATCCACATAATCTTCCATAAAGTTATGAATCATATCATGAAATATGGTTGTCATGGCTCTTTGATATGCGGCCCCTGCATTCTTCAATCCGAAGGGCATGACATTCCAGTAGAAGGTACCCAAGGGCAAGTGAAAGTTGTCTTATCCTAGTCTTTAGGTGTTATCTTGATTTGATTATAGCTGGAAAAGAATCTAGGAGTGACAACATGCCATGACCTATTGTTAATTATGCAATGATATCAATGTTTCGCAAGGGAAAATCATCTTTTGGACAAGACTTGTTGAGGTCTCTGAAGTCTGTACAAATATGTATGCTACCATCAAGCTTAGAAATAGGTACAATGTTGGATATCCAATTTGCATAATCAATGTGTCTAATGAATCCTACATCCAATAATTTCTTTATATTTTCCTTCACCAACAAGGCGATATGGGGATGCATTTTTCAACTTTTTCTTGACTGGTTTGACTCCTGGAGAGGGATAAATGGTGCATGATGAGATCTAGGTTTATCCCTAGCATTTTTGCATATGACCAAGCAAATTTTATTTTCCTCTCCTCAAAGAACTTGACAAAATTAGGCTTCTCTTGTGTTGTCAAAGATTCTACTAGATGGAGAGTTTTCACTATGTCTACATTACCGATATTGATGGATTGTGTTGGCTCAATCAAAACCTTGGATATTTCTTGGAAGTGCTCTAGAAGAGTGTCAACTTTCCCATCCTTCAATGCCTCTGAGAGGTTTTCACCATTAGATGTGCTCTTTATTTTTATTCTTTCTTGATCTTATACTGCCATGGAATGGTTTTCACTATTAGATCCTTCTTTTGTTTTACTCATTTTGTAGCTGGTAAATTTGGCACTCCCTTGTTTGGATGCTTCGTTATGATGTTCGATGGTGGAATCTATTTCATGATTAACAATGCAGAGGAATTTGACCAGTGCCTCATCATTTGAAAAGGTGGGGCTATTGATAGGCTCAATTTGGTCCCAATCTATGAGTTCAGGATGCTCCAATGGTGGGGAATCATCTGATGGGTTCAAGTCAGAGGTCATAAGAATTCTTATGGTGATATCGTCATTGAGAAATACTATGGAAAGGTTGATGTCTATGATGTTACTCTCTTCTAATTGATCCATCTCGCTCGAATTATGATCGTCTTCACTTGAGCCATCGATATTTTGTGATTCTAATTCAAGTGGTCTCAGCCCTGAACCTTGTCCCTCCTCGAGTTTGGGAGTATACTTGTGTACCACATCAATGTCCTTATCATGACAAGACTCTTATGATAGTGAATCCTGCTCATATTCATTGGAATCAGTTTCATAGTGATCGCTTTCTTGGAGTTGTAGGATCCGTTCAACAAACTTTTGTTTTAGGTCCTCCTTTTGTTTCTTCATCCTTTTGATGCTCTTTGTATCCCAACCCTGTCTTATCTTTTGGATTCGTTATGATGGGTTGGATGGGTTCTACAATACCTTCTTTCCTTTTTCCAATAGGTCCTTTTCCCTCATATTCCATTTTTTCCAAGATTGTGAATCCTTTGCCATACTGTGTGGTTTGGACATTAACCATTGTTGCTTGAGAATTAGTTTCATCCTTGTAGATCCAATTTAGAATATCCTCGTCATCAAATTCCTCTACTTGAGTTCTTTCTTTTATGAATCGACCATCAAAAAGTGTGACCGGTTGTGAGGATGGTTGTGAGGATAGTTGTGATGAGGTTGATGGTTGACCATAGGATTTTGTTGAAGTTAACCATGAGAGGTAGAGGGATTGTTCAATGGAGTATTCACCCACACCTTTGTCTTTGACCTGGAATTTCTTCTCAATCTATTTGGCCAAAGTGTTGATCTGGGCTTCAGGGTTGATGGATACAAAAGGGGTGGCTTCTTCCTTTTTCTCTAGCTATTTGGATGAGGAACTTGGTTGGCTTCCTTCATTAGAAGATGTGGTTAGCAGATTTGACAATGGATTGGATTGACTTGAATTTTTGGGGATATCAAATGTGGAATCAAGAGCTTCTTAGTTATGAGGCACAAATACATCTTGGATAGCCTTAAGGTTATTGCAATGTTGAGGACTATTAGAATCAGTAGGGATCGTAATCTCTTGGCCTTTACAAGGAAATTTCAGACAGTGATGGTATGTTGAAGGGATAGCCTACATTTCATGGATCCAAGGACGACCCAAGAGTATATTATATGTCAAAATATTTATCCAAAACATGGTAGGTCATATCTTTTTGAATTGGCCCAACTTGAATTCGCAATACAATTAAGCCCTTTGAGGCTCTCTCCCCATCATCATAAGCTTTGATGGTGATCTTTTTCCTTGCATCTATTGCATTTTTAGAGAACCCTAGTGCACGTACAAGTTTTAAGGTGCATATATTAAGACCGGCTCCTTCGTCTATTAGGATGTGCTTGACACGACTTTTCTGTATTAGGACATCGATAGGAAGGGTTGCATTATGAGGATGGGTGAGAGATACATCATCATTTTCTGAAAAGGATAAGCAATGAGGTGCAACTAGATGTCCCACCATGGCTTGGAAAGTGCATACTTCCAAATTATTTGGTACTGTTGTATCAACTAGGGATTTTTCCAAGATCTCCTTGTGGGCGGGTGATATTTTATGGAGCTCCAATATTGATATTTGCACAAGAATCTTTTGGAGTTGATCAACAATGTTATATTTATGAGATGGGGCAGCAGGTGTTTTGGAAGTGCTACCTTTTAAAACATATTTGGTTTGTGCCCTTGTGGTCACGTTTATGGGAACACTTTCTTATTTTCCTTTGATCTTGATGACATTAATTTGATTATCTATTACAGCCATGTCTTGTTGGATATTATGGACTTTAATGGAGGGAATTTTGGCATCATTGATTAGGTGGTTGGTTGCAACAAGGTCTAGTTTTTTATTGATCTCAATGTCATTTATATGATCTTCAACGACTGAAATATGATAGATGGTGGTGTCATGAACATAGTTCACACTTTTTCCTTTTTCGTTCATGGTAGAAGATTCCCCTTTATCATAATTTGGCAAGGGGTTTTTGAGTACAACATGATCAGTGTTTGTTTTGGGTTCTTCTATTTGTATGATCTTATTGTCAATCAAGTCTTGTATCTTATGTTTTAATTGCATGCAACTATTGGTTAGGTGACCTTTGCATCAATGAAATTCACAAAAGTGGGCCTCGTTTCACCACAACAATTTCACTTTGGGTTCAAAACCTCAGGTGTTGGATAGAGTGATGAGATTTTCCCCAAAAATCTCTTTCAATGTGGATTCATATGATTATCCCAAAGGTGTGAACTTTATGTGGTTGTTCAATGTTTGGTATCGTAGTCTAGGTGGAGGATTATTTTGGTTATTATTCTGATTGTTGTTTTGATTCTTGTTTTGGCTAGTATTGTTGTGATTTGGGGTTTGGTTGGTCTTGGGTGTGATTCCTGATAGATTGAAGACCGGTTTGGCATTATGTGTTTCAGCTGAAATATCATTGCCATTATTCTTGTATTTTTGCCAAAACTTTGGTTTGTCATTATTGGAGGAATTGGTTGAATTGTTTTCGTTGTAAATTTTCAAGATTCCTTGCTTGACCAAAGCTTCCTCAATTTTAATCCCATTTTCAATTAATTTCTCAAAAGTTGGAGGACATTGTAATTCGAGCCTATAACTCATATCATCATTTAAGTTGTCAATGAATACCTCCATCTTTTCTTTTTCTGGTATGGGACAGTGGTACCTTGCAAATAGTCTCTTCCACCTTTGCAAAAATACTAGGAATGATTCCCCTTTCTTTTTTTCGACATTGCAAAGGTCCTTCAATGTGATCTCATGTTGAATGCTATAAGAATATTGAGTGATAAATTTTTTGACTAATTCCTTAAAATATTTGATTCCTTGAGGTAATTGCGAGAACCATTGCATACATTGCCCTCCCAAACTGTGTGGGAATAGTCTCATGAAGTATGTTTCCTCGTGGGAAAATTCAAGACTCATTGTTCAAAATTCCCTTATATGATCTATTGGATCTATTTTTCCATTGTATTTATCAAATTTAGGTAATTCACAATGTTTGGGGAATGGTATCATGTTGACACGAGGATCAAAAGGGTAGGGGCATATATCTTGTATCAAGTATCTCTTAGTGGTTCCGATTTGCATGTTTTACATTTGTTGTTGGAGGGTTTGTATTTTTTGTGTTAAGGTAGCCATGGGGTCATTGGTTCTTGCTTCATTCCTTGTTTTAGTTTGTGTTTCAGTTTATGTCTTCTTAGGAGTTCTTTGCAATTTTGTGATATCAAAATCCTCAAGAAGTTTGACTCCTTTGTTTGCTAACATCAAAAGGTGTTTCTCACCTTCCTTTTCAAAGATCCTCTCCATTAATTTATTAAAGTTGGGATCTTGTTCTGCTTGTTCTATGGTTTCATTTTTTATTTCTTCTATCGCATCTCGATGAACTCTGGAAAAGGGATTCTCTTCTCTTTCAGCCATGGTGTTTTGTTCTTTAATTTCTTTTTGCTCAAGTTTTTTCTTTTGCAATCTCGTTAAAATAGGCATACAAGTGATGAAAATGTTCTAAGCTTTTGATCAAAGTTTGGGAGTGCCAAAAGGACTAATTTAAATCTAATTAAGCAAGTTTGTTTCAGGATGAAGGATGATGAATCCTAATAGTCAAATGCAACTACTAATCAGAAATAGGTGTGATGATGAGGCACTTTTGGGATGTTTGATCAAAGTTTAGATGAGGGATTTTCACTTGAAAATTTTGGTTTCAACAATTTTGATACTTTGGTATGACTAAAGAAGGGTTCTAGACTAAGAAAGATCTTGAATTGAGAGTTTAAAACTTGAATAGAAAATAATTTTAGCTCTCTGGTTTAAACTTTTCTGGATGCACTAGAATAGTGCATAGATGCGCCAAAAGCCAAATGCGTCGAAAAAGCACATGTATGCGCTAAAAGATTTCAGGTTTGCACCAGAATAGTAAATAGATGTGTTGCAAGAGTACACAAATGTGCTAAAATAGGGAATGAATGTGCCAGAATAGTAAATATATGCACTAGAACATGATAGGTATGTGCCAGAATAGCAGATCGATGTGCTAAAACATGGCAGGAATGCGTCAGGGCAGTAAATAGATGTGTTGATCTAGAAAAAAAAAATTGGTTTTTGACAGTTTGATTGATTTTTCTGGTTTTCTGGCAGTGAATTGGGTTGTTAGGTTGGATGCTCTTCTGAATCAATGGTTGTATATTTCAGAGTGTGATTTTTTTTTTAATGTTTGTTTAAAAACATATAAGTAAAACACATCAAACAAGTACAATCCTAAGTTGTGTAAGACAATATTTACTAGATTCCCACTTGGATTGCTCCAGCTATGCTTACTTTTGGTGAATGATTAGAGGCTTGACCACACTGGCTCCCCCTTGCATTGCATTCACTTCTCAGGTCAGACAAGCCTCATTTTTCATGAATCTCCCATGACAAACTTCTCATTTCTACCAAAAGCCACAAGAATATGGGATGGCTTCAGAATGACCATTCTTGCACAAGCAAATAGAAAAGGAAATTTTGGATTACTACAACAAAGGGTTCTAGTAGGGGAATTTCATTTGTGGGGGATCATCCATACGACAAGAGACCATTCCTTCCCTTCTTTTTGAAATAATTCTTGTGATACTTGAACTTTCCTCAAGTACCCACACTTTTATACCGGTTGGAATTCGCTTGGCTTTAGCGTGTTACCGATTGGGTCGTTCCCTTGGGTGATTACTTTTTCCCACCAGGCAGGCCCTCTAAGGATAAAATACATTAAAAAGAATGGGTTTGGCTTTCTAATCACCCAGTTAAGGGGAGAGCATACATGCCTACCACTCCATAAACACAGCAAGCATGGTGTTCAATTATCCTTCTAATTAAGCTATGTTCCTAACTTAATCAAAAGAAATGACAATAAATTCAACCCTACAATCAATTGTTAGTAGTTTCAACTTTGAATTCTTCGATAGTGTTCTTTATGGTTTCAGCAAAGTTTCTGACTGTGTGTAAGATTCCTACAAAACAAAGAAACACAAATCAGTTTTTGGAATTTGGAAAATTTACAACAAAAACTAGATGCACTATTACAGTAATCGAATGCACTAAAACTCAGACCGACTATGCTAAAATATTGAATGCGCTAAAAGAAATACTAAATGCGCTAAAGGACAGACTAAATGCGCTAAACTGGAAAAGTATGGAATGAAAAGTAAAACTACTTGATGCACTAAAAGAACAATCAGGCGTGTTGAAACAGTGACCCGATACGCCAAAAGAACCACCAAATGCATCGAAATAGTGACTCGATGTGTCGATAAATCTACCAAATGTGCTAGAGAAAAATTCAGATGCGCTATTTCGGAGTTTTCAATGAAACTTGCAAAGAAAAACTCAACAGAAAAATAGATTAAAAAAGGGGCTAGGCCTCATGGTGGGTGCCAATTTATGTGTGGATTTAAAATAGTGGAGTAATTAGTAAAACTAAACACACATCAATGAAATAGAAATAACAAAACAAGTTGCTATAACTATTCATTCAAAATCGTTCCATTTTCCTCTATTCTCAGTGATCTCTCAATTCATGCTCTCAGATTTGTATATTGCACATGAATCTACAAGATGGAAACCTAAGAAACGAGATGTTATATGAAATGTAAAGCTAAATTCCTACATCTACATGTTTTTGATATTTTTGATTGAAATGTTAAATGATATGATGGAATGTTGCTATATTCGAAATGATGCTAAAATGATTGTTATGATTGAAGATGCAATTCTAAATAGAATGATATATGGAAATGCAACAATTAAGATGCTAAGACTAAAATTGCCATTATAATACTAATATGAACTAAAAATACCAAATGCTAACTAAAATGCTCTCAAAATGCTCTCAATTGCTAATAAGATTTATGTAGCATAAGTTTATGATCAAATCCTTCTTCTTTTTGTGTTGTAGAATTGCCTTTTATTTATAGATTTTTCCAAGCTTGGGATGAGGTGGAAGAGATGAACGGTTGAGATCATGATCCTGGGATATCAACGGTGGAGCACAAAGAGGTTGGAGGAATTCATGGAGGTTGCTCCATTTGCAAGAGCAAATCTTCCAAGTGTCAAAGAGCATCAATTGAAGGAAGGAGCCATGTATCTCCCAAGAGGTTAGGAGGTTAGAAGAATATTTCTAATTTAGAAATTAGAAATAAAATAAATCATGTGGCATGTGATGATGAGGAGGGTAAGCTGGAGGAAGTTAGAGAAATATGGAGACATGTGCCAAATTTGAATTAAAAATTCAAATTTAATGAGGGGGATTAACTAAATGAAAAATTATTTAATTCATGCATTTAATTAATTTAAGAGGGAAAATGATTTTTGAAATAAAATAAATTAAGGGATGAACTATATAAATAAATTTATCAATTTATTTATGAGTAGAAGAATTAGGATTGATTAATTAAATATCAAGTATTTAATTAATCGTGCTCCAGACCATTTTTATGTGTATACAGAACTATAAGGTGATTTTAATTCTAAACATTCATGATCTACGTGAGGTTGTCTTGTAACTCACATATCAATATTCAAATTTTATGACTACTTATCAGACCCACCAAACATGTATACGAATTCATGATTTAGTCAAAGTATTTTAACTAATCCATTCAACCAGAGCCTAAATTAAAACACACATCAAAGCACAATGACAATGAAGATGAATGAAATGATCCTTGATTGAACTTTTCATTAATAATTCAAATACAATATAAACCTAGAGAGACAATTTAGACTCATGAGATATTCATTATTATCCATATATGCTTAGAAACCATACAATTAACAAAATTCACTTGCTAGACTCAAGACTTAAGATATAGACTACATATGTGTTCTAACGCATAATTTGGATCTAGAATTCAACAAGAGACCCGTACTAATGGCCCATAATTCCCTTTTATAAGAACAAGGGAGAAAAACAAGCTTCAACCCAAAAATTACACGTCACATTTTAATTTGACTACTTTATCAAATATTCCCTTGTGGAAAGTTACAAAAAACTAATTGAATATTTATCATTAAAACAAAAGCCTCCTTTCAGTCGGTGAAGAATTTTGAGCCTTCCAAAAGGCACATGTTGAAAAGAATAATCTTCTAACTGTTGCAGCATATTCATTCCTTTAAGAAAAATACAAAAGTGTGCAAAAGGTGGAAAAGGTGAATGAACATCCAAGTCAGCATCCTAGTCATTGAAAATCAACATTTACCTATAGTGTTTTTTGAATTTGAAGACACATATATGTTATGCATTGAAATTTCTTAGGCCAGACCTACACTATACGTACCAAGTTATATGTGTTCTCCATCTTTGTAATCATAAATCAAATTCATCAATAAATATCCTCTTCCACTGCTCATATTCTGCATCAGATGGCCTATTGAAATCAATGATTTCATCCATCTTCTTTCTATATGGAGAGTACTTTGTCATCACTAAATTGGATTCTTTGTCGAAATCTTCTACGAAACTAATAATGAAAGATAGTCTCTCAAGAGTATTCTTCAATATATCAATGTCAACATTCTCACAAATGAGAGTTGTTTGAGAAACAATAGTAGTGTCCACCTGATGCTTCCATGTTTGCAGGGGTTTCACTTCATCATACGTATGTTGAATATTGGGTAACAATTTCAAATCTACCTCATCATATTTGGCTTTCAATTCTTTAACCTTATGCACCAAAGGAGTAGCATACCCTTGAAATTGTTGTTCTTTAATCTCGCCAACAAATTTATAAGTTGGGACCACCCTTGGATATTTTTCCTCTTGTTGTTTAGCCCCAATTGCCATGAGTTTTAAATTACCAATCCTAGGAATCCACTTATCCAGGATTGGGATAGAAATATCCTTATCTCTTTGGGATAACCTTATTGCTTGTAGCATCAAAGAATAATTTGCATGAACACTATTTAATTTGCTCTAAATTTTCTTATTCATATGTTTGAGTATTGTATGAACAATTATGGAATTGATCGCTTACATGGTGTCTTGAGCTTGTTAGAGCAATTTCTTATACACATCAATTTGTAAGATCAATTGTGCTTTGGTAGGCTCATTTGATGGAACTGCACCTGATGTGCTTGGTTCCTCTATTGTAAGTGGTTCCTAACTCATGTTATATGGCACCATTGCCAAGGATTGTTCTGGTGGAACAGGAGGTTGAGGTTGTGCCATTGGAGATGTGGGTAGTACATGACTTGAGCTAGTTGGGCCTTGTGCCCACAATAATTTTATCTACTCATTGTACAATTCCACCTCAGTTTCTAGTACTGCCACCTTTTGCTGACTCACATTATATTCATCAACCAGTTCATTGTACTTACCCCTAATCGTATCCCTTTCAAGAGTAAAGCTCTCAATTGTTGCTTTAAAATTTTTACAACATTTACCATCATATCAGTTGCTTCCAAGGTTGGAGTGTCAGAGACTCTCTTTATAACCAATTGTCCACTGAAGTCAGTTGGCTCATCAACTACTAGATTTCTAGATCCCAAAGATAGTGACCAGACTGCCAATGCATCCCATTCTTCACTAAATGTTGATCCTTGAAGTGCCAATTTTGCCTCTTCTTCACTTTGAAACAGGGGCTTTCCAGACCTCGTTATGGTGTTTAGCACTACTGTGTTGGCAATATCCCACTCAGATAAAAGCAACACACCACTACTTTGCACAAGTTATCTAGCCTCCTTAGTTGTAATGCTTTCGAACTCCTCCTTCATAACTTTCCTTATATTTGCCTGAATAGTAACTTCAAGGAGTTCCAGGTGTAAGCTCCTTTCTCTGGCCACATTTTTTGCATATTTTGGGTTTTTTCCCTCCAAATGAAGTCCTTGAATGCCTTGGTTTCAATATTAAAATCATCTTCCATAAATGCTTTGCAAGCCTCCTGCCTCAAATCATCTACACTATTTAAACCACTAAGATCAGTCTTTCCAAGTCTAAGGAAACTTTCTCTTGAACTAGAGGAAACCTCCCTTATGGTAGAAGGCATTCCCTACTACATTTCTTTAGGAGTAATAAGAATATCACCCTCCTTTGTATCAAGGTAGTCAACTACCCCTTTAACCTCAATATTTTATTTATTAGCAAGTGGTTGTTGTGGTGGAGCAAGACTTCCAAGGGGTACATCAATCACAATGGATGGATCTTGTCTTGGGGATGGAAGTACCGATCTCTCAAGAGAAGTTGCCCCTGATCCCTCCGACATAGTAGGGGTTGGAAATGTTCTCCTTTTCTCTACTGTCTTCTTCTTCCTAGAGTATATTCTTATTTTTTGTGGCGGTTGGTAAGAGGGTCTCTCCTCTAATACTACAATTGGCTTCCTCAACTGCCATTGATTTCCCTTTATATGTAACCACATGCTCTTCCCTTAAGACACCCACTATGCCCTCAAAATTATTCATAACATGCATAATTCTATTGAATTCGCCCTTAATATTGGGCATAGGATCATAGTTGGGATTGGATTTCTTAACATTATCCACCATCTTATTGAAAGCCAGATACTTTTCTTTCCTCACCTCTTTCTCTTGAAAGTCAAAAACATTCCTGATTACATCCTCAGAATAGTAAAATTTGTGCACAAAAGAGCCACTTATATGCTTTGACTTCATTGTAGCAATAAAACCCTCAGGATCATGATTTCTTGGGCATATAGTTTTCAATTTGCATGGTGCAAGAAGATGCACCAAGTCCTTCCATCCTCCCTTTATTATTACAAAATCATAAAATGGTGTCCATTCTGGGAAGAAAGAGCCCTTTTTCAATGTCTCGGGCAGGTGTACCATTTGAGCTCCTCCTAATTGCCTCATAACCTCTAGAAATATGATCCTTGATGACACAACTCTTGGTAACACATAAGGATTCACACATGTGCCATAAACTCTGAAGATTGTTGAGATAGGATATGGGATTATATCCCCCTAATTATGGCTCAAATTTAGATCTGCTCTCCTTTCCATGGGCCTCAGGATGTCATGGATTTCCTTGGGGATCCTAGGTGGATCATATACTAGGAACCTTCTTAGTTTAGATGCAAAGGAATTATGGAAAACCACATAATCAAATTTATTGTCATCTCTATCAAGAATTTGGGTCCAACATTCGACAAGTAAATAAATATCATCTTCTCTTTTCTTCAATGTCATATCCTTCTCAAAATTCTTCTCACCTTTATACAAGAATATATGCATTAAGAGAGAATACCACTAGAAATATACCCAGTCCTTTCCACTTTTTAAATAAACCAAACCCTTGTGCATGTGTTCCAACAAATAGGTAGCATATTCATAAACTACATTGAATGTTGGGTGTTGAAAATGTGCTGCCATATAGCTATACTCCTTTGGTAAGGTGTCAGGTAGAGTAAAATCAATTATTTGACATAAGGAGTATACAATCTTCTTGAAGTAATTAGCAAAATATCTCATGGGAAAGGGTTCTAATTCATCCTTACCAATCCTTATTTTCTTTTGATTCTTCCTAGTCCCAGTACAAGCAGTGTGTATAGGTGACATTTTTATTCTGAGCAACACCCTGGTATTCTCATATTCCTTTTTAAAGAAATTCATATCAATGGGGATCATGCCCTTGTTCCATTCATGAAGTTGGAAGATCTCTGTAATTTCTTCTCGAATTATCTATAACATTTCTTTGCCATCAAATTCTCTAACAACTCTAGAAACTGGGTCATATATTGTAGAAATAAGTTTTAATAGATCGACATCCATGTATACATTGGGAACTACCAACTTTCCCATGTCTAATCTCCAAGTATTGCAAATAGGAACCCCAAGATTTCTATTTATGAACCAGTGCTAGAACAATTTCCATCCAGTGAAAGGCACTTCAACATCCTTAATAGAGCACTACTTGTCCATTAATCCTTCTTTGATTCTAGGGCCATAGAAAAAAACTCTTCCCTCAACCTTTTTATTTGTGGAGGGTTTTAACTAGTCAATTATATCTTGGGAGAGAAATCTACACGGGGTTGTAGAGCTAGCAGTTTGTGTTTTGGGCGCCATTGGTGGTGAAACAAGTTCAAATCAATTTTAGGGTTTTGGCACAAAAGAAATAAAACCTAGCTATTCAATTCAAATCTATGGCTCGGCTCGAGAGTGCAAAATTCAAAAGGTTTGACAGAATTGTGACCTTTTTAAAACAAATTCAAACCTTGGTAAATCAATTAAAACAAAGCATAAAATCCAATTCGACTAAAAGCACAGTGAATTTTAACCCTAATTCCAAATAGTTTGAATAAAGTACAAAAACTATGTTTATTTTACTTACGGCCTTTATTCGCAAGAAACCCTAAATTGGTCACGTTAAACTCTGCAAATGCCTTTTCTCAATTTACTATGCGATCCAAATTTGTTTGCAATTCTCAATTATGTGGAAACCAATAAATTACATCCAGTTTGAGTGAAATTGGGTAGCTTTAGAGGTCATTTTTTCCATTACTTCTTGCTCGCACAAATCAAAAATGGCTATCATGTCTATACCCTTAATTTTGAATGTCTACCCTTATCTCCCAGTGAGACGGCTTTTCTAACGGCTCAAATTGAGTCAATGATTTTTGAATTTCCATCGTTGTAGTGTGCCACCTCATTGGCCAATGAGATTATACCAATTGGACATCAACTCATTTTCTCCTAGGCTCCACTTTCTCTTTCTCCACACGACCTTAGAATCCATATGGCGATAGCCCATTGACCTTGCGGCTTTTATTAAAGCAATATTTTAATCATGCAAGGTGAGTGGGAAACAACTGTGATTCAATCTCACCATCGCATCTTGGTTGTTGGTATTAAAGCTTAAGATGTCGGATTCAACAGTAAAGACTAGGGCCCATAGCTAGGGTGGTATACATGTCAATAGCCCACTGACCCCACAACTTCTTCATGATGTCACCAACACTCCTCGCAGGGCTCACAGGGAACGATCAGGATCAACCCTTGAGATTGAATGATCATCAAATATCTACACATGCAACAAATTCATTATTTAAACATGAGGCCATGACTAAGTTGATGAGACTTAACCTTCGAGGAGAAAGACTTAATACCTATCTTTAAACATTAATTATTTAGCTCGACTATGGAAAAATTAAAATGATAAACTTGCAGATGGTGATCAATGGACCTAGACAAAAGGGGTCGATGTGAATAACGATTTCAATGGCTTGAGTTATAACTTAAGTGACCGATAATCGGGTGTGATAGGTCAATAGAGAATTATAACATTTAATGTTCATGACTATACGAATTTTGAAAAGAGGTTTTTAACCTAAAACTCTAAGCCTTGCCCTCTAATACAAAAGCTTAGAATCATGACAAGGCAAGACACACCACAAATTTTTCAAAAAAAATCAGTAGCTCTACCAATGGCTCATGCTCGAGGACGCATACCCCTAGTTGGTATGGAGATAAACCAAATCTCATGGTGAAGCAAACCAACACAGAGAGACAAAAAACCCAGGAGCTTTCTTGGACAAGGCAAGCAAACACACCAAACCTATGTACACAAATTACAAGAATATACAATGTACATGGAAGATCATCCATTTCATGAGAAATAGGACTTCAAGAACTATCCATGTACAAGTAATTCTAGAACTTCACCCAACAAGGATTGTAAAAAATGTGAATCCTCTCCACATGTATCTACAATCAAATATGGCCCAAGCCACCGAGGATGAAACTTCTCGTGTTTTCCTTTGTCTTCCATCCTTGCATTCCACATTAAGACCATGCATCCAACTTCAAATTTCCTTTCAATGGCCCTCTTCTCATATAGATTCTTGACTTGAAGTTGCAGCTTCTCATTTCTTTTATGAGGTCCTCTTCTAGTTTCATCAAGCTCAATTTTCTCTTTCATTCTATGTTACATCTCATCACATACATCAGTATCACACTCTTGAACAAACTTGTACATCTTTAACAAGTTATTGTGAGGAATCCTTACTTATACCACATACACAAGGTTAAATGGTGATTTCCCAATAACTTTCTTGACTGTGGTTCTATCTGCCTATAATGCAAGCTGCAGTTTTGAATCCCAAGCCTTCTTGTTCTTCTCGATTACTCATTTGATGATCTTCATCAAACTCTTGTTGCTGGATTTTTCTTGTCCATTCCCTTGTGGGTGATAAGGAGATGAGTAGGAGATAAATATTCCATGCTTATTGCAAAAGTCAGTAAACTCTCCAGATCTGAAGCACATGGCACTATCAGAAATCATTCTTTCTGGGACTCTTAATCTAATCAATATGATTCATCAAGAAATCAATTACCACTTTGCTTGTTTCCTTCCTTGTGGGAATTGCTTCCAATCACTTTGTAAAGTAATATGTTTCAATAAGAATCCATGAATTTCCCCCACTTGAATTCTCTGACATCTCACCAATAAAATCAATTCCCCATTGTTGAAAAGGAGCCTAAACTAAAACTGGCCTAAGATGCAGATTACCAAAAAAAATTAACTTATCTATGAATCTTTGACAAGCATCACACTTCTTAACAAACCCATGAACATATTTAAACATAGTAGGCCACTAGAACCCCACTCTTAGTATCTTTTGAGCAATTGTTTTTGTCATGTAGTGACCACCACATACTCCTTCATGCATTTCAATCAAAAGGTATTTTCCATGATCTCCATCTACACATCTAAGTAATACACCTTCTGGGCTTCTCCACCAGATTTCACCATCAATAATGATATATTTGATAGCCTACAATTTGAGAGTTCTTCTTTCATTATTAGGCATTCCTTTAGGGCACTACATTGTCTGCAGGTATTCCAAAATTCTCTTGCACCATCCACAAGTTTGCCTATCACATATGGGTGCAACATTTTCATGTTCAACTTAATTTATCTGATTGGCTTCCAAGTTGGTCTCAGCCATCAACCTTGCCAGACCCTAACCTCTCACCAGCTTAGTAATCTAGATATCAATATTGAATTCTCAGATCGTATTGATCCATCTACATCTTCGACCTATGGTCTCCTGTTGAGTGAAAATATCCTTAATTGTCGCACTTGGAACATCTGCTACAATAGTTGCTCCCATCAAATATGTCCTAAATTTTTTTACAAATTTGACCAATGCATAAGCCTAATTCTCTATAGCATCATACTTAAGCTCAACGGCTTGCAAATATTTGTTGAAGAAAGCAATAGGCTGCTCAAAGCCTTCATCATTTTTCTGTAATAGCACTCCTGCCATAGTATGGAATGAAGTAAAAGTGAATAGTTGAAATGGCTTTGAATAGTCAAAGGATTTGAGCATAGGTGCTTCCTTGATGGCATCCTTTATAGCTTGAAAGGCTTTGGTAGGCTCTTGTGTCCATGCTACCCTTTCTCCTTTCTTCATCATTTTAGAGACAAGCCTGGCAATTTCAGCAAAGTTAGTGACAAACCTTCCCAAAAAATTAATTTTCCCAAAAAATAATTGAATAACCTTTGCATTTCTAGGTTGTGGGATTTTATCTTTAGCTGCTACATGTTTAGGATCAATCTTGGCCTCTTCTTTAGACACAATGTATCCCAATAGTTTACCTTCCTTAAACCCAAAAACACATTTCTTAGGATTCATACAAATCCCATATTCAAGAGCTCTAACAAATATTTTCTCCAAGTGGGAACAATGATCTTCTTCCTTATTGTTGTGAGCAGTCAAGTCATCCTGATATATAGCTAGGAATAGATCAATAAAATTTCCAAAGGTTGCATCCATGGCTCTTTGAAATGTTGCACCTGCATTGATCAAACCAAATGACATTCTCACATACACATAGGTTCCCCAAGGTGTAGTTAATGTAGTCTTATATTGTTTAGATTCTTTCACCATGACTTGATTGTAGCCTAAGAACCCATCCATCATTGATAGAAATTCACACCCTGTCACCTTCTATAACATAGCCCCCATATTAGGCAAAGGATAGTTGTCTTTCAAGGATGCTACATATAGATTCCTAAAATCAACATAAAGCCTCAGGTCACCATTCTTTTTTCTGACTGGAACCAAGTTTGAAACCCATGAAGAATGCCTAATAGGCCTAATATTCCAAGCACCCCTTAACTTTGGGAGTTCCTCTTGCATTTTAGGTTGAAGTGTGGGATTTATTGGTCTCTACTTCTGCATAAAAGGTTTTACATCAGGCTTCAAAGGTATCTCATCCTGAAAAAGATCTTCCCTGTAAGCCTTTAGGTCATCGTATCACCAAGCAAACATATGTCTATACTTTCTTAACAAGGCAATCAACATGGTTCTAACATGAGGCTTCATTTTCTTTCCTATGTATACCTTTTTGGGAGAATTCTCAATTCCTAAGTTGATTTCTTCCAAATTTTCCTTTTGGGAAGATGTCTGTTTAACATTTGTTTTATCAGGGCCATCAAAGACCCTTTCTAATGCAACTAATCCTTTGGGAATCTTATTAGTTTTCAGTTGGATTACTTCATTACCAAATAGTGTTTCTTTTCCATCTACTTCCACTACCAATGAATTGAAATCAATCTCTTGACTTTCATATTGATCAATACATAGAAAAACGGTGAGAAACCAAATCCCATGATTTAGCATACCAACACAGAGAGACAAAAAAACCAGGAGCTTTCTCGAAAAAAGGAAAGAAAACACACCAAACCTATGTAAACTAATTACAAGAATATACAATGTACATGGAAGATAATCCATTTCATAAGAAATAGGACTTCAAGAACTATCCATGTGCTAGCAGTTCTAGAACTTCACCCAACAAGGATTGTAAACAATGTGAATCCTCTCCACGTGTATCTACAATCAAATATGGCCCAAGCCACCAAGGATCAAACTGCTCGTGTTTTAATTTGTATTACATCCTTGCATTCCACATTAAGACCATGCATCCAACTTCAAATTTCCTTTCAATGGCCTTCTTCTCATATAGATTCTTGACTTGAAGTTGCAACTTCCCATTTCTTTTATGAGCTCCTCTTCTAGTTTCATCAAGCTCAATTAGCTCTTCCATTATGTGTTGCATCTCATCACATACGTCAGTATCATACTCTTGAACAAACTTGTACATCTTTAACAAGTTGTTGTGAGGAATCCTTGCTTCTACCCCATACACAAGGTTAAATGGTGATTTCCCAATAAATTTCTTGACTGTGGTTCTATCTGCCTATAATACAAGTTGCAGTTTTGAATCCCAAGCCTTCTTGTTCTTCTCGATCACTTGTTTGATGATCTTCATCAAACTCTTGTTGTTGGATTCTGCTTGTCCATTCCCTTGTGGGTGATAAGGAGATGAGTAGGAGATACATATTCCATGCTTATTGCAAAAGTCAATAAACTCTTCAGATCTAAAGAACATGGCACTATCAGAAATAATTATTTCTGGGACTCTGAATCTAATCAATATGATTCATCAAGAAATCAATTACCACTTTGCTTGTTTCCTTCCTTGTGGTAATTGCTTCCAATCACTTTGTAAAGTAATCTGTTGCAACAATGATCCATGAACATTCCCCACTATAATTCTCTGACATCTTGCCAATAAAATCAATGCCCCATTGTTGAAAAGGAGCTTGAACTGAAACTAGCCTAAGAGGAAGATTACCAAGAAATTTTAACTTATCAGTGAATCTTTGACAAGCATCACACTTTTTAACAAACCTATGAGCATCTTTAAACATAGTAGGCCCCCAAAACTCCGCTCTTAGTATCTTGTGAGCAATTTTTTTTGTCATGTAGTGACCTCCACATGATCCTTTATACATTTCAATCAAAAGGTGTTCTGCGTGTTCTCCATCTACACATCTAAGTAATACACCTTCTGGGATTCTCCACCAGATTTCACCATCAATAATGATATATTTGATAGCCTACAATTTGAGATTTCTTCTTTCATTATTGCGCATGCCTTCAGGGATCTGCATTGTCTGCAAGTATTCCATAATTCTCATGTACCATCCATAGGTTTGCATGTCACATATGGGTGCAACATTTTCATGGTCAACCTGATTTATTTGATTGGCTTCCAAGTTTCTCTCAACCATCAACCTTGCAAGACCCTAAACTCTCACCAACTTAGTAATCTAGATATCAATATTGAGTTCTTGGATCGTATTGATCCATCTACATCTTCGACCTGTGGTCTCCTGTTGAGTGAAAATATCCTTAATTGTTGCACTTGGAACATATGCTACTATAGTTGCTCCCATCAGATATGTCCTAGAATTTTTTACAACCTTGACCAATTCATAAGCCTTCTTCTTTGTAGCATCATACTTAACCTCAACATCCTGTAAAGATTTTTTGAAGAAAGCAATAGGCTGCTCAAAGCCTTCATTGTTTTTATGTAATAGCACTCCTGCCATAGTATGGAATGAAGCAAAAGTGAATAGTTGAAATGGCTTTGAATAGTTATGGGATTTGAGCATAGTTGCTTCCTTGATGGCATCCTTTATAGCTTGAAAGGCTTTGGTAGGCTCTTGTGTGTATGCTACCCTTTCTCCTTTCTTCATCATTCTAGAGATAGGCCTAGGAATTTCAGTATAGTTAGTGACAAACCTTCTCATAGAATTAATTTTCCCAAAAAATGATTGAATCATCTTTGCATTTCTAGGTTGTGGGATTTTATCTATAGCTGCTATATGTTTAGGATCAATCTTGGCTTCTTATTTAGACACAATGTGTCCCGATAGTTTACCTTCCTTAACCCCAAGAGCACATTTCTTAGGATTCATAGAAATCCCATATTCAAGAGCTCTAACAAATAGTTTCTCCAAGTGGGAACAATGATCTTCTTCCTTCTCGTTGTGAGTAGTCAAGTCATCTTGATATATAGCTAGGAATAGATTAATAAAATTTACAACGGTTGTATCCATCGCTCTTTGAAATTTTGCACTTGCATTGATCAAACCAAATGGCATTCTCACATACACATAGGTTCCCCATGGTGTAGTGAATGCAGTCTTATATTGTTCAGATTCTTTCACCGTGACTTGATTGTAACCTAAGAACCCATCCATCATTGATAGCAATTCACACCCTATCACCTTCTATAACATAGCCTCCATATTAGGCAAAGGATAGTTGTCTTTCAAGGATGCTACATTTAGATTCCTAAAATCAACACAAAGCCTCAAGTCACCATTCTTTTTTTACTGGAACCAAGTTTGAAACCCATCAAGAATGCCTAATAGGCTTAATAATCCCAACATCTCTTAACTTTTTGCGTTCCTCTTTCATTTTAGGTTGAAGCATGGGATTTATTGGTCTCTAATTCTACCTAAAAGGTTTTACATCAGGCTTCAAAGGTATCTCATACTGAAAATGATCTTCCTTGTAATCCTTTAGGTCATCGTATGACCAAGCAAACACATCTCTATACTTTCTTAGCAAGGCAATCAATATGGTTCTAACATGAGGCTTCATTTTCTTTCCTATATATACCTTTTTGGGAGAATTCTCAATTACCAAGTTTATTTCTTCCAAATTTTCCTTGTGGGAAGATGTATGTTTAACATTTGTTTTATCAGGGTAATCAAAGATCCTTTCTAATGCAACTAATCCTTTGGGAATATTATTAGTTTTCAGTTGATTACTTCCTTCCCAAATAGTGTTTCTTTACCATCTACTTCCACTACCAATGAATTGAAATCAATCTCTTGACTTTCATATTGATCAATATAGTGCAAATGGTGAGAAACCAAATCTCATGGTGAAGCAGACCAACATAGAGAGACAGAAAACCCAGGAGCTTACCTAGACAAGGCAAGCAGAGACAACTATAAGAAAACACACCAAACCTATGTACACTAATTACAAGAATATACAATGTACATGGAAAATAATCCATTTCATGAGAAATAGGACTTAAGAACTATCCATGTACAAGTAGTTCTAGAACTTCACCAAACAAGGATTGTAAAAAATGTGAATTCTCTCCACATGTATCTGCAATCAAATATGGCCCAAGCCATCGAGGATGAAACTTCTCATGTTTTCCTTTGTCTTCCATCCTTTCATTCCACATTAAGACCATGCATCCAACTTCAAATTTCCTTTCAATGGCCCTCTTCTCATATAGATTCTTGACTTCAAGTTGCAACTTCCCATTTCTTTTAAGAGCTCCTCTTCTAGTTTCATCAAGCTCAATTAGCTCTTCTATTCTGTGTTGCATCTCATCGCATACATCAGTATCATACTCTTGAACAAACTTGTACATATTTAACAAGTTATTGTGAGGAATCCTTGATTTTTCCCCATACACAAGTTTAAATGGTGATTTCCCAAAAACTTTATTGACTGTGGTTCTATCTGCCTATAATGCAAGCTCCAATTTTGAATCCCAAGCCTTCTTGTTCTTCTCGATCACTCGTTTGATGATCTTCATCAAACTCTTGTTGCTAGATTTTTCTTGTCCATTCCCTTGTGGGTGATAAGAATATGAGTAGGAGATACATATTACATGCTTAGTGCAAAAGCCAGTAAACTCTTCAGATCTGAAGCACATGGCACTATCAAAAATAATTATTTCTAGGACTTCGAATCTAATCAATATGATTAATCAAGAAATCAATTACCACTTTGCTTGTTTCCTTCCTTATGGGAATTGCTTCCAATCACTTTGTAAAGTAATATGTTGCAACAAGGATCCATGAATTTCCCTCACTTCAATTCTCTGACATCTTGCCAATAAAATCAATGCCTCATTGTTGAAAAGGAGCCTGAACTAAAATAGGCCTAAGAGGTAGATTACCAAAAAAAATTAACTTATCAGTGAATCTTTGACAAGCATCACACTTCTTAACAAACCTATGAGCATATTTAAACATAGTAGGCCACTAGAACCCCGCTCTTAGTATCTTGTGAGCAATTTTTTTTGTCATGTAGTGACCACCACATACTCCTTCATGCATTTCAATCAAAAGGTATTATGCATGATCTCCATTTACACATCTAAGTAATACACCTTTTGGGCTTCTCCACTAGAGTTCACCATCAATGATGATATATTTGATAGCCTACAATTTGAGAGTTCTTTCATTATTGGGAATTCCTTCAGGGCACTGCATTGTCTGCAAGTATTCTATAATTCTCCTATACCATCCATAGATTTGCATGTCACATATGGGTGCAACATTTTCATGTTCAACTTAATTTATCTGATTGACTTCCAAGTTGGTCTTAGCCATCAACCTTTCCAAACCCTAACCTCTCACCAGCTTAGTAATCTAGATATCAATATTGAATTCTCGAATCGCATTGATCCATCTACATCTTTGACCTATGGTCTTGTGTTGAGTGAAAATATCCTTAATTGTCGCACTTGGAACATCTGCTACAACAGTTGCTCCCATCAAATATGTCATAAAAAATTTTACAACCTTGACCAATGCATAAGCCTACTTCTCTGTAGCATCATACTTAAGCTCAACAACTTGCAAATATTTGCTGAAGAAAGCAATTGGCTGCTCAAAGCCTTCATCATTTTTCTGTAATAGCACTCCTACCATAGTATGGAATGAAGTAAAAGTGAATAGTTGAAATGGCTTTGAATAGTCAAGGGATTTGAGCATAGGTGCTTCCTTGATGGCATCCTTTATAGCTTGAAAGGCTTTGGTAGGCTCTTGTGTCCATGCTACCCTTTCTCCTTTCTTCATGATTTTAGAGATAGGCCTAGCAATTTCATAAAAGTTAGTGACAAACCTTCTCACAAAATTAAATTTCCCAAAAAATGATTGAATCACCTTTGCATTTCTATGTTGTGGGATTTTATCTATAGTTGCTACATGTTTATGATCAATCTTGGCCTCTTCTTTAGACACAATTTGTTCCAAAAATTTACCTTCCTTGACACCAAAATCACATTTCTTAGGATTCATAGAAATTTGATATTCAAGAGCTCTAAAAAATATTTTCTCCAAGTGGGAACAATGATATTCTTCCTTCTTGTTGTGGGAAATCAATTCATCCTGATATATAGCTAGGAATAGATCAATAAAATTTCCAAAGGTTGCATCCATGGATCTTTGAAATGTTGCACCTGCATTGATCAGACCAAATGACATTCTCACATACACATAGGTTCCCCATGGTGTAGTGAATGTAGTCTTATATTGTTCATATTCTTTCACCATGACTTGATTGTAGCCTAAGAACCCATCCATCATTGATAGCAATTCACACCCTGTCACCTTCTATAACATAACCTCCATATTAGGTAGAGGATAGTTGTCTTTCAAGGATGCTACATTTAGATTCCTAAAATCAACACAAAGCCTTAAGTCACCATTCTTTTTTCTAACTAGAACCAAGTTTGAAACCCATGAAGAATGCCTAATAGGTTTAATAATCCCAACATCCCTTAACTTTGTGAGTTCCTCTTGCATTTTAGGTTGAAGTGTGGGATTTATTGGTCTCTATTTTTGCCTAAAATGTTTTACATTAGGCTTCAAAGGTATCTCATGCTGAAAAAGATCTTCCCTGTGAGCCTTTAGGTCATTGTATGACCAAGCAAACACATGTCTATACTTTCTTAACATGGAATCCAACATGGCTCTAACATGAGTCTTCATTTTCTTTCCTATGCATACCTTTTTTGGAGAATTCTTGATTCCCAAGTTTATTTCTTCCAAATCTTCCTTGTGGGAAGATGTATGTTTAATATTTGTTTTATCAGGGCCATCAAAGACCCTTTCTAATGCTACTAATCCTTTGGGAATATTATTAGTTTTCAGTTGGATTACTTCATTCCCAAATAGTGTTTCTTTACCATCTACTTCCACTAACAATGAACTAAAATCAATCTCTTGACTTTCATATTGATCAATACAGTGCAAAAATTTCAAAATATCATTGTCATCATCAAATACTTGCCAGTTATAAATATTGTTAGGAACTGAAGGCCAAGTTTGCACCTCTATCTTTGAGATGCCATCAAAAGAAACATCATCTAATCTGACATCAATATTAGCTAACAAATATGCTTTGACATTCATTCCCCTTTCTATCCATTCTATGTTAAAAGCATCAAATACCTCTATGGTGTCCCAAACTGTATTCCTATATTGCCTAAGCCTTTTATTTTTGGAAATAAATCTAGATATTACTTGGGAAACCACCAGTTCAAAATCTCCCAACACTTTTAACATCTTAATACCATGCTTTGAAGCTAATTTCAAATAAAGCAACAGAGCCTCATATTCAACTACATTATTTGTGAAAGCAAATTTTAGCAAGAAAGAGTACTTGAATGTTTTACCTTGTGGGGAGATGAGGACAACTCCTACACCTGAACCTTCTTTGGAACAAGCTCCATCAAAATAAACAGTCTAGAGAGCATCTTCTTGTGGTGCATCTAGGACCTCTCTATCAATTGGTGCAGGCTTAACCTCATCCTCTTGTCTCAATTCTTCAACTCGAAAAGTGTCCAAACCAATATCCACAAATTTGATTATTACTAGTTCTTCTGGCTCTCCTAGATATTCAATCATATGATAGGCTCTTGGTTCTCTAGCAATTTTGACATCCTTTTGTGCAATGGAAAAGGTAGCAAAAGATAAATCACACTGAATGCTTTTGCCCATGGATGCACTCCATTGTCTTGATAGAAACATCCCATAATTTGGTGGGATATCCACCGCTGTAATACTCATGTACAATTCATTCTTAGGGAATGTTGCAAGTTTATATGGGACTATATTAATCACTCCTATGATAGGTACTTCTCTCAAGTCCATGGCATAACATTTTCCATAAGCACTATCAATATTCAAACCCATTTCCTCCATAATTTTCATTGGAATCACACTGTTTGAGGCCCCTGAATCAATCATGTAGTTATTTAACAACTGCCTGTCAATAATTAGACTCAAAATAAATCGATAAACATGACTTGGGTATGTAGTGATGATAGCCCCCAAGTATAGCTCAGGATATTTATAAACTACTTCTTCCACTTTATCAACCTTTTCTTGATTTTTGATTACCTTAGGAGGATCAATCACCAGTTTGTTACTAGAAGCTATAGCTATACTATTAATGAGGGTGGTGCAGGAGCACACCTTGGCTAACCTCCATTTTTGTTATTTTGTCTTGTACTTGACTCTAGCCATGTCAGGAAGTTTGTTTGCTTTCAGACCTTAGAAGGTCATTGCTTTTGTGGGCTAGGTGAGTTAGTCATTAGGACTAAGGTCACATAAATAGCCAGTGTTAGTAATTTAGTTTTCTTAATGTTAGTTGTCTATGGGAGATTAGAGTTTTAAAGATGTTCTAAACACTTAGTGGTTGTTGTAAAGATGCCTTAAGGCCATTAAATGAGTTGGTTCCTCAGAATCTAGAGGGAATGGTGGTCCTTGGAAATAGGATCAAGGCATAGAGAAAGATGCCAAATGTTGTAAAGAAGTTAGCATGGGCATGCAACTCGGTTACCTTTGGATTCCCCTGAGAATAGGAAGTGGGAGATCGGCCAACAGGCCCTAGAATCATGGGGATGGCATCTATTATGACCCAAGACTCAAATCTCATGATGGGATGGAGTTATGTAATTTGTAATTAGTTTTTGAAGTGGAATAGAGAGCTCTGCAACAGTTTTTTACAAGAAGAACTCGAGTTTTGTGATGACAGAGATGCTTAATGAATTGATAGACTGAGTTTAGTGTTTGTTTAGTGTTCTTTAGTATTATCTTAGACTTTTTCATTTGATAGGCAAGTTGTTTAGAGTAGATATTTTGTGTTAGTTAAATTGTTTGGGTCTTAAGTTCTTATTGGTTCAGTCTTGACCAGTCGATGCTTTCATGGCTCCCCCATGAAGTCTAGCCTTGGGAAACACCTAAGGATAGGTGGGAATGTTAGGAGAGTCATTAGTGTACATAGTTGTAGGTTTATGACACATGAAAGAGTGGAGAGCTCTTTTAATCACTAGTCTCTAGGCGAGCAAACATAGCCCAGTTAGAGGTCTAGGAATGTCATTGAAGATTTCTTCCAAGGTAAGGAGGTATTGTACAGAATAGGTATAGGTTCAAGTAGGGTTTCACCTTAGCTCAACATTCTAGGTGGATTGAATTCATGTTAATCATTTGGTTTATGATTTGAGCAAGCTACAAACAAGAATACAGTCAGTCCTAGAAATTAGGCCTATTTGTCCTACTGTCCTAAGTTGTAGGAAACTAGTGTACGGAGGTTGCCAGACCCAAAGCCCCACTGAAACTTTTAAAACTTCCAAATGGGTATCCGAATTTGTGTTTAGATTTGTAGGGTCTTTGGGAAAGTTTTGCAAAAATTGACAAAATAGGACTGGTAAAGAATACAAGAAATAGGCCTATTTAAGGTCTCAAGTGGTGAATCCTTGAACCCGGTAAGGATAGAATTGAAGAACCTTCTAGAATGGTTCAAATATGAAAGCATATGAATGATTTCATAAGGATGGACACCCCTGCAATGAAGAATGATATTTGTGAGAAGATAGCACTTAGAGTTTTCTAAGTGAGGAAGAGGAATTGAACTTGTCAAATGGTGTTAGTCCTCCAAGGTGAAGCACAAAGGATAGAACTCTTAGAGAAGAGTTAGAATTGGACTTAGTTAATCATCTAAGCCAATCAGGACCTAGAGGAGGCTAGGTTCCTTGAAGAGACAAGTTGGGTCTCTTAGTTGCAGTGCAAGCAAGCCTTGGAACTCTCACATCATATTAGTATCAGAGCCTGTTTTGATCAAGCTTGCAGTGGATGTTGTAGCCTACTGAATCAGTGGGAGAGAATACACCAAAGGAAGACACAACCATGGTGACTAATGCTGAGTTAGCCAAGAAGGCAGAAGAACAAGAAGAAGACAACAAGTCACTAAGAGAAAGATTGGCTCAAATGGAACAACTCTTGGATGAAGTCCAAGAAAAGGCAGACAAGGTAAAGGACAAAATTGATCAAAAGGAAGAGGAAGAAGCAAGGGAAAAGGAATTAGAGTTGGAGGAGGAAGCACCAACACCTGACCATGTTCTTCCTGAAGAGCCATTCTTAAAGGCACTAAAGGCATTGAGTGGCAAAGCTTTGGAAGGTGTGCCACTATTTAGTGGACAAATGGATCCAGATTTAGTCGTGGATTGGATAGACAACATTGAGAACCATTTTGAGTGTGATGGTATCTCAGAGGCACAAAAAGTTATGGTGGCCAAGTCTAGACTAAGAGGTTCAACTCTCACTTGGTGGAAATTTGTGAAAAATGAAAGAGAAAAGGATGGAAAAGGTCCTATAGTTACTTGGAAGGGCATGGTAAACAAAGTGAAGCAGACCTACCTACCTGATGACTATGAATTTCAGTTGCATAGGAGGAGACACAATCTAAGACAAAAAGATTTAGATGTCCAAGCCTACACCGAGGAGTTTCAAAAGCTATGTTTGAGATCAAAAGTAGTAGAAGATGAAAGCATTAAGCTTGCAATGTACTTGAATGGCCTCAAATGGTCTATTCAAGAGGAAATGAGTCTAGTGAACTTCAAAACCATTCGCCAATGCTATCAAATGACCTTGAAGATAGAAGAGAAAGCAAGACCAAACCTCTAAAGGTAAAGGTAAAGGCAAGGATAGTAGAGGTCAAAGAGGTGGCTATGGTGGAAGAAGTTCTGAAACAAAAACTCAAGGAGACACAAAATTCAGTGAGCAGTAAGAAGGAAGCTCAAGTAGAGGTGGTAGAGGAAGGAGTTCTAACTCTAGCTCTAGAGGAAGAAATGGTGGACAAGGAGGAAGAGGCAAGTACTTTGCCAATATGAAATGTTATCATTTCAATCAAATGGGGCACCCTACCTATAGATTCCCAGAGAAAGGTAATTCTTCACATGGAGGTGACAAGAGAACTAACCTAGTTCATGAGGAATCAAATGCAGCAGAGAAGCAATCTAAGGTTCCATTGAATTCTGAGGAAGGTGAGAACCTCATGATGAGGAGAACTTTGATTAAGGAGCCGGTGAAGGAGGAGCCAAGCCAAAGGAGGTCTTTATTTAGGATAAAGTGCAAGATGATGGGGAAAGTATGTAGAGTCATCATTGAATCAGGTTCTACTGATAATATTGTGTCAGAGGAAGCAGTCGGTAAACTAAAGTTGACAAGGATACCCCACACCAATCCTTACAAGGTCACTTGGCTCAATAAAGGACAACATGTGTTAGTGAATGAACAAGCATGGGTGGAGTTCTCAATTGGAAGGTATAAAGACAAAGTCTTGTGTGATGTGCTACCTATGGATGCATGTCATTTGCTCCTAGGTAGACCATGGCAATTTGACCATCAAGCCATACATGATGGAGGAAAGAATTCTTATTCTTTCAAGAAAGACAATGTGACCTTCAAAATACAATCACTGTTGGAAGATGTTGAGGTGAAGACAATAGGTCCAAATGTTCTTATGGTGGGTGAAAAAGAATTCTTACAAGATTTGGAAGAAGGAGAAGGAATTGGTTATGCATTGGTTCTAAGACCAAGAGAGGGAGATGAAGGCAAGGTGACCAAGAAGACAGAGTTACCAAAGGAGATTCAAAGCATGTTGCAGACTTACCAAGGTATAGTGAGTGATGGACAACCATCAGCCCTACCCCCTAAAAGAGCCATAAGTCATAGGATAGACCTTATCCTAGGAGCTACCCTTCCCAATAAGGCAGCTTACAAAATGAGGAAATTGCTAGGCAAATACAAGAACTCCTAAACCAAGGTCTCATTAAAAAGAGCATTAGTCCATGTGTCGTACCCATTATCCTAGCACCTAAGAAGGGAGGAGATTGGAGGATTTGTACTGATTCAAGGGATATTAATAGGATAACCATAAGGTATAGGTTCCCTATCCCTAGACTAGAAGACCTAATAGATTGTCTAGGTGGAGCTAAGTACTATAGCAAGATAGACTTAAAAAGTGGCTATCACCAAATAAGAATACATGAAGGAGATGAGTGGAAAACAACCTTCAAAACTAATGAGGGTCTATATGAGTGGCTTTTTATGCCCTTTGGATTATCTAATGCCCCCTCCACATTCATGAGGCTCATGAATGAAGTCCTCAAAGACTACATAGGCAAATTTGTGGTAGTATATCTAGATGATATACTGATTTTTAGCAAGACAAGGAGTGAGCATCTAGAATATCTTGAGATTCTTTTCAAGAAGCTACATGAGGAGAAGTTGATGATCAACTTGGAGAAGTGTGAGTTCATCAAAACATAGCTAGTGTACCTTGGATTTGTCCTATCACATGGCAATTTGAAAATGGACCAAAGCAAAGTGGAGGCTATCATGAATTGGCCTACTCCAAGGATAGCAACAGAGGTAAGGAGTTTTCATGGCCTTGCACAATATTATAGGAAATTTATAAGGAATTTTAGTGCAATTTGTGCTCCTATGTTGGATACTATTAAGGGAGGCATGAAGACCAAATTTGTATGGAATGAGCATGCTAACAAGACCTTTGAGTTGTTGAAGGAAAGGATATCTACCCAACCTGTTTTGGTGCTACCAAGCTTTGAGAAGTTTTTCACCATTGAGTGTGATGCTAGCAATGTGGCAATTGGGGCTATTCTAAGCCAAGAGGGTAGACCGGTGGCTTTTCATTCATAAAAGTTAAGTGAAGCCAAAAAGAAGTACTCTTCTTATGACCTTGAGCTGTATGCATTGGTTCAAGCTCTAAGGAAGTGGACGCACTACTTGCTCCCTAAGGAATTCGTTGTGTATTTAGATAATCAAGCACTTAGTTTCCTGAATTCACAAGAAAAGTTGAGCCACAAGCACATGAAGTGGGTTGAGTATCTACAAGCTTACACCTTCAATATCAAGCACAAGAAAGGTGTCCTCAATAAAGTAGCAGATGTGTTGTCAAGAAGAGCTCTCACAATTCAGGAAATTCAGTTGAAGAGCATGGGAATAGATCACTTCAAGGATCTATATGCTAATGATGAAAATTTTGCAGATGTTTATAAGGTATGTGCTAAATACAAGAATCATTTTCATAGTAAATATGTTGAGTATACTTTGCAAAGTGATCTATTGTTTAAGGGGAATCAATTATGTGTTCCTAGAGGCTCCATTAGAGAGAAATTGATACAAGAAAAGCATAATGGTGCTTTGAGTGGTCACTTTGGGATCACTAAGACTCAAGAACTTGTTCAACGGTTCTATTATTGGCCTAAGATGAATCTTGATGTTAGGAGGTATGTGGAAAGTTGTGTAGTATGTCAAAAGGCCAAGGGCACTTCTTCAAATGCAGGCCTTTATCAACCACTACCTATTCCTACTAGGCCATGGGAATGTTTGAGTATGGATTTTGTAGTTGGGTTACCCAAGACAAGGCAAGGCATGGATAGTGTTTATGTGGTGGTGGATAGGTTTAGCAAGATGGCTCACTTTATACCATGTAAGACCACCCATGATGCTAGTCAAATAGCCTCTCTCTTCTTCAAAGAGATAGTAAGAATCCATGGGTTACCTATCAACATTGTATAAGACAGATATACTAAATTCATGAGTCATTTTTGGAAGACTCTTTGGAAAAGGTTAGGCACTAACTTGTCCTTTGGATCGGCCTACCATCCCCAAACTGATGGTTAGACCGAGGTTGTTAATAGAAGCCTTGGAAACCTACTGAGGTGCTTGACCAAGGAGTATGGACAATAATGGGATTAGTTGATTGGGCAAGCTGAATATGCCTACAATGATACTATAAACAGATCCACAGGGAAGAGTCCCTTTGAAATATTCTATGGGCTACATCCTAGAGGAGTTTATGAGTTGAGAGACTTGAAGGATGGAGTGAAGGGAAGTGGATATGCTGATGATTTTGCATATGCTATGCAGGAGATACATGATACAATAAGAAATACCTTGACAAAGAACACCATAAAAAAAAAAAACCAAGGTGGATGAGCATAGGAGAACAGTGCAGTTCAATGTGGGTGACTTGGTTATGGTGCATCTTAACAAATCAAGACTTCAAAAGGGAGTCCCTCACAAGTTGCAGATGAGGAGGATAGGTCCCTGCCCTATCTTAGCTAAGTAGGGTGATAATGCATTCAAAATTGAGCTACCGGATGATAGTGGACTGTCCCCTATCTTCAACATTGCAGACTTAGTCCATTACAAAGGACCACAGCAAGACATGGATCAAAACCTTCATGAAGTGATCAGAGATGTGGAAGATCTACACTTACCTATTGCTACAGTCACAGGAGCTGATAGCATATTGGACATAAGGGTCTACAAACAAACTAGAACTAAAGCCTGCAAGGAACACTTGATCAAGAAACAGGGTCAAGTTGATGCTGATGCAGTATGGATAAAGGAAGCAGAGTTCAAGAAGATGGGGATTGAACCAAGCATCCTTAATCCAAGGGTGGATTGAACTTTCTGTTTTGGGGAGGATGGTGTAGGAGCACACCTTGGCTAACCTCCATTTTTGTTATTTTGGCTTGTACTTGACTCTAGCCAAGTCAGGAAGTTTGTTTTCTTTCAGACCTTAGAAGGTCATTGCTTTTGTGGGCTAGGTGAGTTAGTCATTAGGACTAAGGTCACACAAATAGCTAGTGTTAGTAATTTAGTTTTCTTAATGTTAGTTATCTATGGGAGATTAGAGTCTTAAAGATGTTCTAAACACTTAGTGGTTGTTGTAAAGATGCCTTAAGGCCATTAAATGAGTTGGTTCCTCAGAATTTAGAGGGAATGGTGGTCCTTAGAAATAGGATCAAGGCATAGAGAAAGATGCCAAATGTTGTAAAGAAGTTAGCATGGGCATGCAACTCAGTTACCTTTGGATTCCCTTGAGAATAGGAAGTGGGAGATCGGCCAACAGGCCCTAGAATCATGGGGATGGCATCTATTATGACCCAAGACTCGAATCTCATGATGGGATGGAGTTATGTAATTTGTAATTAGTTTTTGAAGTGGAATAGAGAGCTCCGCAACAGTTTTTTACAAGAAGAACTCGAGTTTTGTGATGACAGAGATGCTTAATGGATTGATAGACTGAGTTTAGTGTTTTTTTAGTGTTCTTTAGTATTATCTTAGAATTTTTCATTTGATAGGTAAGTTGTTTAGAGTAGATATTTTGTGTTAGTTAAATTGTTTGGGTCTTAAGTTCTTACTGGTTTAGTCTTGACCAATTGATGCTTTCATGGCTCCCCCATGAAGTCTAGCCTTGGGAAACACCTAAGGATAGGTGGGAATGTTAGGAGAGTCATTAGTGTACATAGTTGCAGGTTTAGGAAGCATGAAAGAGTGGAGAGCTCTTTTAATCACTAGTCTTTAGGCGAGCAGACAAAGCCCGGTTAGAGGTCTAGGAATGTCATTGAAGATTTCTTGCAGGGTAAGGAGGTACTGTACGAAACAGGTATAGGTTCAAGTAGGGTTTCACCTTAGCTCAACATTCTAGGTGGATTGAAGTCATGTCAATCATTTAGTTTATGATTTGAGCAAGCTACAAACAAGAATACAGTTAGTCCTAGAAATTAGGCCTATTTGCCCTACTATCCTAAGTTGTAGGAAACCAGTGTATAGAGGTTGTCAGACCCAAAGCCCCACTGAAACTTTTAAAACTTCCAAATGGGTATCCGAATTTGTGTTTAGATTTGTAGGGTCTTTGGGAAAGTTTTGCAAAAATTGACAAAATAGGACTGATAAAGAATACAAGAAATAGGCCTATTTAAGGTCTCAAGTGGTGAATCCTTGAACCCGGTAAGGATAGAATTGAAGAACCTTCTAGAATGGTTCAAATATGAAAGCTTATGAATGATTTCATAAGGATGGACACCCTTGCAATGAAGAATGATATTTGTGAGAAGATAGCACTTAGAGTTTTCTAAGTGAGGAAGAGGAATTGAACTTGTCAAATGGTGTTAGTCCTCCAAGGTGAAGCACAAAGGATAGAACTCTTAGAGAAGATTTGGAATTGGACTTAGTTAATCATCTAAGCCAATCAAGACCTAGAGGAGACTAGGTTCCTTGAAGAGACAAGTTGGGTCTCTTAGTTGTAGTGCATCATCTATCTTGGCCTTATCGCCCTTTTTAACCCATTTTTTGGCTCCTTTGTTCTCTTTGGGTTTTACCACATCTTTCTTAGCTTTTTCCTTGGACTCTTTGTTATCCACCTTCTTTTCCTTAATGGACATACTACCTAGCTTACCCTAATCACCATTCACAGCCCTATTTCTCAAATGGTAATTATGTACTGCTTGATTAGCCAATGTTGCTATCATATTTTCAATTTCTTTATTTGAGGGTCTCCTCAAGCAAACACTATCCAATTCAATATTATAAACATGAAAATCATCATCTCCCTCTTCATCTAAAAAAAACTTGTTGATGATGTACATCTACTTCTTGTCTTTGCATATCGACATCACCCCTATAAGGCTCATCATCAAAAGAATAATCATCACAGGAAAAATTTGAAGGATTCATAAACACATTTGTTAATTCATCTCGATCTTGAGGGGGTTCAAAATATCCTTGATCATCTTGTGATTCTTCCATAGATCTTGCCACAACACATTGTTGTGGTGAATGAGGTAATTGGCATGCCATGTACCATGGTAAATCTTCAGTGACATTTGAAGATTGTTTTTGTAATGGGTCAAGTGTACCCTATGCTTGAACATTTCTCTAGTTATTATGAATTGGATTTCCATTGTTCCAGTTAGTGTGGTAAGGGTAATCTTGTAACCTTGGTGGCCTTTCATTTCTTTGGAACTATGGCTTATCATTAGTTTCCACCTTTTTGCAACAAATTAAGCACTTGATCCAATTTCTCCTCAGGAATTGCAGCCTTACCAACTTTCTCATTTTGAACTCTAGGATTCTTTAAGGCTTTGGGATCATCTCTCCTCCCTACCTTACTAGAGGCTCTCATGTTATTTTCTATGTAGACTTCCATCTTATAAGCTTCTCGCAAATGTTATGGGTTTTTATCTTTGAGAAAGTAACACATCTTTAAATCATATGCATTATAGTATTTTACTAGGCATGTATTTTCATTAGGCCTTAAATAGTCAGGGACTCTATTCATGGATTTTTGGAACCTTGCATTAAACTCAATTTCCATTTTATTATGTCCCTTTGTGATATTGTTAAAATCATTTAACCTAAACCTAGGATCGGTTTGGTCTCCATATTTTTCTCCAAAAATTATATAGAAAGCATCTTTTGAATCAATTCTTGCATCAGGAAAGCTCCTGTACCAATATCTAGCATCTTCATTCAATGAATGCATAAATTATTTCATTGCAACATCATCATCCCAAAGCTTAAAGTCCTCAATAAAACTTTGAAAAGCTTTCAGATGATCTTCACCACTAAGAGCATTATTACTAGTGAACTTAGGCAAATTCTTTCTTGCATTATCAGGAATAGGATTAGGATATCTGGGATTTCATCAAAGCTTAACTATCTATATCTGTCAGTATGCAATAGTATTCTTCCAAAGGGTCCCTCATGTTCACTCTGATTGTCATGATTCCTTCTATCATAATTGTTTTCATACCTCACAATGTCAAGTATCTTGGGTTGGGAATCATATTGTTGAGTTGTCTTAGCCTTATTCTCAGATTGTGGGGATGAATTGGAAGGATTTGCACTGGACGAGGGATTTGAAGATGATATACGAGGTTGAGGGGGTTGAGTTTCAGGGATGGAAGTCTTCATAGTATATTCTAGGAAACCTAATTTTTGTTTCATTTAATTGTTCATGGCTAGTAATTCCATCTCTTGCACTTTCCTCTACAACTCTGCATTTTCTTTTATTAACTTATCAGCTAGTGAGATAGAATCATCATGTGATGTTTCCTTTTGAGAGGAACCTCCCTCATTTATCTTGACACCATCGATCAGTTTCTTTCCCTTAACATTGTTCTAGGGAACTTCCTTTGTCTTCCTAGGGATAGGATCGACAGGTTTGTTACAAGGGACAAGATCAGTATTTTTAGTTTTAGGGGAAAGATCAACTATAAGAGAGGCTTTCATAGAAGGATTAGTCCATGAACTCACACAACAATTTTCAGTTGAAGCAGTTATAGTATCTCTAGAAAAAAATTCTTCAATTGTGGGACCATTTGTTTGGGTAGATTTAACTAATAACCTTTCAAATTCCTCCATTTGCTCAACTTTTATTTGGAACATGTCTCTCTCAATCATAGCTTCCCTTAACCTCTTTTCTCTCTCCTCCTCCCTCTTTCTCCTATTTTCATCACGCTTCAATGCTCTAGCTCTAACCTATTTCATATTATTAAAAACTTCCTCCTCCTCTAGTAAAGTAGTATCAGCATTAGATGCTATTACAATTTCACCATGGGTAGGACTAGTTTAATTGATATAATCATCAAAACCAATCAACAAATCTTGAGGAAGAGGGGTATTTGTGATAGATTTTGTGGCCAAACGCCCTGCAACCCTAGCACTCCTAGCATTTATATTATCTCATTGTATTCTATCTCTCTCCCTCCTCTTCATGGCCATTAAGCCTTGATCTGTGTGTTGCTCACTCACAATATTTTTCATTATAACCTCTCCTCTTTTAGGAGATGTATTATCACTAAACTCTAACAAGTTTCTATCATGTTCAGAACCAAAACTAGAATGAAATTCATATTCAGGAGTTCAATGAGGGGTAGACTTATTTGTTTCTGCATCTTTTGATTTTACCCATTTTCCATGAGTATTCTTTGGAAATTCTCCCTCCAACTTTTTCTCTAGGTGTTTCTTCATGTGGCTACGAGTCCCTTGCATTTTTTCTTGAATTTTCTTTTCTTTTGTCAACCTTTGAAACTTTATTCTATTCTTCTTCTTTACTTCTTTGTTATCTTCAAGTATTAGCACACACTGATGCAGAGACTTTAGAGTCGCCACCCAAATTTCTTGGGATAAATTTGTAGAAAATGTGTTACAATTTATGCAAATTTCACAAGATCCTTACAAAATCAAACGAGCTTTGATAAATTTAAAACAATTTTGGTTTAACTTTGAGCAAAGGCTTTTAAACACAAAATGGTAGGAAAATTGGAGCAAATCTGAACAGTGGCTAACAAAAACTTCAAATAGACCGACTCTATGGATAAACATTACTATGGAGCATAGTAATCTTTAACAAGGAACTTTAGAGGAAAAAATATTTTATCAACCATGTCCCTAGTGGAGTCACCAATATATTGGTTATTTTTGGAGAACCAAGCAAATCCCACTAAGTATCTATGAATTTTCCAACTTCAATTATCGAATACTTAGGAGACGATTGGCCAACAAATGAGAGGAAGCTAAAATTCTCCCCTCTTGCACTTTGGGCTCTGCAAGACCCGAGAGGGTAATCCCACCATGTGCATCCTATAATCTTACTGCACAACTATACCATGTGATGCACAATTAACAGATACATTCTCATTCAAATGCTATATAAACGAAATCTTTAAAGAAAATGACAATTCCTTTGAAAGATAACACCTCTTAAGCTGAGAATCAACACACCACCAACCTCAACAAAGGTAAAATGATTTAAAATATTATTTATGGATGTTGTTCTCAAATTGGATAACCAAAACCATGGGAAATACAAATAATACCTACGACCAGTGTCATATCTTTGGGCAAGGAGTCAGAACACAACAATTTGAACTATAAGGTGATTTTAATCCTAAACATCCATGATCTACATGAGATTGTCTTGCAACTCACATATCAATACTCAGATATTATGACTACTTATCAGACCCACCAAACATGTATATGAATTCATGATTTAATCCAATCATTTTAACTGATTCATTGAACCAGAGCCTAAATTAAAACGCACATCAAAGAAAAATGGCAATGAAGATTAATGAAATGATCCTTGATCAAAATTTTCATTAATAATTCAAATACAATGTAAAACTGGAGAGACAATAGGCTCATGAGATATTCATTATTGTCCAGATATGCTCAGAAACCATACAATTAACAATATTCACTTGCTAGACTCAAGACTTAAGATATACACTTCATATGTGTTCTCTTTGTATTCTCAATTTGCATAATTCAGATATAGAATTCAACAAGAGACCTGCACTAATGGCCCATAATTCCCTTTTATAAGAACAAGGGAGCAAAACAAGCTTCAGGCCAGAAATTACACATGTCACATTTTAATTTGACTGCTTTAACAAATATTCCCTTGTGGAAAGTTACAAAAAACTAATCAAATATTCATCACTGAAACAAAAGCCTCCTTTCAGTCGGTGAATAATTTTGCACCTTAAAAAAAGGCACATGTTCAAAAGAATAATCTTCTAACCATTGCAGCATATTCATTCCTTTGAGAAAAAGACAAAAGTGTGCAAAAGGTGGAAAAGGTGAATGAACATCCAAGTCAACATCTTAGTCATCGATAATCAACATTTTCTTGTAGTTTTTTGAATTCAGAGACACATATATGTCATGCATTGAAATTTCTTAGGCCAGACCTACATTATACTTGACCAAGTTATATGTGTTCTCCATCTCTGTAATCATAAATCCAATTCATCAATAAATATCCTCTTCCACTGCTCATATTCTGCATCAGATGGCCAATTAAAATCAATTATTTCATCCATCTTCTTTCCATATTGAGAGTACTTTGTCATCACTGGATTGGATTCTTTGTTGAAATCTTCTAGGAAACTGATAATGAAAGATAGTCTCTCAAGAGTATTCTTCAATATATCAATGTCAACATTCTCACAAATGAGAGTTGCTTAAGAAACAATAGTAGTTTCCACCTGATGCTTCCATATTTGCAAGGGTTTCACTTCATCATATGTATGTTGAATATCAAATAACAATGTCAAATCTGCCTCATCATATTTGGCTTTCAATTCTCCAATCGTCTGCTCCAAAGGAGTAGCATACCCCTGAAACTGTTGTTCTTTAATCTCACCAATAAATTTATAAGTTGGGACCACCCTTGGATATCTGTCATCTTACTGCTTAGCCCTAATTTTCATGAGTTTTAAATTACCAACTCTAGGAATCCACTTATCCAGGATCGGGATAGCAATATGCTTATCTCTTTGGGATAACCTTATTGCTTGCAGCATCAAAGAATAATTTGCATGAACACTATTTAATTTGCTCTAAATTTTCTTATTCATATGTTTGAGTACTGTATGAACAATTATTTAATTTATCGCATACATGGTGTCTTGAGCTTGTTCAAGAAATTTTTTATACACATCAATTTATAAGAGTAATTATTCTTTGGTAGGCTCATTTGATTTAACTTCACCTGATGTTCTTGGTTCCTCTATTGTATGTGGTTCTTGACCCATGTTATATGGCACTATTGCCAAGGCTTATTCTAGTGGAACAGGAGGTTGAGGCTATGTCATTGGAGATGCAGGTGGTGCATGACTTGAGCTAGTTGGGCCTTGTACCCTCAATACTTCTATCTGCTACCCCTAATCGTATCCCTTTCAAGAGTAAGGCTCTCAATTGTTTCTTTATAAAATTTTGCAACATTTACCATCATATCAATTGCTTCCAAGGTTGGAGTGTGAGAGACTCTCTTTATATCCAATTTTCCACTAAAGTCAATTGGCTCAACAACTACTAGCTTTCTAGATCCCAAAGATAGTGACCAAACTACCAATGTATCCCATTCTTCACTGAATGTTTATCCCTGAAGTATCAATTTTGCCTCTTCTTCACTTTGAAACAGGGGCTTTGCAGACCTCCTTATGGTGTCCATCACTACTACTTCAGCATTATCCCACTCAGGTAACAACAACACACCACTCTTTTGCACAAGTTCTCTGGCCTCCTTACCTATAATGCTTTCGAACTCCTCCTTCATAACTTTCCTTACATTTTCCTTAATAGTAACTTCAGGGAGTTTTGAGTGTAAGCTCCTTTATCTAGCCACATTTTATGTATATTCTAAGGTTTTTACTCTCCAAACGAAGTCCTTGAATGCCTTGGTTTCAATAAAAGAATCATCTTCCATAAATGCTTTACAAGTCTCCCACCTTAGATCATCTGCACTATTTAAACCACTAAGATCGGCCTTTCCAAGTCTAAGGCCACTTTCTCTTGAACTAGAGCCAACCTCCCTTATGGGAGAAGGCATTCCTTGCTACATTTCTTTAGGAGTAATAAGAATATCATCCTCCTCTCTATCAGGGTAGTCAACTACCCCTTTAACCTCAATCTTTTGTTTCTTAGCAGGTGGCTGCTATGGTGGAGCAGGACTTCTAGGGGTGAATCTACATCAATCACAATGGATGGAGCCTATCTTGGGGGTGGCATCACTAATCTCTCAGGAGAAGTTTCCCCTGAACCCTCTAACATAGTAGGGGTTGGAAATGTTCACCTTTTTCTCTACTATCTTCTTCTTCCTAGAGTATATTCTTATTTTTTGTGGCGGTTGGTAAGAGGGTCTCTCCTCCAATACTACAATTGTATCTTCCTCAACTTCCATTGATTTCCCTTTATCTATAACCACATGCTCTTCCCTTAATACACCCATTATTCCCTCAAAATTATTCATAACATGCATAATTATGTTGAATTCACCCTTAATATTAGGCAGAGGATCATAGTCGGGATTGGATTTCTTAACATTATCCATCATTTTATTGAAATCCAAATATTTTGCTTTCCTCTCCTCTTGCTCTTGAAAGTCAAAAAAATTCTTGATTACATCCTCGGGATAGTAAAGTTGTGTAAAAAAGAGCCACTTCTATGTTGTGCCTTCATTGCAACAGTAAAACCCTCAGGGTCATGATTTCTTGGGTGCATAGTTTTCAATTTTTATGGTGCAAGAAGATGCACCAAGTCCTTCCATCCTCCCTCTATCATTACAAAATTAGAAAATATTGTCCATTCTAGGAAAAAATATCCCTTTTTTAATGTCTTGGGTAGGTGTGCCATTTGAGCTCCTCCTAATTGCCTCATAACCTCCAGAAATCCAATCCTCAATGGCACATCTCTTGGTAACACATAAGGATTCACACATTTTCCATAAAATCTAAAGATTGTTGAGCTAGGATATGGGATTATGTCCCCCCAATTATGGCTCAAATTTAGATCTATTCTCCTTTCTATGGACCTCAGGAAGTCATGGATTTCCTTGGGGATCCTAAGTGGATCATATACTAGGAACCTTCTTAGTTTATATGCAAAGGCATTGTGGAAAACCACATAATAAAATTTTTGGTCATCTCTGTTGAGAATTTGGGTCCAACATTGGACAGGTAAATCAATATCATCTTCTCTTTTCTTCAATGTCATATCCTTGTCAAAATTCTTCTCACCTTTATACAAGAACATATGCATTAAGAGAGAATACCGCCAAAAAAGTACCCAATCCTTTCCACTTTTTAAATCAATCAAACCCTTGTGCATGTGTTCTGACAAATAGGTGGTGTAATCATAAACTACATTGAATTCTGGGTGTTGTAAATGTGTTTCCATATAGCTATACTCCTTGGTAATGTGTCAGGTGGATTAAAGCCAATGATCTGGCATACGGATTATATAGTCTTCTTGAAGTAATTAGAAAAATATCTCATGGGAAAGGGTTCTAATTCATCCTTACCAATCCTTATTTGTTTCCTATTCTTCCTAGTCCCAATACAAGCAGTGTGTATAGGTAACATTGTTGTTCTGAGCAACACCCTGGTATTTTCATATTCCTTTTTGAAGACATTCATATCAATAGGGATCATGTCCTTGTTCCATTCATTAAGCTGGAAGATCTCTACAATTTCTTCTCTAATTAACCTTAACAATTCCTTGCCATCAAATTCTCTAACAACTCTGGAAACTGGGTCATATCTTGCAACAATATCTTTTAACAAGTTGACATCCATATATACATTGGGAACTACCAGCTTTCCCATGTCTAATCTCCAAGGATTGAAAACAAGAACCCCAAGATATTTGTACGGGGTTGCAGAGCTGGCGGTTTGTGTTTTGGGCGCCATTAGTGGTGAAACAAGTTCAAACCAATTTTAGGGTTTCGGCACAAAAGAATTAAAACCTAGCTATTCAATTCAAACCTAAGGCTCAGCTCGAGAGTGAAAAATTTGAAAGGTTTGATAGAATTGTGACCTTTTAAAACAAATTCAAACCTTGGTAAAGCAATTAAAATGTAGCACTAAAGCCAATTCGACTGAAAGCAAAGTGAATTTTAACCCTAATTCTAGATAGTTTGAATAAAGCATAAAAATTGCATTTATTTCACTTACGACCTTTATTCACAGGAAACCCTAAATTGGTCACACTAAACTCTACAAATTCCTTTTCTCAATTTACTGTGTGCTCCTAATTTGTTTGTAATTCTCAATTATGCTAAAACCAATCAATTACATCTAGTTTGAGTAAGATTGGGTAGCTTTGGAGGTCATTTATGCCATTACTGCTCGCTCACGCAAGGCAAAAATGGCTATCATGTTGGTACTCTCAATTGTGAATGTTTTCATTGATCTCCCAGTGAGATGGCTTTTCTGACGACTTAGATTGAGTCAATGATGTTTGAATTTCCATCATTGTAGTGTGCCACCTCATTGGCCAATGAGATTTTACCAATTGGACATCAACTCATTTTCTCCTAGGCTCCACTTTCTCTTTCTCCACGTGACCTTAGAATCCATGTGGCGACAACCTGCTAACCTCACAGCTTTTATTAAAGCAATATTTTAATCTTGTGGGGTGAGCAGGGAATGACTAAGATTCAATCTCACTGTCGCATCTTGGTCATTGGTCTTAAAGCTTAAGACGTCGGATTCAACAGTAAAGATCAAGGCCCACACCTATGATGGGATATGTGTCAATAGCCCATTGACCCCATAGCTTCTCTGTGACGTCACCAACACTTCTTAGGGGGCTCGTGAGGAATGGCTAGGATCAACCCTTGAGATCGAATGGTCATCAAATATCTGCACATGCAACAAAGTCATTTTTTTAAAGATGGGGCCATGACTAGGTCAATGAGACTTAACCCTCGGGGAGAAAGACTTAGTACCTAATTCTTTAAATGAATTATTTAGCCTGACTATGGAAAAATTAAAATGATAAACTTGTAGATGGTGACTGACAGACCTAGACAAAAGGGGTTGGTGTGAATAACGATTTCAATGGCTCGAGTTATAACTTAAGTGACCGATAACCAGGTGCGATGGTTCAATAGAGAATTAGACCATTCAATGTTCATGACTATATGAATTTGGAAAAGAGGGTCTTAACCTAAAACCCTAAGCCCTTCCCTCTAACACAAAAGCTCAGAATCATGACAAGGCAAGACTCACCACAAATTTTTCAAAAAAATCAGTAGCTCTACCACACACGAAGTGCAAGGGGAGTGGATACACACAAAAATACACTCAAGCATAGCAAACACACATTCATTTTAACCTTGAAAAGCACAATGAGTTCATTTTATAGACCAAAATAGAAGTTTTTGATTGTTCAATTTTAATTGATATAACAAAATGAGGATATGTGGGTCCAATTTTAACCAACTTTGAACGTAAATTTTAAACCCAATGGAATTTTAGTTGTCTTAAAACATAAATCAAAGCAACATGCTGTGTTATAATTGTCCCATAAGTGTTAAAACACTTTTACAATAACTAAAACTAAGAAAAAACCAAAAATCAAAATTTTCAATTTTTTTTGGTTTTTCTCTATGTTCTAGTAAATCGCATTTTCAGAGGCCTTCGAAGCATAATTTGGGGTTGAAACTTGCATCGATCCCTAAAAATTGACTATTGAAGGCGCAATTTTTTAGGGATTGAATTAGTACTCTTGGAGGCCTTTCTAACAGTGCAAATAGATTTGAATTATGAGCAATGAGTAGAAAGTTATGACCCCAACAAGTTGGGGTAAATAATTTCCTGCTTTTTTTCTAAATCTGTTAAACCAATTAGCCTCAAAAACAAAAAATAGATGTCAGTGACCTCTTAGAGAGCACATGAAATCAAAAATTTAAAGCACATGTCAAAATTAGGTCTTTGTTTTGTTTACCAGTAAACAGTGTCATTGAAATCAATTGTCGTTGAATTTCATCAAATGTGTCACCATATCGGAAGTGCATCGCTATATTGAAAAATAAAATGTGTTGCTTTGTATTAAATAGTGACATAAATAACATCACTATATCAAATGTGTCGTTATAATGAAATCCATGATGTGAATAAAAATCAATTCAACATCGTTATTTAAAATATGTGGTGACGAAATTAAATCACGCATCACTAAATTAATTATGCATCATTGTATTTAAACCAAACTGTGTCATTGTATAGCGACGCGTTTGAGATGTGTCGCTGAATCCATCAATAGTGTCGTTGTATCTGCAAACACAAGAAAACGAGAATCTAAAGAAAAAATTTGTCAAATTCGATCAATATAGCCCTCTCTCTAGTGCCAAAATGTGACCAATGACATAGTATAGGTTAACTACACCTGATCCATATAGATTTGAGGCATATTTAATCCACTAAGCATCAATCCCAATAAGATATTCAATATCAATAAAAATAAAGAAGCCATTAAAACTAACATGTTAAAACACAAAAGTTTGACAAACATCTATTCTAAGACATTGAATCTTATCCTATTGGGGGAGTGGTGTCGCATTAATGTGGAATGGCGACCCTTTCCCAATCCCTTGGATAATATGAGCATTTTCAATCGATTTTATTGATTAAAATCGATGGAAACTAATGAAAAAGATGAACGAAAAACATGATAAAAGATAGATTAACATGATAAAAGCTTAGATATTTGATGAGTGCAAACCTATGCTAAATGTGTACAAGATTCAAATATGCAAGACCTAGATTCCAAAATATACTAAATGAATGCAAACTAAGTTATCATGGAAGCCATTGATGGATGCTAAGCTAACAATGCATGAAAATTAATATAAAATGCTATCAAATGTAAAACATGAATACAAATGGGTGTGATTTTCAACAACATAAGTTTGCTCTGAAAAGGTGGATCCCTATTCAATAGATGCAAAGTCTATTTATAGAATAGGCAAAAATAAACCGATGGTCAAGATTGAAAGAATAAATCAATAGTCAGGATGGAAAGAAGATGGAGGCATGGATCATGGATTCCCATCAATGGTTGAGAATGCAAGTTGATATTTAATCAATGGCTCACAATTATACAAAAACTTAAACTTTCAAAGGTTGCTCAAGAAGTTTGTTGAAAGTTTGTTACAGAGAAGAATATTCCCTTTTTTGAATGAGTATAAAGGGAGAATATTCTCAAAGAATATTCAAATGCAAGTGGATGAGGAAAATTAGCATTTAGCAAATTAGAAAAAGAGTTTTAATGTGTAAATGGGAGGGATATTCCATAGGAATATTCCTTTTTGGAGGAATTTAAGATTTAACATTAAATCATTAATTTATTTAATGAAAGGGATGGGATTAGGATATTTAATTAAATAACTAGGATAACTAGGATTTATTTAATTAAATAAGAAGATATAAGAATGCTAATTAAATAATTTGTATTATTCAATTAGACAGGATGAAGGTGACTATGATGGAGAGTGAATTAACCTAATTAGGTTAATTAGATTAATAGATGAACATGAGGCCTCTGATTAATTAACTAATTTAATTTAATCAAATAAGCGAAAAGAGGATGGATTTCAGGATGAAACATTGTTAGTATATTGGATGCTAGTGTGTAGTATCATTCAAGACATTTTTAAGTGTCTACAATAACAACAAGAAGTGATATAGGATCTCTACCTACACAAAGAATATAATGATGTATATGGACTTCTCTTGCTTGGCTGATGCATAGAGGAATGATGTGTAGGTCTGGAGGCTATGTGGGAGGAGTGGCATATGGAAATCAACATCTAGCGGGAAATGATGATGTAACAACAAGAAGTGATGTGGGATCTCTACCTACACAAAGAATAGAATGATGTATATGGACTTCTCTTGTTTGGTTGATGCATAGAGGAATGACGTGTAGGTCTGGAGGCTGTGTGGGAGGAGTGGCATATGGAAATCAACATCTAGCAGGAAATGATGATGTAACAACAAGAAGTGATATGGGATCTCTTCCTTAGAGCTAGTGCACGTAAGGATGATTAGAAAATTTAGATTCACCACAAATAATCAAAATATTATCACCTCCAAATATTATGATAGCCTCCTTCAATGTGGCACTCATAAATCCACAAGAAAATGATGATGAATAACACCCAACAACTCTAGAAATTAGTGGCAAAATCCTTTTAGATGAGGAACAAAAAATATCTTATGATGAAACCATCCTCTACGCAAGATAGAGAAAGGGTAAATGTGGTGTGTAGGTCGATCTTGTTTACAGCTTGATGTTTGAGAGAGGCCAACACAATTATAATTGCAGAAGGAAGATTTTAAAAAAAAACTATGTAGAAGACAAAATAAAGGTCGCAATTCTACCAAGGAGGTCAAAGGCCTTCACTTTATCAAATGAAATAATAGAAAATGCAAATCCAAACTTCGGTAAACATATGGGAAAATAGCAAATTGTTGGTGTAAATAAAGTTTTGTACCTAGCTCATTCATTACTAGGGGACTTATTTAAATGTTAGTTAAGTTTACTTAGGTCCTAGGAAGGAATCTTTCTAGAAGGTGTTAGTTGTCATTAGTTGTTATCTTATCTTGTGACAACTACTACATGTGAACCTAGGTAAGTGTGATTAGTTATCTCATGTCATATGATTAAAACACTTGTCATAATCCTATGACATCTTCCATTTCACCTTGGCTATATAACCAAGGGGTCTCTCATTGTAATTAATCATAATCACAATCATATCATTGAATCATATTGATAAGAATATAGTTTATTCTTGTCACATTCCATTCTCTCTTCTTGTGCTTTCCATTTGGTCCAAAGATCTTGGCAGCCATAGCCAATTCTAATATGGTATCAGAGCGGGTTGGGTGCCATTGGATAGTCTTTTTTTGAAGAGAGATACCAGATTTGGGGAGGTTCCATTTTTGGATTTTTATTGCAAGTTCATATCAGAGCTTTCTAGTGAAAATCTGAGCTCACCATTACGTCTGGAAGGTTTGAGAAAGTCGATTTTTCCTTTTGTTTCGTCCAAATCAGACATACGAGGCCAAATCTATGAGGGTTTGAAGCTATAGAGTGGTTGCCAGATCTAGATGATAGCTGCATTTTTGGAGCACTTTGGGTCAAATCCGACCCTACCATCATGTTCAGAAGGGCCAAAAACCCTAAGATCGACTATCAAATCGTCGAATTCGGAACAGTTGTCTAGTGAGGCAAAAATAATTTGCCCAAGGAGCCGTACAACCCCCCGGGTCACCATCATTGCGTCAACGGTACGATTTTGAAAAATAAATATTTAAGTCAAAAAAAATTTGTAATTTGTTTTTAGAAAAATTAAAAATTACATGGAAAAACAAAAGCACATGATAAAGTTTACAAAAAAATAGGCAAACATGATATTTTTTGCAAACATCTAAACAGTAAATTAAAAGTCTATGAGCTTTGCTAATAGGCTAGTAGCCACTCAAGAAATCAACACATAGTTAATGCATTCAATGCCTCCACAGTGAGCAAGACCCTGCTCAAAGCTTTCAATTTGTTCTGCAATATTTGTTGTTTATCGCATTGGCTACCTTTTTCTTTGCTCCGACTGTTCCATGTTTATGGATTATGTAGCATATGTCATTTATTGTCCCCATAGCTCTTCTAACAACAACAACCAATTCTCTTAGTTTTCAAGTATCTTAAACACAAAGAGGAGCCACTCACAAGTAGTCAACTCTTTTTATGGCTTCTCCCATGTTCACACACTGCACAAAATAATAAATATGCAAGACAAGAGCCTAGAGCTAAAAACATACAAGCTTTTCAAGAAACAATAAACAAACAAGAATAAGCACAAAAGAACCCAACACATGCCTGAGATTTCATGAATTAACTATGCATTCGCTGCTTATGCACACTAGGCCTTCAACACATTTCACACAATTTGCATTTAATGCATTACACATGCACTCAACATAACATTTATAATAACCTTCCATCTACAAATACACTTGATTCTTTAACAAGAGACAAGAAGGTCAAAATTCCAAATAATTTATCTTTTCTTTCCAGTGAAGTTTGATTCTTTGAACGCCTGTTAAAATTATGCCAAATGTTTGAAACTTTTCAATTTATGTTGATAAGCAAATGACCTTTGCAATAATTTCATTGCAACAATATTGTAGCCACACATATGCACAATTGCAACTATGTCATATGCAATTGATATGCAATGTTTCACATAGCTCGTCAATCGGATTTGCTTACAAGGAAATGAATACTAGGCCTGTTGTAGTGAATAGCAAAACAATAATAGGGAAATATACTTAAATTATACAATCTACTTAATGTCTGAAATGAAACATTTCACATGCACTACATATCACATGCTTGTAATTATGCATGACTCTCATTGCAAAAGTAACTTGCTTCTGGCCATAAAATAGTTTCATGTTTACAAATTGTGAACCCTAATTTCATACCTACACAAACATAGCAAATAAGCACAATGTTAGATCAAATGCAATTTAGAATTAAGATTCCCCATGAAATCCATTTACAAATACTTAAAATAGGAAAAACGAGAAATAAAACATGAAAAACAAGTGAAATCCTATTTAAGCAAACAAACTCTTGATCCCATGGGGGAGTTGGTGCCAATTGGTATGTTGAAATCAGCCCTTTCCCAACTCCTTTGTAAGCTTTGATGATTTGATCCACTTGATGGTTGAATTCCTACATAACCTAGCTAAGAACTTGATAAAAATAGATGAAATGGCTATGCTTGAAGATGGATTTGAGTATAATAAGTTTACTCAAATTGTGGATGATAGAATAAGAGGAAGAGTCTCTCATTTATATATTTCAAATTGGAAGAATGAGTGAAATTGAGCAATGTGGGATCCTTCAGCATCTAATGGCCAAGTGCCACTTGTCAAGATGTGAATGGTTGAAGGTTGAGCACATTTTGATCAATGTGCAAGTTTGAATTTTGAATTTGATGAAGTGACATGTTTAGGGGGGATGAAAGAAATGGAGTTAATGTCACTTGGCTCAAGGCCAAGGACATGTAAGAGGAGTGAATGCCTTGTTGGAAGTACCCATCCACTTGAACTTTTTGAATTAAAATTTGAGGGAATATTCCCCTTTTTATGCCATGTGAGGGAAAATAGAGATTTAATAAATCAAAGTAATTGATTTATTGTGCAAGTTGCATTCTCTAGAGAATGTGACATAGATTAAGATTAAATTAATCAAAGTTTAATTAATTTAATGAGTAATTTAGGAGATGTGACAATTTAGACTTAAATTGTTGAATTAATTTAAATCAGAATTGAGAGGAATTGGTTTAATTAAATAAATGATTTTGATTTATTTAACTAAGTGGGAATATGTTAGATTAAATCAAATAAGGTTTTAATTTATTAAATTTGATAAGAGGACTTTAGAAATTTTAATTAAATAAAATGATTTATTTAATTAAACAGAGACATAAGATTAATTAAATTAAATTGATTAATTTAATCAAATAAGGAGAAAGACTTAATCAAATAAACAATGATTTATTAAATTAAGAGACAGAATATGATGAAAAACTGAGAGTATGATTTAGGAAGAAATGTTGTTAATAATCAAGATCAAGTGTGTCAAACCGGATTAGCACATTTTCCATGTCTACACAAATTACATAGCATGCCATTCACTATACTCATTTGTCTATTCGGTAAATCAGATTTTTGATCCAGCCTTCTCCCTTACTGTTCACAACTCTTCCAAGGCATAATTTAAAGACACATTGGAAGACTTACAATTCACTAGAAATAAATGAGAAGAATGATACAAGAATCTGACCTTCCAATTTCTTGGTCAACAACCTAGAATATTTGCACTCATATAGGTCTTTTCCTCTAACTCCAACTTCAAACAATGGCTCCTATCAAAGCGATGAATTGTACAAATGATCACAGTCCGTGGCATACAATATGCTATTCGTAAACATGAAACATATACTTGCTAACAAGCTATCCAAAAAAAAAAAAGCTTCACACTTTTAAAAAACATTTTAAACAATACATTTATATTTAACAAGCAACCATCTCAGTAGCAAACTCAACAATTGCAATAGCAACTTGTTGCAGCTATATTCATTTTACAAAGTCACTTGAATAGCAACCCTTGTGCTGGTATCAAGATTTTTGTCCTGTTGTGACTACAAGCATTGTTTGTTGTTATAAAGCCTAGTTGTACAGTTAAGTACATTAGATGACATATGACATGGAGCATTTGAAGGCAAGCAACATGTTACTATTGCAATGGTTTCATTTACAGTTAAGAGATAATAAACAATTTCTCTTTTTCTATTAGTTGGAGCAGACCTATTGTTCAATTTTATTAAAGTAAATTAGGTGGTAGCTACCGATGCAGAATGCATGTTTGATGCACCAAATGGTATAACTATCGGATCAAAAACAATAGTTTATTAAATGCAAATTCTGCAAGATCAATTTTCACAAACATTCAGACATTAAATACAAATCCTACAAGCTTTGGCAGCATGCTGACAACTACCCAAACAATGAATACATAGGTAATGCATTGAATGTCTCCATCATCAACAAGACCTTGCTCAAAGTATTTAGTTTTCCCTGTCTTAATTCTCGTTTATTGCAATTCTTCTATTGGTTGGACTAGGCCTATTATTCATTTTTGTTAAAGTAAATTAGCAAAATACAAGGACACTATATATTTTGCAAATATTTAATGGCTAAATGCAAATTGTGCCACCTTTGACAGCGAGGCAATATATAGTCAAGCAGTCAATGCATGTCTAATGAATTGAATGGTATGACAAGTGGATTAGAAACAAAGGTCTATTAAATTCAATTAACATAGAAAATGCATTAAACTTTTTTAGCATACAAACAACGACAACAAGCATGTTAAGAAACATGATACGCTGGTATTAGTGATAGAGACCAATCCCAATATCTTGTACTCTATTGTTACTAGATAAAGCAATATTCTTTTATATCTTTGACCAAGGTCTTCTTCCTTGTACAAGCATACAATGCATTAACTCTGAATTCATTGCTTAAATAGGCATTAGCCTGCTAGCAAAGTATTTTAAACAATACAATTTCATTGGACAAGCAACTAATTCAAAAGTGAATTAAACAATTGCAGTAGTAACTTGCTGTAACTATATTCATTATACAAAATCACCTAAGTGGCTACCCTTGTCCTCATAGATCGGTACTTTTGTCCTGCTGCGACTAGAAATATTATTCGCTATTATAAGGCCTAAATGTACAAATAGGTACAATAGATAACAAATGGCATGAAACAGTTGAAGCCAAACAACAAACTACAATTGCAATGGTTTCATTTGCGATTGAGAGATAATAAACAATTATTCTTCTTTTCCATTGCTTTGACTACACCTATTATTCATTTATGTTAAATAAAATTGCAAAAATAGGACATTATATATTTTGCAAATATTTAATGTCTAAATGCAAATTGTCCCACCTTTAGCAACAAGATGATAGATGCTGAAGCAGTCAATGCATGTTCAATGCATTAAATAGTATGACTTAGATCACAAACAATAGTCAATTGTTTGTCAATTGTGCAAGATAATATGTTATTCATAAACATGAAACATAGAAGCACATGCTAAAATTTGTAAAAAAAAAAGAACAATGCAATAATTTTTTGTAAACATTCAGACATCAAATGCAAATTTTGCGAGCTTTGCTAATAGGCTCATGGCTACTCAAGCAATGAATATATAATTAGTGCATTGAATTCCTCCGCAGCCAACAAGACCCTCCTTAAAGCATTCACATTTTCTTGTGATAATTCTCATTTGCTAGAATAGCCACCTACTCCTTGGCTTCAATTGTTCCACGTTTGTGGGTTACATAACATATGCCATCTTCTATACCCATTTGTCCCCCCTCTCCCTTGTAACAACAACTAGTACTTCTAGTTAACAAGTATCATAAACAAAGAGACAAACTGCTCCCCAATAGTCAACAGTTCCTACAATTACAAACATGGGAAGCTTAAAACACACAATATTTTCAGCAAACAATAAATAAACGAGAATTAACACAAATAAAACGCGACACTCGCCTGAGATTTTATGAATTAGCTATGCATTCACTGCTTGCATACCCACCAGCTTTCCAACACATCTCACACACTTTGCATTCAATGGAATAAACATGCATTCACTGCTTCACGATTAATTTTTTTCCAGAATATATAATGTCCAATTATTTTTCTAATTTACTTAAACAAAAATGAATAATAGACCTACTCCAAGCAATAGAAAAAGTAATAAAACATAATTTGGCCCACTACAACCAATAAAAGATTTCAAATACATATAAATCTAAATTTGCATCCATTGCATTTGCTTTTCAAATAGTCGCTTGGCCAATAAAATTGTAGAGTTTAAAATATTTTTGTCCTTTTCCTATAGTCAGGATTTAACCATATATTTTTGGAGCATGAAAATTATGGTTTATTTCTATTTCTATTGGTTGGAGTAGGCCAATTTTTTTTTTCGTTTAACTAAATTACAAAAATAGGGAGACATTATACATTGTGGAAAATATTTGAACACTATACATCGTGACAAGCAGAGAATGCATAGTTAACTCATTCTGCTTATTCTCCTTTGTTAACTCTCCAACTTCACATTAAACCAATTTAAATTATTAAATTACTTTTATACAATGCTTGTTGTTGTTGTTTCTATGCTTAAAAAGTATAATGCATTCCCTATGTTATTGTTTAATGCATAACACATGCATTGGTTGCTTCAGTATCTATTACCTCACTGTCAAAGATAGTACGATTTGCATTTACCAATTAAATAAATCCACAATATATAGTGTCCTTCGATTTTGCTATTCTGCTTTAACAAAAATGAGTAATACAACCACTCCAACCAATATAACATTTCAAACCCTGTTTTTACCTTACTAAAAAAAATTTCAAATACATATAAATCTAAATTTGCAAACATAACCTAAAAGCTATTTGCTATGCGACGGGAACACAACACACTACGTCACTCTAATTGTATCGTTTGAAGTATTTTTTTTTGTTTTTCCTATAGTTGCATATAGACTTTCTATAGTAACAAGTATGTTACTATTGCAATGGCTCCATTTGCAATTGAGAAGTAATCAACAATTTATCTTCTTCTCCATTGGTTGGACTAGGCCTATTATTCATTTTTGTTAAAGTTGATTACAAAAATAGGAGGACATTATATATTTTGCAAATATTTAATCACTCTCATTTGTTGTAGTGGTCACCTACTGCTTCACTTCAACTGTTTCATGTTCATGCATTGTATAACATATGTCATTTATTGTACTCACTTGCGACATTCACATTTGTAACAACAAGCAATGTTTCTAGCTATCAAGTATTACAAAGACACAGGCGAGCCACTCGCTAGAAGCGCACTGTGCCTATGGCTTATCCCATGTTCAAGCACTGAACAAACTGACAAACATCTAAAGGGGATGCGCAAAGATAAAAAAACAAAGAAGGTTTCCAACAAACAATGAACACAGGAGAATAAGCATAGATAAAACCTAACATTCCTCTAGAGTTTCATGAATTGGCTATGCTTTTACTACTCCCGTACCCTCCGACCCTCCTACCCTTTTTGCAAAATTTGCAAAAAAAGGGCCGTTGTAATCAATTCTTGTAAACATTTAGACATTAAATATGAACTTAGGGAGCTTTACCTGTAGACTAATCACCATGCAAGCAATAAACACATAGTTGATGCATTCAATGCCTCTATATTTTCCAGTACCTTGGTCAAACCATTCAGTTTCCTCTGTAGCAGCAAGTGATAGTTCTAGTTATCAACTATGAGAAACATATTTACAAGTCACTCAACAGTAAAGCTTTCTACATACCGCTCTCAATGCAATCAAACACCGCACAGGATAGCAAATATCAGAGAGAAGAAATGGGAGCTAAAAACATAGAAGGTTTTGAGAAAACAATAAACATATAAGAATAAGTACAAATAAAACCCAACTCTTGCGTCAAATTTCATGAATTAACTATGCATTCATTGGTTTTGTATCCACCAGCTCTTCAACACATCTCCCACAATTTGCTTTACAAGCTTTTCTGGTACACTGGTAGCCACTCAAGCAATAAACACATAAGAAAAATAAACAGATGAGAATAAGCGAAAATAAAACCTAGCATTCACCTAAGATTTCATGGATTAATTATGCATTCACTGCTTCTATACCCACCAGCCCTTCAACACATTTCACCCAATTTTCTTTGCGACCTTTGCTGAGACACCGATGACCACTAAACTAATAAACACATAGTTAATGCTCTCAATGCAACCATAGTCGACAAGACCTTGCTCAACTTTAACTATAGAGAGTCTATATGCAACTATAGGAAAAACACAAAAATACTTCAAACAATACAATTAGATTTGACCAAGCGACTATTTGAAATGCGAATTCAATAATAATCCTTCAATCTTATAGTTCTCTCCATTTTGTTATAATAAGTCCTTGAATAATGTGCCTTCTTCCCCCAATAGTTCACTTCTTTTTTGAAAAGTTTAAAAACAACAAGCAACTATTTCAAGAGAAAATTCAACAAATGCAATTGTAAACTTGCCTATCGACACAAACCAACAATTTCAATAGTGACCTATTTTTCAACAAAAAATAGTTTCATGTTTATGAATTACGTGACACGCCATTCACTATGCTCATTTGTTTATTCAATAAGTCAGATTCCTGAATCAACCTTCTCCTTTATTGCTCACAACTCTTCCAAAGCATAATTCTTATGCACATTGGAAGACTCAAAATTCATTGGAAACAAAGGGGAAGAATGTTACAAGAATCTGACCTTCCAATTCCTTATTCAAAAACCAAGTATATTTGCACTCGTATAGATGTTTGCCTCCAACTCCAATTGCAAATAATGGTTCCTATTACAGGGACAAATTACACAAATGAGCACAGTCCATGACATATAATACGTCATTCATAAACATGAAACAAAGAAACAACGATAAAATTTCCAAAAAAATAGAACAACATGATAAATTTTTGCAAACACCTAGACACTAGACAAAATTTTTGCAAGCTTTGCTAATAGGCTACTCACCACTTAAGCAATGAACACATAGTTAATGCATTCAACACCTCCACAGTCGACAAGACCTTGCTCAAAGCATTCAATTTTCCCTGTGATAATTCTCCTTCGCTTCGATTGTTGCATGTTTTTGGATTCCATAGCATATGTCATCTGCTGTACCCAGTTGCCCCGTTAGCCCTTGTCATAGCAACCAAGTACCATAAACAGATAGACAAGCGACCCACCAGTATTGCATTGCTACAAAATAACAAACATGCAAGAACAAAACCAAAATCTAAAAACACACAAGCTTTTCAACAAGCAATAAACAAACCAAAATAAGCACATATAAAACCTAGTACTCGCCTCAGATTTCATGGATTAACTATGCATTCACTGCTTTTGTACCCACTAGCCCTCCAACACATCTTGCACAACTTGCTTTACAAGCTTTGCAGATAGACTAGTAGCTAAAAACCCACAAGTTTTTCAACAAACAATAAATAGACGAGAATAAGTGAAAATAAAACCCAACACTCGCCTAAGATTGCATGGATTAACTATGCATTCACTGCTTCTATACCCACTAGCCCTCCAACACATCTCACCCGATTTGCTTTGCGAGCTTTGCTGAGACACCCATGACCACTAAACCAATAAATACATAGTTAATGCTCTCAGTGCACCCACAGTCGACAAGACCTTGCTCAAACCATTCAGTTTTCCCTGTAACACATCTAGTTATCAAGTATCACAAACATGCAAACGAGCCATTCACCAGTTGTACATCATTCCTATGGCTCCTCCCTCGTTCAAGCCCTGCACAAAATGACAAACTTTGAAGATGGCAAACCACAACTAAAAACACACAAGCTTCTCAACAAACAATAGACAAACGAGAATAAGTAGAAACCAACGGTCGCCTCATATTTCGCAAATTAACTATGCATTCTCTGCTTGTCTTCCCGCCAGCTATCCAAAACATATCGCGAAGTAACTTTCCATTTAATGCATTAAACATGCATTCACTGCTTCAGTATCACTAGCTCGCTGCCAAAACTCGTGCGATTTGCCTCCCCCGATTAAATATTTGCCACTATGTATAATGTTCAAATATTTGTCACAATGTATAATGTCCTTGTATTTTTCTAATTTGCTTAAACGAAAATGAAAAATTAACCTACTCCAATCAATAGAAAAAAAGATAAACCGTAATTTCCATGCACAAAAAATATGTGCTTAAATCACGATTATAAGATAAAGACAAAAATATTTTAACCTCTACAATTCATTGGCCAAACAACGATTTGAAAAATAAATGCAACGGATGCAATAGTAAACCTGCCTATCCACAAGATCTGATTGATAGAAATTTGTGTTATAATACATTTTTCATCTTCTAACGTCACAATTACATGAAGCAGTCAATTTTTTAGTTATCATATTGTCGCCATCAAAGGACCCCATTCTATTACTAGTTACTGTTGTCCACGTCATCATCCCCTAAGTATAGCGGAAGTCGAAATCTACTGGTCATATAAGTTTCGGTCCATCTCATCAGCCCGTTATGACATCGACACGGTAATCTAAGCCTAGACGAGACGAATATTGTTTGTCCTTTCTGTTTCTTTTTTCATTTTTTAAAACGTTAGCCGGAGGTAATTCTGAGAGAGAAGGTGGATCTGCGTTGAAGGTTAACAACACTTTGTTCTGGATGGATTCATGATACAACTCCACTATGTCACAGGCAGATGTTACTTACAGGCATGCAGCAATTCTTTTCTGTTAAAATAGATTTAGATCATACTCAGAAAAAATCTTGATTTCTTGATATATTTTGTGTTTTACCTGCAAAAATCTGCCATTGGTTACTTTTTGAACATGAATAGAGATTTGGTTGTTCGTGGGTGCTAATGTTTCATTTTGATAAAATCTAAAAGACTAAGGCCGGATTGACTGAAAACCACGAATTTTGAAAAGCCCTAACTCTGTTTGCGTCTTATGAAAATTATTCCTTGCCTTTTGTGGCTTTGAATTATTTTTTGGGGAATCTCAACGTTTTCTTTGTCAGATTGATTAATTATAATTAAATGTTTGTGGGTCTTAGCGGTTTTGGTAAATCTCAGTGATCTTGTTGAGATTGATTAGGTTTGCTATTTGCCTTGCAAACTAAATCTAAAATAATAGCCTAACCCAATTTGCCTTCTTCGCAAAAGGTGCTTTGATTCTTTCTGAGTATTGAAATAGATTTGTGTTTTAAAACTCGGTGCTTTTAATTGGGTATTTCTTTACGTTCAAAATCAAGAATCTGACAGAGCCCTGAACTTATTGGCTTCCTACCAAAAAGGGTTTGAATAATTATTTTGGTAGAGCTTATTGTTTTTGTCGGGTTGATCAGTTTTCCATTTACCCTGAAGTCAATAATCAAAATACCTTATTCCAGGTGGCTTCCTACAAAAAAAATTGCCTTGACATTTTGTGGATTCAATTTTCTTTTCCGCTAAAGCTTAATGTTTTGTCCTGCAGAGTAGTTAGGTTTAGCTCTGCCCTGTAACTAAAGAATTAAAAAGTCTTACTCTATTGGATCTCTTGCAGGTAGTTGCCTAAATTAGGGTTAATTAGTGTTTTATGGTAAAGCTTAAACTTAATATTGTTTTTCCTGGACTGGTTGGGTTTGATTTTTACCCTGCAGGTCAGGAACTACCAAAACTCAATCCCAGTTGGATTCCTACAAACTTGGTCTTGATGTTCTAATTTTTGCAGGTTTGGAATATTTCCAAATTTTTCCAGATTGTAAGTTTGATTTTTCTTGCAACTCAAAAGGTTAAGAAGATACTGGTCCCCTTTGCAATTTTTGGTGGGTTTGAATTATTGTTTGGTAAAATTAATGTTCTTAAGATTTGACAGGTTTTGCCTTTATTTTTTGTGGGTTAACATTTTTGAAGCTGAAGCTCAACCCTTTTCTGTGAGATGTTTATGTTAACTGCAAGTTAAGAACTAGGTAGCTTTTACTCTTTTGGATTCCTACCAAAACTTTCCTCCTTTTTTTATGGCATTGAATCATTTATTAAGAGAGCTGAATGTTTTCTTACAGATTGGTTAGTAGCTTCGAATTTTCTGTGCAAATAAAGATTTAAAAAGCATCAACTCATGAAATTACTAACAAAATCTACCTTAATTTGTAGCTGTTTGATTATTTTTCTATTGAGATCAGTTTTTTTTGTGAGATTGGTTTGGTTTATCTTTCATCTGGAACTCAATAATTGTGAAAACCTAACCCTTCTGGATCCCTGTTAAAGAATTGTGTTAATATTTTATTATTTTGTGTTTTGAATTAATTTTTGGTAGAAGATCACTGTTTCTGTCAGATTGGTTAGTGTCAACTTTATCCTGCAAGTCAAAACCAAAGAAGCTCAAGCCCAGTTGGCTTCCTACTGAAAATGTGGTGTGATAACTTATTAGTTATTTTCTGTGCATGATTTGATTATTCTTGGCAAAAGCTCAGTGATTTCATCAGATTTGAGATTTGTTGCTTTCAAGTTTACCCTACAAGTCAAAAGTTATGAAGCTCCAATCCAAGTGGATTTTCTACCAAAAATTGGCCTTGCTTTTTTGTGGGTATGTTTTTTAATCGTAAAGCACAATGTTTTTTGTCAGGTTGATTAGGTTTAGTTTACTCTGCAACTCTAGAATTAAAAAATAATGAGAATCTCTAACTCTATTTTCTTCCTACAAAAACACCACCTTGATTCTTTGTTGGCAGAAACATATTTTTGTAAAGCACATTGATTTTTGTCAGACTGAATAGCTTTAACTTTACCTTGCAAGTCAAGAATGAAAGAAACCCTAACCCTATTGACATTAAAGTTTAAACCAAAAGTATTCCTTGATTGTCTGTGGATTTACATTTTACTACTTAAATAATCTTTTGGTTTAGCTCAATCTTTTTATTTTGTTTTATCTAGACTTTAGTGTGACGTAAAACATAACCTTTATTTTTTGTGAGTTCAGACTATTTATTTGGAAAGCTCAGTATTTACATCAGATTGATTAGGTTTAGATTTAACCTGCAACCTGATAATAAAAAATCCCTACCCCTGTTTGTCCCTATCTTTTTGCTTATCTCGGTCCCTGTGAAGATAATAAATTTTACTATTATTGCAGTATTGAGCCTTATTGTGCTTTAATATGTGTAAGCAAGGTGTTTTGCTCGGGAGCTTCTTCATCTGAGAGATGCATAGAAGTTGTTTTGTGCATCATAGCACCTTCTTGCCCAAGCCTTCTTTTCAATCTGGGCAAGTGACTGCTGGTTATCTTATGCTAACACTCACTGTGATATAAAGGCAGCGGCTGAGTAGCTGCTGCTACTTTTCAGCCTATACTCAATTAGGATTAATAAAGCCCCCTGCAAGTCATGTAGAGGTGAAACTGTTTAGATTTTACCCTAAGTTACTGAATTAGAATTGGGTACATGTGTATGGTATGCTGGTATGGCAAAATTTTCTTTGGGAGTTGGGTATGTTCTGGGAGCATTTGTACAAAAAACATATAAAAATCATAAATATATACATATTTTTAGCCTAAATACATGCATTAAGCTCAGGATATCACATATAAAGAATATTGTAAACAAAACTACCATATATATTAAAATATAGTATACTAATTCAATATCAAGCTGTCAAACTTAAATGTCATAATAGATGTTAAAAAATTGAAACAATTTATAATTTACATTATCATAAAACTTTAATAAAATATTAATATGTAGTTCATAGATTTGTAAGTCTATAAACATAGAAATTTATATTAGACATTTATTTCTATGTAAATATTAGAAAACAATATATAAATATAAAAAATTAAAAAAATAGTATATAATTTATAAATATTAAAAAAGGTATAATAAACATTACCATATTAAATTAGAATATTAAAAATAGAATTTGCAGCACATATAGGGATGCTAGAATTGACATTACACATTACTATAAAAAATCTATTGTAGTCAGATAGGCACCTAAATTGGTATTTACTATTGAACATGGTATATAAATTAGGTTGCTGTAAATTCCATCCTAGGCAAATCGTGAGTGAGCTTTTTTCTTGCAAATGTTTTTCAAACACATGAAATGTGAAATAATGTGGTCGTTTATGGACAAGGATTTCTTCTGTCACAAAATTAAAAAAATGCATTAAAGAATCTGCTGAACCGACTTGGATTTGACCTAGATTTGAGTTAAAAGTTAAAACAGCTACCTGAAGAAATCTGAACCCTGCCTAATTCCACAGGTGATTCCGATTAGTGCCTGACTCTGGTACAACTCGTACCTGGAAACGGGGCTATATCTAGCTGATTTGGTAACTTAGATTTTACCATTTGCAATTTTTCAGGTCTTGGTTGAGTCCTGCAATTAGGTGTAATGCCCAGATCATCAGATCACCTGACTCTGATGATTTGTGCGTAACTCCTGCTGGAAAGTTTCGTTGCAGCTGAGGTTTATACTCAGGCATCATGGTCGGTGTGGGTCAGTATTTGATCCAAGGTTGAGAGTTCATAAATAAATAAGAAATATCTTACTACCAGTTTGCCTTAGTTTATGCTCGGTTTGCATGTAAGTTTAGATTCTAAGTTACTGGAATCGTTCCTTTACCCTGCCGATTCCAGGTACGGTACGTCTGCAAACGGATACTTCCCTGAATCGCTGCTGAATCAGACGGGGTACGGTATTTTAGCGTCTGAAACGCATCCGCATTTTTCTTACCATTTTTACATGATGTGGCATTTTTTTTGCAGAGTTTTCGAAGCGTTTTTCAAGGATTTTGAAACTTTTTGCAACGTTTTCGTGTGACATTTTAGCTTTGAAAACCTAAACGCGTTTATTTCTCTTTTCTTGGTGGTGCTTATTTCTCTCCGTTGTTTTTGGCTTGTTTTCTTCTGCGCGAAAACCCTAAGGCGATTTTATTCCGATTCAGGCCCTGTGACTTCGTCGGTCTGCCAGGTTGCAGGAGGTTGCAGACTTGAGGCACGGTTGTGGACCAGCGACATCTTCTCCCGCCATCTCCCGCTATCTCCCGACTGCTTGTTTTCTCAACGTATTATTTCGACTCTTTTTTGTCATTTTTTCTTTTAAATCTTTTCTATACTAGTTTATAAAATTATTATTATATTACTGTTTATAAATTTATTATTTTTATTATACATTTGTAATTTATAAATTTAAATTTAAATTTTTAATTTATAATAGGTCCTATTATATCACCTACTTATCATTTTATAATATTATTATTAATTTATTTAATAGCATAATATTATATAATATTAAATTTTAATTATAATTTATATATATTATTATAATATAATTTATTAATTAGTATTATAAATTTATGATAGTTTAAAATTTTAAGCTAGTATTATAAAATAATAAATTTATAATAATATTATATAAAAATTGTAAATTATAATTATACTAATTTTTTATGTACGGACGTACCCAAACGTATCCACCCCCAAAAAGAAAAATTTGCCGTATCGGCGTACCGTACCCGTACCCGTACCCAATTCGGTAACTTAGTTTAGATTGCCACATTAGCAATAATTTGAACCGTGGTTTTGTTTCATGTGCATCTTATTAAAGTTTCAGCATCAGTAGGCATAGCTGTGCCTCCTTTCTAAGTTCATATTTTCCCTTAATCTAAATGTGTGTTTTGGGGGATTCTCCAATGATTAACTGGCAGGATATTATCTTTTCTTTGACTTATCTGGAAATTTGATGTTGTGTGGGTTTGAGGATGTTAGCAGAATGTAGTAAGGCTCATTATTAAGCCAGTGTTTCTTGCGGTTACAATTTTTAACTCTGTGCATACAGGTGTTAGGATCTTTAATTTTTATAATCCGAAGATACAGCATCTTTACTTCTTTCTAGATCCGTATTCAGTCTTTCAGTATAATCTGTGTTTCAATTAGGTTTCCAGAATTGTTGACTTACAAGGTTTTCTGTTCTCGTGAGCCATAAGAGGGCTTCTTTTCCCATTTAAATTCCTGGCCTTAGAATCAGGCTCAAGTACATTTGTCATTTCTTAGTGCATATGTGTATGTTCATCATGAGGAATGCATACGTACATATGAACTTTTTTTTTTTATATTGATAATTGTTTACAAATATTCTGCTCATACGGGCATCAATATGAAACCAATACAAGCTCTTGCAAGCTCAACAATGAAACTAATTCTAGCTCCTTTTGAGCAACCACACTAGAGACCACCTATGGAAGACCAAGAGTCACAACTTAGCATTCCACTAATTTAGAAACCACGTCAATACTAGAAGCCAACTATGGAAGACCAAGAGTCACAACTTCGAAATCCATATCAGATGTCCCTTTGGGATTTGAACTTGGGTCTCCACGATGAGAACTCAATGCTTTAACCAATTAAGCTTAACCCCTTGGACACACATATGAGGTTTTAATTATAATAAAAGTAGGATTTTTGTACAGGATCCTCTTATACAGAAATTAGTAAGGTGCAAAAAATGGAGAAATCTGAAAATTTGAAGTTTGATCTGATAAGGATAAGTAGCAGTCCCCATGAAATGGCTGAAAGAACAAACTGTGGTGATATAAGAGCCAATACACGCCTCACCTTCATCTTTTTCACTTGCTACTCAACTGAAGCATCACATCAGAGGAGCTCTTACCCTATAAATCAAAGACTCTGGCTCTGTCCATAATCATCAAAATCCTTAAATAAGGGACAGAAACATGGCAAAGTGTAGGTCCATAAACCCTTACAAAATTCTATCTTCACGTACCTTCTCATATTGCATAAGAAAAAACTGATGAAGAAAACATAGAAACTGAATGATGAACATATCTAAAAACAAATTGTGTGTCTTAGCTGCTTCGAAGATTATTTAATTTAGAACTGATCAATATCAACACAACTCTTTGCCGCCAAGTGTTAGCATCAGTGTTACCTGTTCTCACTTATCTTTATACAGATGATAGTTTATTACCAAATTTGAATCTCATATTGATGGATGACCAACTGATTTGATAGTTTTCATGATTTAAGATAGTTTTATTGCGAAATCTGTCTTCATGGAATGCTTCTCTCAAAAAGAAATAAAAAATAAGGGATATCAATAATTCAATTTTTTCAATTTTGAGCAGCTTCTAAAATCCAGATATTGTAGTCATAAAGATAACAAATTTATTTTATCTTTCTAATGACAATTCTTCTTGAATCATAACAAAAAAATTCCAAATTAATAATAAAATCTCTTCTTTTGTAAGATAGTTTTAATCTGTCTTTATGGAATGCTCCTCTCGAAAAGAAATAAAATATAGAGGAGATCAATAATTCAGTTTTTCCAATTTTGATCGGCTCTCAAAATCCAGATAATATGTAGTCATTAAGAAAAAATTGAAATTTTCTTTCTAATGACCTTTTTTCTTGAATCTTAACAAGAATTTTCTGAAATAAATAATAAAATTTCTTTTTCTTTAATGTATTCAATGAATATTATAAAAACATGTATTGTTTGTACTTTGTAACACTGCATGTCTTGACAAGTTGTCTGGCTTCTGCTTTCAGAGTCATGTGGAGCCATCCTTTGTTATTAAGCATGATGTTTGAAATTTGTTTTCATGAGCTTTCACTTGATGAGATCAACAACTTTCTATTTATGTAACTTTGCAGCTGTGGCGCTTGCGGATATCCTTTAAATTTGTGCTCATCAAACCGTATCACTTCTAACATTGGTTCAGAGTATCGCAAGGCCATCAAGAAAGGCATCATTTCTTTCCTGTCCATTGATTTGAGTAGGTTCACTCAGGTTGATGAAGTTAAATGTGCTCTCTATTCTTGTGGTTTTTGCCGAATGAGGACCAAACTTCTCTGTCGAAAATGTGGAACATTTATTGGCTACGGCTATGAAGATCGTGCATCTCCATGTGGTTTTGACAGTTCAGATTCAAGCTCAAGCAGTGGAACTCCAGGTCGAAAAAAATACAATATCAAGATTCGGGCACTACAACCTTCAGATGAAACTGATGTGCCTCACTTGGCTCAAGAGGCCTAAGAGCTTAAACTTTTACGTATGAAAAATGGGCACCCAATATTAATCAACTGGGGATACATTAAATCTGTTCCGCTTTTCAGATTTTCTGTTTTCTAATTCGGGGCCATTTGTCATTTAAGCTATTTGCTTATTCATGGTGTTCAAAAGGACAATTTTTGTAAAGACATAATGTCATTGGAAGTGGGATATTAGCTTGAGAAGAAGTTTCTTTTAGCAGACGGTATCATATCTGTTGGGGCTGAAAGTATTGTCTACTGTCTTTTACAAGTTTAGAGTTGATCAATCTTTGATACTATTTGCTTTATAGCTTCAGTGAACATCATCTGTTCAGATAACTTTGGTGGCATCTATGGAATTATGTGGTTGAGCTGTTGTTCTATAAGCATGCTTGGGCATGTGCAGTGACCTTGTGTACAGGTTTCTTTGATATTTTAGTTTGGACTGTTCTGTTTCAGGGAACCTGTATTCTTTGAGGGAATGGCTAATGATGGAATTTGTTCTGGGTATGATTTAAGAGGGGAAACATGTATAGATGATCTTCCAAATGAATGCCTTTTTAATGTTGTCAGATTTTTAATGCATTTGACCGATCAAGATGCATTTGGCCTCACATGTCAACGGTGGTTGAAAATTCAGAATGAAGCCCGATGTTCAATAAAATTTCAGTTCCGTGATACTTCAGCTCCAAATTGCACAAAATATCTCTCCAAGCTTCTTGATCGTTTCCCCGCACTTAATTCAGTTTCATTGGCTGGCTGTACTGAAATTCCAGATTCAGCCCTCACCTTATTTCAATCAGCAGGTTTGAAGTTGAAAAATGTCTCACTTGATTGCTGCTTCAGCATCACAGATGATGGTCTATCTCATATTTGCAACAGTTCTAATGGCTTGTCTTCTTTGAGTCTTTATCGTTGTAATATTAGCGATATTGGACTTGAACATGTAGCAAGAAGCTGCCCAAATTTAGAAATAATAAATCTTTCATACTGTGCTCATGTCTCTGATTCAGGCATTGCAGCCCTTGGGGAAGGATGCTTGGGGCTTAAGGTTGCTACCATCTCATATTGTAGAAACATACAGGGAGTTGGCTTCAAGAAGTGCTTGTTTCTTCAGTATCTAGATGCAGACTCATGCCGCTTGACAGATGATGGTCTGTGTATGATTGCTAATGGTGGATCTCTTCAATATTTGAACCTGTCACATTCACGGAATTTGATTGATCTTGGCTTGAGAGGGTTCAGCTGCATTGGCACAGGATGCTCTAATTTGCAATTCTTGCACACAAGGATGTGCCGTACGCTTGATGACTCAGCTGTAATTGAGATTTCCAGGGGCTGTCCTTTGCTGAAAGAATGGAATTTGGCAGTTTGTCCACAGGTGACTGTGGTTGGTTGGAAAGAGGTTGCCATGAACTGTAGAAACCTAGAGATCCTTCATGTTAATCGCTGCAGACATTTCTGCAATAGAAGTTTGCTTTTTCTTAGGAATGGATGCCCTAAACTTTCCTCTCTATACATGCATGGCTGCCCTAATCTGAATTCTTTAACAGTGGAGCTTTTCAGACAGGCCCGCTGTTTTGTCCAAATTATTTTGGTGGAAAACATGTGTGCAGGATCTTGTGTTGATGAGTTTGTAAAAACCTGTGCTGCTAAGGTGAAAACAAAGAGATGTCCAGTACTTAAATAGTCTGTTTTGTCAATGGTAATCATTGAACAAAATTAAACAGATTTTCCAAAATTGTAGACCTGGATTTTCAGTCACAATATTCACCTCTATGTATGATCCACTCATTAGGTGATTCAATGAAGCATTTACGTTTGCCTTTTTCTCTTATAATTGTTTCGTTCTATGCAATTATATGAGTTATTTATTTGTAATTGTAAAAAGGTGTATGTTTTGCTTCAATTGCCAGCACAGCAGTTTTTACATCTTTATGTTATTTTCCAGAGCAATATTGGCCAGAGCCTCTAAATCTAGTCATGATTACTACTAGGTGGTGTAATTTTTAATGGACACTAGAATACTTCTGATCAGACTTTAAAATTGACTGATATATTTTTAACAGTCTTCAAGGTTTAAATGGAAGAAATTCGAGGTTGAAGCTCATAAAACAAAGTTGATCATAGAAAAAAATAAAGACACTATTCAATTGTCAATACGCCTCGATAAAAGTTGAGTTGAAATTCCAGCCACTGAATTCTTGCTGACCTCATTTTAGGCGAAGTTCGAGAGCATATTAGCTCCATGCTACATGATTCAAGTAAAATGTTTAAGAATGTATTGTTCCACTTCAAAAACCTGAATAGTGGCATGTTAATGGTAGGAACCAGGTGTCCCAAGGGTCATATCTGTTGGGTAACAGACGAATCACTATTTAAAATTGTGAATCACTTTCTGTATGCTCGAATATAGAGTAACTGTTTATCAACAGTGGGATATATATAACAAATAAGGTTAGCAAATGTTTGATATATTAACAAAGGAGACGAAGGCTCTTTAAATAGATTTACAAAGACAATGTTTTAAAAAAAACAAACAAAAACAAAAGATGAAAATATAAACTATCTAACTTAACTAAGATGATCATTATATTATTTAATATATTTAATACTTTTCCTTAATGGTCATCGTTCTAACTATTCACAAAAACAAAAAAGGTTGTTCCTTTTTTTTCACAACGCTCCTGCAATAAAAGACAAGAGCTTGCCATTGACTTTGCCACTTGAGATGACTCTGCCACCAACCTTTCTAAAAACTACAGAACTTTTCAAAATAACCAAAAATCATTACAAAACGTCCAACTTGATGTTGGGTAACAAAGTTGTCCCTCCTTGTAGCCAAAGACACTGAAAAACAAATGCCACGATTTCAGCGAACCCTCCAAACTTTTGCAGATGAACACACAAAATTACAAAACATTGAAATTGAAGTTTACAAAGCATTTTTTTTGGGAAAAAAACAGTAAAAATAGAAAAAAAATATTAAAAATTTTTTAGAATTTTTTTTTTTAAAAGGGACAATTATTAAAAAACCCAATATGGATCAATTTTTTTTTTGACTTCAAAATAAGTTTTTCAAAAACCCTAGCCAATTTTTACAGAGAACAAGTGCAAAAAACCAGCTCCACAGATAGGTGAAAAATACGCGACCCAGAACGCTAGATAAAACTTGCTCAGGAATGAATTTCTTCTTATATCGCACCAGAAGAAACATAAAACACATTTTAAATAGATGAAGAAATCGCGCCTAGAATGAAGAGAAATTGCGCTTAGACGAGGGTACAAGTCGTGCCCAGAATGGTGAGGAGTCACGCGCCCAAAAAAAAAATCGCGGCTCACAGAATGAATGCAAAAACGTGTCCTCACAGAGAGCTAAAAAATGCGGCCAGGCGTAGAGCAAAATCGCGGCCATAAAAAAAAGAAGATTGTGCACCAAAACGCGAACAAAAAACAAAATGCGTGCAGCAGATGAGAGTCCCACACCATAATCGTGAAAAAAAGGACACCAAAACCCGATTTCTTCAGGAAGTGAGTCACGCGCAAATTAGAATGGCGCGCAGGAAGGGAAAACAAAATGCATGCAGCAAATGAGAACCCCACACCAAAATTGCCAAAAAAAGGACACCAAAACCCGACGTCTTCAGGGAGTGAGTCATGCAGAAATCAAAATGGCACGTAGGAAGGAGAACTAAGCCCAAAAAACTTCGAATTATGGTTTTAAAAAAACCCACGAAATTCCTCAAAACTAGGCCGCGATTTGAGATCCAACCGCTCGATCAAATGCCACCAGAAAAAAACCCCACGAAATGCAGAAATAAGAAACCCTTGAAAATTTCTGGAAATAAATTCCAAGAAAAAGAAGTTATAATTTTTTTATTAAAAAATTCGTCAAATTTTATGAAACCTCATAACAGAGGTTATAATTTTTTTATTAAAAAAATTGTCAAATTTTATGAAACCTCATGGACCCGCTCTCATACCATATAACAAAGAAGATTGACAAATATTCGATATATTAACAAAGGAGACAAATGTTCCTTAAATAACAATGTACAAAAGACGAAAATAGGAACTATCTAGCCTAATTAAGATGAGCACTATATTATTTAATATATTTAATAGGGTAAATTATTTTTCATGAAAACTTCTTTTTGAATTTTAGATATAGCTCTTTCATTCGATAAAATAATAAAATTTTATTCTTTTCTAAATTTAAAATTTACCATGTGTATTTTTGACCAGAAAATAATGAAATGTTAAGAGTAATATTTGATGGTTTATAACTCATAAATGATTGCCAACTAAAAAAAATCTGATGCTTAAAATAGCTCTTACATTCACACAAAAGTATAATAACTAACAAAACCAAAAACCAATTATAATGCACATACATTCACACAGAAGTATAATTGCTAACAAAACCAAAAATCAATTATAATACACATATCATAATAGATTTTATTCCAAGTGTCCAAAATTGTGTACTCACAAACTTACAATGCCTTCTTTCTCACTTCTTCAAAACTTAAAAAGAAAAAAACAATAAGAGTCAACTTTTAGTAACATCTTATCAATATTTACATGCAAGAATAATTGAATCTTTAAAGTAACCACCTAAGCAATTAAATAGTTTCTTCTTTTTTAAAATATAAGAAATTACAATTTCAAAATATAAGAATTAAAAATCATAGCAGTTATGGTTGAGGTGGTGCAATTTTGAATCACCCTCTACAGCTCCTGTTTATTAATAATTGGGTAAATTATTTTTCATGAAAATAACTTTCCTCTATATTTTAGATGCAACTTGCTCATTAGATATAATTCTATTCTTTTGTAAATTTAAAATTTACCACATGTTTACTTTTGACTAGAATATAATGAAAGGTTAAAGTAATATTGATGATTTTATAAAATTTAAAGAACATTTTACACTATAGATATTTGCAAATTCATGTCATTCTAGAAAACAAACTACTCATGAAACCAATTAAAACACTAACTTAAGTTTTAAGGAGCATAAATCAACGAATTCATAACTCATAAATGATTGCCAACCAAAGAAAATCATACACATAAAATAACTCTTACATTCACACAAAGTATAATAGCTAACAAAACCAAAAACCAATTATAATGCACAATCATAATAGATTTTATTCCAAGTGTCCAAAATTGTGCACTCACAAACATACAACACCTCAAAACTAACAAAAACATGTTCCCTTTCTTTCTCGCTTCTTCTATTACTTAGAAAACTTAACAAAAAAATAAGAGTCAGCTTCTCGTAACATCATGCAAGAATAATTGACTCTTGAGTAACTACCTAGGCAGTTAAAGAGTTTCTTCTTTCTTAAAATATAAGAAATTTTGATTTCAAAATATAATAATTGAAAATCACAACAGTTATAGTTGAGGTAGTGCATCCATTGGGTTAAAGATGAGTCACTATTTAAAATTGTGAATCACCCTCTTATGCTTGTATATAGGAGTAACCATTTATCAACAATTGGGTAAATTATTTTTTACGAAAATAACTTCCCTCTGAATTTTAGATACTTATTTAGTGGATAGAATTCTATTCTTTTCTAAATTTAAAATTTACCACATATGCGCTTTTGACCTGAAAGCAAACACAGACTAATTTAAGTTTCAAGGACCATAAACCAATGAATTCATAACTCATAAATGATTGCCAACTAAAGAAAATCAATTGCTTAAAATATCTCTTATATTCACATAGAGGTATAATAGCTAACAAACTAAAATCCATTGATCATAATGGATTTTATTTCAATTGTCCAAAATTGTGTGCTCAAAAACTTACAATGCCTTCTCAAAATTAACAAATGTTCCCTTTCTTTCTCGCTTCTTCTATTACTTAGAAAACTTAAAACAAAATAAAAAGAGTCGTAACATCTTATCAATATATACATGCAAGAATAATTGACTCTTTAGAGTAACCACTTCGGTAGTTAAAGAGTTTTTTTCTTTTTTTCTTTTTTTTCTAAATGTAAGAAATTACAATTTCAAAATATAATAATTGAAAAACATAGTAGCTATACTTGAGGTGGTGCATCCACTGGGTTAACAAATGAGTCACTATTTAAAATTGTAAATCACCCTTTGTACACTTGAATATAGGAGCAATCGTTTATCAACAATTGGATAAATTATTTTTCATGAAAATAACTTTCCTTTAAATTTTAGATACAACTCCCTCATTGAAGAGAATTCTATTCTTTCTAAATTTAAAATTTACATGTATGTTTTTCACGAGAAAATAATGAAATGTTAAAGTAATATTGATGATTTTATAAAATTTAAAGAATAATTTACACTATAGATATTTGCAAATTCATGTCATTTTAGAAAACAAACTACTCATGAAACCAATTAGAACATAGACTAATTTAAGTTGCAAGGAGCATAAACCAATGAATTCATAACTAATAAGTAATTGCCAACCAAAAAAAACCAAACGCTTAAAATAGCTCTTATATTCACATAGAAGTATAATAGCTAACAAAACCAAAAACCAATTATAATGCACATATCATAGTAGATTTTATTCCAAAATTCTGCACTCACAAAATTACAACACCTTCTCAAAATTAACAAAAGCATGTCCCCTTTCTTTCTTGCTTCTTCTATTACTTAGAAAGCTTTTAAAAAAATAAGAGACCACTTCTCATAATATCTTATCAATATATACATGCAAGAATAGTTGATTCTTTAGAGTAACCACCTAGATAGTCAAAGAGTTTCTTCTTTTTTAAAATATAAGAAATTACAATTTCAAAATATAACAATTGAAAATTATAGCAGTTATAGTTGAGGGGGTGCATCCATTGGGTCCACGTTACTCTTGCTATCTCGTGGTGATTGGGATGACCATGTGGCTCACATGACCTTGTGCATTTGGAAAGCTTCAAAAATTAGTGGCATCTAGTTGTGTTGAGCAATGATAACTTTCTGAGTTCTCAACTTCCACAATACTTTGTTTCCTCAAATCAAGTCCATTTTGTTAGAGAAAGTTGTCGCATGCTTAATATATTGAAACATGGCAAGTCAATATTGCTCAATTTTTTCATATTGTCAACACAAAAAGATTGTTTACCAAATGATGTAGAGCATCCATGGCTTAGTAGCAATCCTATGTCACCAAAAAAGAGATTTATTATTTTAATTAATTGCAATTTTTGGTGTGACTTGAATTTCACGTTTTTTTAATGAAATTCATAATTTTTGTTGGGAATTTGGATGTCATTTCATGTTGCAAGTTAAGTTTGAAATTTGGATAAAGGGAGAAAGTGGAGAAAATGCTTTAAATTTATTATGTAACTCCAAATTTTAAAGAGAGGCTTCCAATTTATTATGTAACTCCAAATTTTAAAGAGAGGCTTCCAATTTATTATGTAACTCCAAATTTTAAATTCCAAGATTCCTAAAAATTAGGGGACCTGGGAGTGGATGCCTAGTTTGGAAAAATCAACTTTCTCCTTTATTTCATCAAAGTGGGAAAATCAATTAAAGCATGCTTCCACTCACAACTAATTGTGGGATTGGAAAGGATTATTTTATTCAATATTTTAATGCATTTTAATTATTTTGGAGACATACAAGAGTTGGGCATTAATTTTTGGGAGATTCCTTTGGAATGGAAGCAAAATTCACCGAAATGAAATTTCATTTGCATTTAATGAAAGCTTGCGTTTGTTTTATTGAAAATGGATTTCATCCTTGGAGTTAATTCTTCCAGATAATAGGAGAAGGCACATGAAGGCATGGATTATTTGGAGGAAGGATTCAGAAGAGTGTTATTGTAGATTGGGGGTTGTTTACAGAGATTTGAAGAACACCAAGTGTTGAGAAAAAATGTTGCGTAGAATTGATTTGATGCTGCAAATCATTTATTTTTGTATTTTTTTGGAGTCATGTAAGGGCTTGTTGTAACCCATTGTTCATTTGGGACTGATTGTAATTTCATTTTCCAGAATTAATGCCATTTGTGAAGTCTTGAGTATGGAAAAGAGAATGGGAAAGAGGAATTTTGTTATTGGATGGATTCTAACAATTCCTAGACTTGAGAAAATCAAAGAGAGGCTTAGGAAGGACAAAGTGAGAGAATTTAGGGTGTTGAAGCAAAAAGTGAAAGAATTGGAAGCATAGTGGGAAAGGATAAAAACATTTCATCATAGAAGAGGTGATGCTAATTTTATTTATCATTCTAATGACAATTTGAATGCAGGAAAGAAAGAGGATGAAGTGGAATGTCATGCATGCGACACTACGAAAGAAGAAGATGAATGGGAAGAAGTTTCTGAATATGAAGCTGAGGAAACATATCTTTTGGAAGGCATGAAAGATGAAATAAAAGAAGTTGCAGAAAAGAGCGTATATGAAGATAAAATTAGATTTATACAAGTGAGATTGAAAGGCATGATATTGTTGCCTTCTAAAATTCTATTATCAAGTAAATTTTTAATTATTTGTTGAGCAATTTTGAAATTTTGTGGTGAGTAAACTTTGGTTTGGAACTCAAGTTGAAGGTGGTAAATGATATATATTTGAATAATTAAACTTGAAAAATTAATTTCCCTTTGCTCAACAAAAAATTGAAATATATCATTATTCAATGTGCAAAGGGAAATTAAATTTTCAAGTTTAATTATTCAAACATATATCATTTACCACCTTCAACTTGAATTCCAAACCAAAATTTACTCACCACAAAATTTCAAAATTGCTCAACAGAAAATTGAAAATTGAATTTCATTGTTTCAATGCCTTCTGAAAGGCATGATACTACTACAACTTGTTTTCCTTCACTCAAAATAATGTTAGTACTATCATCAAAAAAATTAATTTCCTCATTAGATGACAAGGAATTATGACCACTAATAAAAAAAAATTCACATCCATTGTTCTCAAACAAGTATTCTTCAAAAAACTCTTCCTCAAACAATTCATCAAATAAATTAAAAATATTTGAAAGGTAATTTAAACTCAAAAATTCCCCTTCTAAAATCCTCAAGTAATTCCTCAAACAACTTCTTACACAGAAAAGAAAAATTGCAATTTAAATTAACACTTGATTACACATGAACCCATTGAATTTCTCTGTCAAATGAAGCTTATTACAAATGATTTTTCAATCTTAATAGAATGATAAACAACAAAAAAAAAACTCCTACAAAAATCTTATATGCAATGGAAAATCCAAATACAATTCTATTATCAACTATGTGAGCTCCAACAAACTAGTTCACCTTCGAACACTCAAACATTGCCTACAACTCTTGTAGTTTCATTCCAATGCTCAAAAACTTGAATGGACTATTTCAAATCAGTACCAACCTGCAAAACCACACCAAGAACACATTCCCCAAATAATGCTACACCCTCTTCCAGTATCCTACAATTTCTCTTCCCAAAATTCCTCTTCAAAACCCCAATGAAAAGTGATTTTCTGTTCTTAACTCCTGCTGTCCAGAAATTAATTTCATATGCTATTTTGCCTTATCCAATATAGAATGATCCATGGTGCTGCTTCTCATTAAATCCCCTCAAAAAATCATTAAAAATAAATAAATATTCATTCCCAACAACCCTCTAAAGATAGAAAAAAAAAAGTTTTAAATTCTTCTCTTTTTTTGACTCTTGAAAAAGCAAAAATCAAAAAGCAGGCCTGGGTGCCCACTTCCCGAGTCCCTACTTTTTATGGATCATTAAATGGTGTTTTAGAGCTCCACATTCAAATCCCAACACCCCAAATTACCTTTCAAATATTCTAAATTTAAATATTTTAAAACTGCATTGCTTTTTTTTTCTCCCACAAGTCAACAAAACAACGTTAGTACTATCATCAAAAGAATTAACTTCCTCATTAAATGACAAGGAATCATAACCACTAATCAAAAAATTTGATGCCACTAATGTAACAGTTGAAGAGGATAAAGATGTTACAACAGAGAATAAAGGAAAGAATGAGGTAAATGAGGAAGTAGAAGTTGAGATGATGGAACTTGAGGGTCCTATATTTGATGATGAATTTGGTGAAGATGAAGATCTCCTACTCAAAGATGAGATAAGAAAGATATGTTAGAATCCAAGATCACCTGCATGCAAATGGATACCTGTCACATGCAAAAGACATGCAAAACCAACAAGATGTTCTGCAAACCTCAAAGTGTAAAATGCATTATGAGAATCTCTGTTATTACAAAGAGATCAATCCTTATGAAGGAGATCAAGAAACCCTAAAAGGGAAACTCTAAATGAAACCCTAGTGTGCACACTTAATAATTAATCAATTATTAATGTGCCTAAGTTTAGCTTAAGCAACTAGAGGAATAAGTGACTTAATTAATTAACCAGTATGATATAATTAATTAAGTGTAATAAATTATTACTCTAACACCCCCCCTTAAGATGAACTTAGGAAGAAGCTAAAACACTAGAATAAGATGCATGCAAGCAAAGATGGGTCCCGACAACTAGGCCTGATCAGGTACCCATTTACAAATGCAAGAAAGAGGTAGAGGAGGAAAACCCAGTGGGACAAAACCCCCCTACAATGATATGACATGCTGCAAAGAAGCACTGGAAGAACACTGTAGAGTAACACTGGAACCGCAATCTGGCAGGCAAGGAAAGATACTTCTGTCTACACGAAACCATATCGGAATCATCATAATGTGACAGCAGACCCGATGCCACGAAACACTCGAAAACTCCAAACGGGAACAATGCTGGAATCTATGAAGCAACAGTCGATTATTGAATGATGTATCACTGAAAATGAAGTGCAAAGATGCAAGTTGCACTCTCCCAACTGTCAAAATATCCAAGTAATCTCCAAATGACCCATCGGGCCAAATCTGGAATAATGATAAACTTGGGACAGATACAGAAAAAAGTGCATGGATAGAAACATAGATCTCCTCAATACCTTTCCAACACCGCAAAGATAGCGAAAATCGGAGATCGTGGCAAAAAGTTATGAGCTCGAAAGCATAAAATAAACATCTGACTTCAACCAGTAATAAATATAGTAAAAAAAGAAAATATTGTAAAATAAACTACACCAAATGAAAGTCCTCGGAACCAGCTTTCCGACGATATCTCGTTTGCCCAATTTCGATACTGTATGCCCAAGTTATGCAAAAAAGAAAAAAACTGCTTCTTTAGAGAAAACTAGGGTTAGGAGGGGACAAACAAGGTACGGTCGATGACGTCATGCTGACGTCGGCACTTCACTACGAAAAATTTGACGGCCATCTGGCTGTCGGTGCAAAAATTCGGCCCCCCTGCAAAAAAATATCAGCCCTTGGTCATCCATACGACCGTGGGCGCAAGGTAGGGGGCTGGGCGGAGCCACTGGTTCTCCATGCGACCGTGGGCTCAGCGGAAGGGGCTGGAGGCCTGGTCCGGCGGTGTAGGGTGGCGGAGCCACTAGCGGCGGTGGCGCGTGGGTGGCTCCCGGGTGGCCGCCGGGTGGCGGGCGGGCGACGCCTAACATTTTCACTGGCAACGCAGGCACAGATCCCCAAAAAGTGCATTTTTTCAATTTTTGAGCCATTTTCGACCTCAGAATGCGTGCTGGGGAGGCCGTACGGTTCCTTGGTAAAAAAATTTTGCCTCAGAAACCAACTGCTCAAAAATGGACGATTTGACAGGCGTTTCTAGGGTTTTGGGGCGCTGCGAACGCGATGGCGACGTCCGTTTGAGCTCATAGTGTGCCGAAAAATTGGCTACCCCAGATCTTGCAGAAAAGATGCCTGTGGAAACCCTTGCACTTGAAACTCATTGAGAAGCCATATCTTCAGATCATGAACAGGCAGCTGCAGGTCTGGAGCTCTGATACCATGTTAGAATCCAAGATCACCTGCATGCAAATGGATACCTGTCACATGCAAAAGACATACAAAAACAACAAGATGTTCTGCAAACCTCAAAGTGTAAAATGCATTATGAGAATCTCTGTTATTACAAAGAGATCAATCCTTATGAAGGAGATCAAGAAACCCTAAAAGGGAAACTCTAAATGAAACCCTAGTGTGCACACTTAATAATTAATCAATTATTAATGTGCCTAAGTTTAGCTTAAGCAACTAGAGGAATAAGTGACTTAATTAATTAACCAGTATGATATAATTAATTAAGCGTAATAAATTATTACTCTAACAAGATAGATATCTTGTTTGAAGGGAAAGTGACTAATGAATGTGAAAAGAAGATGATAGAGGATGCAGATGGAGGAAATGTAATGGTAGATGGTGATGAAGAGAAAGATATTGCAACAACAATAAAGAAATAAATCATTGAGGTAATGCTTATTTTTTTTTATTTTGATTATTATAAAGAAGATAATGAGATGTATACAATTGAAGAGTTGAATGTAGAGGAGATGCATATAAGTTTTGTGAGTGCAAATTTGTGCGGAGATGTTGCAGAAGAACACAAAAACCAAATCAAGGTTGATGATGAACACATTGTTGTAGCAATAATAGAGGAGGAGGTAATAAATGAATTTGATTATTTTATTGAAGAAGAGGAAACTAAATATTATGATTTTTCATAAATGAGTAGTGTATATTGGTGGGAGATGAACTATGTAAAAAGAAATAGGAAGAGGGGAAGAATAAAAGATGGAAGAGATATTAAATTGCAGGGAAAGAAGAGAAGGAATAATAAGGCAGATAAGGTAGAGAAATGGATTGAGGATGACCATAGCATTTACAAATGTTTATGAGCTCAATTCATGAAACATTTCAAATTACCTTGGGTGTCTGATGCAGGAGCATCCATGGCTTAGCAACAATCCTATGTCACCAAAAAAGAGATTTATTATTTTAATTAATTGCAATTTTTGGTGTGACCTGAATTTCATGTTTGTTTAATGAAATTCATAATTTTTGTTGTGAATTTGGATGTCATTTCATGTTGCAAGCTAAATTTGAAATTTGGATCAATTTGGATAAAGGGAGAAAGTGGAGAAAATGCTTTAAATGCAAAAAGCCAAAAAAAAAAAGTATGGGTGTGGGCTCTTGAGAGGCTTCCAATTTATTATGTAACTCCAAATTTTAAATTCCAAGATTCCTAAAAACTAGGGGACTTGGGAGTGGATTCCTAGTTTGAGAAAATCAACTTTCTCCTTTATTTCATGAAAGTGGGAAAAACAATTAAAGCATGCTTCCACTCACAACTAATTGTGGGATTGGAAAGGATTATTTTATTCAATATTTTAATGTATTTTAATTATTTTGGAGACATACAAGAGCTGGGCATTGATTTTTGGGAGATTCCTTTGGAATGAAAGCAAAATTCATCGAAATGGAATTTCATTTGCATTTCATGAAAGCTTGAGTTTGTTTTATTGAAAATGAATTTCATTTTTGGAGTTAATTCTTCCAAATAATAGGAGAAGGCACAGGAGGGTGGATTATCTCCAGGAAGGATTTTGAAGAGTGTTATTGTAGATTGGGGGTTGTTTACAAAGGTTTGAAGAACACCAGTTGTTGCAGATTTTTATATTGAAATTGTGCAAGGAGTTTTGTTATTGTAGGTGTTGAGAGAAATTGTTGTGTAGAATTGATTTGATGTTGCAAATCATTTATTTTTGTATTTTCTTGGAGTCAGGGCTTGTTGTAGCCCATCACTCATTTGGGACTAATTGTAATTTCATTTTCTAGAATTAATTTGAGTTTGGAACCACTGGTTGCAAGTTGCAAACTAGAAATTTATATTTCGTGTGAGGATTTATTTTCCTATGAAGTGTTTACTAGTGAGTTGTGAGAGATTTGTAAATCTTATTTCTTTGAATAATTCTATTGTTATTTACCTCTCTACATTAGGGAGTTTTCCTAAAGCTTGGGTGGGAAGACTCAAGGAGGGCATGGAATACCTCCAAGGAGGGTTTTAGGAATGATTTTTTGTAGGTTTTATGGTTGTGGTGCAGCCATTGAGACTCCAAAAATTGCAGGTGCAAATGGGCATAGTTGTGTTGAATTTGTGTTGTTGCAGGAGTTGGAAGGAGTGATTTTATTAACCATTGGATTAAATCATTTTGTATTTGATTTTTAAAAGCTTTGTAAGGGATTTTCAAATTGAGAGATTGCAGGTTGAAGGCATGCAAATATAAGGTCTGAAAATCTCACTTACTAATTATATCCTTTAATTTTTTAAATAATTTAATAGAATAAATTAACTATAAAAGGTGCGGAAAAAGAGAAATAATTAAGTTACTTCATTTTCATTTCAAAAGGAATTTCACACATTAATAAGTTAATATGTATATCAACACAAGGTCATGCCTTTACATATTCTAGCCATGAAGGCTTACACAAAGATACACAATACACATAAATTCAAATACTATAATACAATTAAGGAAACAACAAGATCATCAATGCACCCACAAAAGAACCATAACACATAATTTTATGAGTGGAAAACCCTCATAGGGATGAAAAATCACTCGTAAAAGTGCCTCACTAGATTAATGAAATACCTCATTGGCAAAGCCTTACTGGCTACAAAATCTCAATGGTTACAAATTGCCTCACAGACAATGATCATATTGTCTTGTTGACATGACCATTCATGACATATTTCTGGATATCATGAATATCACCCGTAACAAGGAGCATAAGGAAGTTCTTTTATAGTTTGCATAAGTCAACAAGCAACATTTTCAAGTTCACCAATGCATCATCCTTGCATATAAAAAATTACGGTAATGCCAACACTATCATGAATTTTCTCCCAAGTATTTGCAAATAAGACCATTCTACCTCCAATGACCTCTCAAATATCATACAAGTACAATGATAGCCATAAGCCAATCACTTAAAGCTTCATGAAATTAATCCTAAGCCTGTTAGGAGATAGGCATGCCTATTGAATTATAACAAGAATGCTTACTTCTAAACTCATTGATTCAAGGAGGTTTCAATCAAAAAGAGAATAATACTATAAAAGAGTTAAGAAGGTATAGCTCACGTATGTATGAGAATACATATATAAGCTAATGGATATATATATATATATATATATATATATATGAGTATACATTCTTATGCATTTAAAACTCAAGATCAATTAAATGAGCAATTACAATAAATAAACAAGATTCCTTAATTATCATTCAAGGGATGTACTATAAAATCTATACTTCTATATTCTTTTAGAACAAGCATAAGGTCCTTTTAACAAGAAATGTAAATAGAGACTCACATATCTTTCCTTCATGCATCTAATATTTAACATGCAAGTTGATCTATAGGATATTTACAACTTCATGCTTAAATAAGGGTCATTCTTCTCAAATCTAAGCAAACATCTCATGCTTACATATTTAGACATTAATGACTAAATTTAACATTCTACATGAACTAATAAGAAATTAGAGCATAACAACAGGGCACACGTGTATTATAAATACATCATCCTGAATTATTTATGACATTTCATTAAAAGGATTAAATCATGTTAGTTATATATAAGAGAATCAAGTATGGAGAGATTTCCAATCCCTAGTTTAAGTGTTTAGACCTATCAAAATAATTTCTTCATTAGATCAAGGATTTACAATAACCTTACGATAAGGAATTTGGGCATTTAATCAAGAAATAACATAGTAAGGTATCTCTAGGATATACTTGATACTAAGGATGGATTTGTAACATCTCTATTCATTAATTTGAAACAATATTCTTTAATATGAGGAAATTAAAACTTCATACATATTTATTACTAGTTCATTCTAAAAGAATCAAGGAATTCATACGAGGCTCCAGAAATTATAAATGCTAAAATAAAGGAACTTACCCTTTTTCTTCATTACTTCGTCTAATATTTATACATATATATAAATTTATTACCATATCCTTTGAATTTCAAGAGTTTAGTTAAAATTGCCTAGTTAGATAAGCATCTAAAATAAGGAAGCATCGAGCTAGAATGACTTTATAAAATAACGTTAATGGGAGAAGTATAAAATAAATTTATTGATATGGTTTGATGCATTTGACAAATGAAAAAGAAGAACAATTGTAATTGTAAGCTTCAAATTAAATACTTTGCACAAAGATGCAACCAAGAGTTATATGAGATCCCAACGAGAGACTACATCAAATGAACATGAATGTATGTAAAGAGATCTATTTGCTGGTGAAAGTAATTGGCTTATTATCCTTAGAGAACATTGACCATTGCATAAAATGATCTAACCTTAGCGCAATAACTAAGTTGAGAACATACTACAATAGTTTAATTCAAAGCTTCTATCATTTAATGATCCAAAGTACATACACAACTTATATTCATATATACATATATTGAAAGTGTGTATATATATATTTCTACTTTCCAAAATTTTTATTTTGAACAAAAAAAACATAGTTACAACTATGCCATTACTTTATATTCCCAAAGAGATACATAATATACACAAACATATATATATATATATATATATATATATATATATATATATAAATATATAAAAATATATATTCCTTTATAATTCCAAATGTTAAGTAAGGTAGCACATTACAAAAAGAAAGCGATGATTTTTCAAGGGAAAAGCATGAGTGGTCTGCACTTGGCTCAAGAGCCATCGCACCCACCCCCCATCCCATGGGGGTGCACTGCCTGTGGGGCAATGCCCACTCCGTAAACTGCACTTGTGGAGGGGCGGCTACCTCCATAGGTAGCCATTCCCCATGGGGAATGGGTGGATGGGGACTTTAAAAAGCCTACCCAAATAAAATATAAACCCCCAATATATATATACATTAAAAACAATACAACAATCTAAACCCGCGGATTCCAGAATTAAGCTCGTTTCCGAGTTTTAATTGACATAGTATAATATATTCAAAATATTATATATGTATATACAACTCCATATATATATATGTGATAATCTTGCAATGAGGAAATGTGTAAATAGAACAAAATGGGCAATTGCAATTTTTTTTCAATTCAATAACTTTGAAATTTAATTCATGATTCACAATAGTAGGGTATAAATTTATATAATGCTATATATATTTATATATGTGTGTGTGTATATATATATAGTTTTATACAAAAATAACAAATAAAATATAAATTTGCATAGCCATGAGGCTAAAGCTCATACAATAACTGGATAATAGAACATTTAGTTAACTTTGCATTGATTTTCACAAGGGATTTTTAATAGAAGAACACTTTTCCACAACACAATAATTTGTTCACAAATTTGAATTGAAATGCAATGGGAAAGGAATTAAAAACCTGGAATTTGCTTCCTGTAGAATTTCTTGTTTTTCCTTCCTTTCTTGCTTTTCTTCCCTTCTCCATCGTGCTAGATTCTCCGTGTTTCAAAGAAAATCCTCTTCTCGGTAGCCAAGTTTTCAGTTTTTTTTTGTAGAGCAATAAAGAAGACTATATAAAAACAATTGTGTAAGCTATTGTGTGCTTTCATTAAGGATTTTCCCCTTTTTAAATATTTCACTCCAACTCCCAAGACCTAATCTTGAAAATAGAAAATAAACAAAATAATATTTCTTTTCATGCATAATATTTATCTCCATAATGCTAATAAAGAATTCCTATTTTAATTACAAACTAAAGGTTTTTCCTCAAGGAATAATAAGGTTACCATTTTAATTGCTATTTAGATATTTATTCCCAATAATTAATAAATGAATTTTCACTTTCTTGCAATTAAAATAATATTCCTAAATAACAAGGAATTATCATTTAATTGCAATTAAATTAATTATTTAAATAAAAAGCATTATCATATAATTGTAAAAAAATGAATTCTCTCATTAAAATATAATTAGTTCCTTATGTTTCTTTGTGCTTTTATTTCACACAAATTAATCTAATTATACATTGTAAAATTCGAACAATAAAAATATGGGTTGTGACACAAACAAAGCTACAACAGTGGTTGATCATCAGAGATTGTTGATTGCAGGTTGCCTATGCTTTGTTTATGCATTATTTGTAGGAGACGGTTTGAAGAATGTATAGGTAGATTTAATTTGATGTTGTAGTTTTTTTTTTTCTATTGTTTGTGATTTCATATGGGCCATGTTGCAGTCCTTAAGTCCCTTGAGGACTTATGTAAACATTGAGAAATAGTTTGTAATGAAATTAGTGATTTGGTTGCAAGTAGCAACCTGGTTTTTATGATATTATTGCAGCAATGTGTGAATGGATATTTCATGTTTATTGTATACTCAAGGAAGGCTTTTGTGTTGTGAGGGTATGTGTGGTTTCCTCTTTCATCACCAAACAAATCTTCAATTGTTACTATAAAACTAATTTTCAATGTCTCTATATCTTCATCTTGAGAATCATCCTTCTTTTTGAAGGTGGACATTGATGGTTGAGAGATCTTTCAGAACATCAACTCTAATCTGATTACGCTCTTTGAGTAACTTGTTACGCTCCAAGGTGTTTTGTTTTAAGAATGAAATTTTTCATTCTATACTCTTCTTCCACATAAAACAACAATTTTCATCAGTATTAGGTAATACTTGTTTAGCTAATAATCTCTTTGATCTTGGTTCAATCATTTGCTTTAAATCACTATCAATTTTTTGCCAGATTGACTCCTCATGCTTTGTTGTTGTAATTTCATTAACAATCTCTTTCCTTAATACCTCAATATCTTCACAAATTTTCTTTGTTTTTACAATGAATTTAACTCCTCTTACCATGATATCTTTAACACATTCTTCAGTGGTTTTACCATAGGATTTATATGCATGGATTTTATTAATTACTCCTTTTCCATTGGCTAAGCTAGGATCAAAAGTAGCTTCAATCTAATTGGTGGGCTGAGTTGAGAAGTTGACAAGAGATTTCAAAAAGTTAGTCAAAAACATTAATCTGTTGCTTCAATTTTATTTTTTTTGTTTATCTTTCTCTATCCTTTCCACCAATTTGGCAGCTGATACTTCAAAATTATAGACATTTCCATCCCTTGTAGAAGGCCCCAAATTGATCCTAGTATGTTGAAATCTTTCATAGTCATTTAACTAACATCTTTCTATGTGAAAGGATGAGCAACTTCAACATACATATTTCCAAAGGAGTCATTTAGTAATCTGGAAGTAGTTTTGGGTTTTTTGGGTTGAGGGGTTCTTTAGAGTAATTGAGCTAAAATATCCTTATTCAGAACCACTAATGTTCCTCTTCTTTGTCAAGGATTTATCCAACCATGAAGCAAAAGGAGACACAAAAAAAATAGTATTTGGGGAAGAAAATCGAAGAGGTTTCCTTAGAGTGGGGTATTAGATACCTTAACCTCTGGAGAGGAAGGCTTATTTATTTTTGTTTGCACATAATTATTTTAAGGGGAATTAGGAGGAGAACTTGGAGAAGAATATGAAGAAGATGAGGTACTTACTTGGGATGGAGATGAGGATATGTGAATGACATTCTCATTTCCCAAATCTTCTAGCGCAAGGCTTAATCTTCCTTTTTCTTTATCCTTCTAAGTGTTTCCTCCCGTGGACCCTTTACAAGTCTTTTCCAAATTCCTTTTCTCTGGTAGATCTACATCATCATCATCACCACCACTAGAGGTAGGTTTTTGTGTAATAGATGTTGTTGGATGAGGAGATGGGGATCTTCATCGACTACTTTATGCCTACTACATGGTTTTCTTGGTCTGTTGAGGGGTGAGATTTTGTTCATCTACATTCTTTTTCATTACCTATTCTTCGATTCTTTTGAGAACAAATGAAGTTTTAGTATCAACAGTTTTAATTTATTTTATACTCTAGTTTATTGGTAGAATAGGTTGAGTCTATATATGTTTAATGAAAATTGGATCAACTATGTCTGATTAATCATCCTTAATGCCTTAGATATCACAATTTAAATTTAAATTTATTATTTATCTTGAAGACAATCTCATCCATCCTCTTTTTTGTACTTCAAATTCATCAATGCATTTGCCGAATAGTCTTCTAATTTTGGAATGTGATGGAAACCAGGCCCTAGTTGGAGATTTTTTTGACAATTTTTTTACTATCAAAAGAAAACCTTCTTTCAAAAAACTGCATTGTATCTTTTACAAGGTCTTTCTCTATGTTGAAAGCATTAGACATAGAATTACATTGATAGTGTGATATACCAATAGGGAAAGGGATTCCCACTTCTTTCTCTATGAAACCTTTTATTTACCTTGGCCACTTGTCTACATATTTCAATGAGAATAAAATTATCATCAATATACTTGGGTAACTTGTAGGGAAAACCATCAAAACCCCCAACTCTTATGTAAGTGAATCTTTGAAATTGTATAAAGTATCTACCATAGTTATTAATCAATTGAGTAGCTCCTAGGGTTATCCTTAGACTCATGTCTCCATGGATTTCTCTTACCATCTACATAGTGAAGACATTGTTCACCCTTCTGAAGCTCATATAGTACCTATCTAATTACAACTATATATAATAATTATAAATTTGTGTAAGTTCATCAAGTACACCCCCAAACGAAGTCTTGGCCAACGTCTTGTGCAAGAAATAGCATATAATAGATAGGAGGACATTTAGAATGCTTTATTTAATAAAAATGAGTTATTTGTAAATGAATTTGGTTGCTAATGATGTTAGCCAAGTCAATAAATTATTGCTCGTGAATTATAATAATAATGAAAAGATGCATCCACTCTTAAAATCATGGGCATTCCATTACCTCTTATCCAATAGATGAGGACTATGATATTTGAAATCTCCTCTATAAAATGGTTGCGATGTAATATATTTGGTTGTTTAAAATTCCTTTTTCAGGTGTTGCCAACCATTGATGAGAAAGTTTATTCTTGCATTGGATTTTCTTTTCCATGAATTGTTGGTAAGAAATAGTGAAGTCAATATCACTGAATTCATCTCTTTGAGGTAGCCAAAGACAAATATTGAAAGTATATCTACTCAATCTAACTACCAATTTTTTGTCGCCAGTTCTCACTTCCTGAGTTTGAGGATCATAGTGATTTAAGCATTCTAGGACTAGGTCTGAACATTGTACTACCGCAGGAAAAATAATTTTTTGTTACAACCCACTTTCAATTAACCTCTATGTGATCAAGAGCCTATTTTCCTTTTATATCCTTTCCCAAAAATCCTTTTAACTGATGTGGCCTAATTTAATTTCACCAATTTTTGAGAGTGCTAGATAAACCATACAAATGTTCATCACCCAAATACTCTAACTTTATTTTCAACGTTGTGTGAAAATTATTAGAGGATATATGAGTTTGAAGAATTTAGATTTTCCCCCTCATGCTTTCATCTCATGAAATTCAATCAATTGACATTTTTTGACTTTTAATCATGGGATGCAAAGAAATGTAGAAATGTACCTTCAACTTAGCTAAAATTCATATGGTTGTGATTTCTTTGAGTCTACCTTGTGATTTCTCCTCTCTTCGCTCTGCCAATTTGTTGTTGGTTTCTCATTGAAACGACTCTCTTTAACACTCAAGTGCATTTATATTTAATGCTCTTAACTAAGAGAGATAACTAATGGCATTCCCTGTTGCAAAGTATGTTGTAGGTGTTTTCATTGATGTCAACAATATGGAGTTTTTTGGTGTTATTAATGTCAAACAATGTGTGGTTGGTTGCCGATGATGTTGTCTCTGTTATTAACAAAGTGGTAGTGTGTGGTTGGTTGCATATGTTGCAATTAAGAAGGATGTCATGAGTTGCTATAACACTTGTTTTTTGTTGCTCATGGATAAGTGTATGATGCTATGAATGTTGTATTCACTATCTATTGATGTAAAGTTGTACAAATAAATATCCTACATTCAGTGGCTTGGGATTTGTTGTGTTGAAAGGCTTTAGAGAATGCTCTACATTCCTCCAAATTTTAATATTTGGTCCTACGATTTGAAGGATAGATAGAGTCAAGTATGAATCATGTGTATTCTAGTTTTTAGATCATAGTAGTTAACACAAAATTTTCCTGAGTAAGCAAAGTGAAGACTATACTATTATAGTCATGGAAGGTTCACATAAATGATCTATGTTTCTTTGCAATTGTTGTTGTAGTCTTGTGGTTTGGAGGATGTGTTTTTCATGTCTATATATTGCCTCTTTTCAATTTTTAGTTGCTAAAGTGTACTACAAGATGAGTTCTCAAAGTTATATCTCAAGACTATGATGTCTAGGTCTGTAATAGATACTAGTTTTGTGTCTATTTTTTGCACTAGCATAATAATGCATGAAGTTGTGAAATAAGGGTATGTAAATATTCTTGAATATGATTTGATGCTTGTGATATAATCTGTGTGATGCTATCTTGTCTCCCCAATACTGCTTGTGGTCTGGAGTTAATATTTCAAGGGTTGAGTGTTTGTTGGGTTGACTTGGCATTCTAAGTTTTTTTGCACCGAGTTTTTATGGCACACACCAACATGAGAATGTGTGCATAGTTAAATTAGGTCATTCTTATCTCTTGGCTTGGACCGCATTGAAATTTCCCTTTCTGCAATTTTTTTGAGCCGACTCAATATGGTCATTGCACGTTTTATGTTCATATGTTTATTTTGGTCAAAAAATGAAAGATCAAGTGTGTGATCAAGGATTACATGTGTTCACTATGCAATCAATGTATGTTGAAATCAGTGCACTAAAGGAAAATGAATGTGTGTGAATTTATAGAGAAGTGTTTGATGTATGCTAGAGGTAGTGAGTCGAAAGTAGAAGAGTATAAGTGATGTGTGGAAGGTAGTGAGATGACCAAAGTGTGTGAGTGAGTTCTAGAGGCAGTGAGCCTAAGGAAAAAGTGTGTTTTAATGTTGGATAATGTGAGACAAAAGTAGAGGTGTGTAAGTGTTGAAGGTAGAGAGACAAATCCAAAAAAAGTGTTGTGGTTGTGATTGATCATCTGATTCTTCAAGGTGTTATATTATGAGGTTACAACATCATTATGTACAAGTGTTGAGCAGGGATTATAAACTTCCTTAGGTTAAGGACCTTAAATTCTATTGTAACTATTGTCTCATTTTGTGAGGTTGGATTTGGATAGTAGCTCCAAGAAGATTTTTCATTGTGGTTTTTCCCTATTAGGTTTTCCTATAAATATGGTGTTGTGGTTTTGTGCTTTTCTTTGAATGTGTTATCTAGTTAAGGTAGTTGTAAGATTTAATTGATAAGTTGAATTGAATAATTTTGAGGTATATAGTGATTCACCCCCTCTCAGTATATCTTTGTGTTCTAAAAATTGGTTTAAGAGTTGATTTCCTTGGTGCAACCTAACAACTGAAGTTAGATCTTAGTTTTAAACACATGGCTTAGAAGGAATCTTCTTCTAAGGCACCACAGTTTGATGGAAAAACTATGCATTTTGGAGTGTGAGGATGGATGCCTACCTCTCATATCTAGGTTATGATGTTTGGAGAGTTGTCAGCTCATCCTATCACTGATCCAAATGCAAAAAGGGCACATGAGAACAATGCTAAAGCAAAGAATGCTATCCTATGTGGTTTCAAAATTTTTGAATTTGTCAAGGTAGTGCAATGCAATATTTAAAAGGATATTTGGGATAAGCTCAAGAATCTTTATGAAGGAAATGATAGTGTAAAGCGAGCAAAACTGCAATCTTACCAAACATTGTTTTAGAATATGAAGATAAAAGAAGAGGAGAACATAGCCAACTATCTGCTTTGGGTAGATGAAGCTATGAATGGAATCAAAGGTCTTGGAGAAGACATATTTGACTTTGTGGTAGTAAAGAAATTTCTTAGAACTCTCCCTTAGTGGTTTGAAATAAAAGTTTCTGTAGTTGAAGAAGCTAAGGATCTGACAAAGCTTACCATGGAATATTTGTTTGGATCCCTCACAACCTATGAAATGAGGAATGAATTTTAAATTACACACAAAAGAGAAGTTGCATTCAAATTTGTGAAGAAAGAAGAAAATTTTGGATCACTTAGTGACTTTGAGGAAGAAGAAACAAAATTTGTAAGAAAGCTAAAGATAGGATTAGGAAAATACAAAGGTAAATTATGATTCAGATGCTTTAATTGTGGTAGAATTGGTCACTATGATTCTTGTTGTCAAACAGATTGCACCCGTATGCTTGAATAACTAAATCCAGCAATCTGTTGAAACATTGGAACTAATTACAGGCTATGGGTGTCCTATAAGGAATTAGACCTCCAGATTCTAGGCTGGTTCCTATGAATTTTTCTAATTAATACATGGGTAACTTGTAGGGAAAAAGGATAAAAAGATTTAACCTGAATGCGGAACTATGAAATTTTAAATATGGTGATGCTTGCACCTGAAAATGATGATCTAAAAGGGAGTTTGGTTCACAATTGATTCTTAGAATATCTAATTTGCACATCAAAATCTGAACAGTTTGAACTCATATAAATGCTCCATACAAAGGCTCATGAAACTATCTTCTTTCAAAGGAAAAGAACAGTGTTCTCACAATTAAGAAAATAATCTTAAATTACGAACTCATTGTATGACCTATTAATTAAACTTGAATGCATACATATATCTATGATTGAGATAGAAAGATAAAGGTTTCAATGCTGAAACACAATATAATTCGATCGAAATCAAACACAACAATGATGCCTGAAAGCTTGAAGGCAAAACCTGACACTATTGAGAAGACAAAAGGAAAAACTCCATGCTAAAACTAAGGGTAACCTCTAAAACTTGCTATGTATTAATCTGAAATGATGCTGAGTTACAAATAATTCTCTTTGTAGAGAGCAAATGAGAAAAACAAGATCTGAGAAAAAACAGTTAATTTTTTTCAATATATACAAAAGCCTTTCCAAAAGGCATGGAAAAAGAACTGAAAGTCAAACTCCAAGGAAAATTCCGAGTAGAAGCAAAAATCTCTAAGAAAGGGACTCAAAACCATGCAAAAATAATTGAATGATGGTCCAAACTCTCTGTCAAGTCATAACTGAAACATGGAAAACTCGAACTGAACTTCAAATCCCTGAAAAAGTGGGTCCAAGCATGTGAAAAACCTCCTCGTTTGTGTCAATCCACCCAAGTAAAAAAAGAAATCCATCCTTGCTTAAAGTTTTATTTTTGCACTAAAAATAGTTAAAATAATTAAATGACTTATAATTATCATTTAATTATTTAACTTTACAATGTGTTATGCAAAAAACAAAAATTAAGACTTATGTAATAAAAAAAAACCTGGCGGCACCATACTTGGCATATTTAGGCATTTGTATATATTGAAAGCCACATCATTAGGTATTTTGACTTTAAAGTCATGACCACGAAGGTAATTGAAATAAAAAATGATTAACTTAAAAAAAATAAAAAATCATGGAAAATCACCCTAAGTCGAATTAGGGTAGACAAAGATGGTCGAAACCCTAAACACTTAATCATTTTGCACTTGACCTATACTTGGAGAGGGAAGTTCGTGAAGAAACTGTGCCGCCATGCCATGCTACTGCCATGAAGAAAGCTTGAGGTTGACCTCTGTATCACCACCATTTATGCTCGTTCTTGGCAGATCTCTACACATAGACCTGGTAAGTACTTTGTATATGACTCTCCATATTGTATTGAAGCGAAAATGATGGCCATAAGACTGTAGCTAGTCTCATTCATTCTGACTGATGGTGTTTGGAATTCATGTGGTGACTCATTTTAAAAAAAAACTTCTTTTGTCTGGCCATGATCTCTCCATATTTGTGCTTCTAGGTGTTCTTTCCATGTTCAGGCTTACATCACGTAAGGATCCTCCTTGACCTCTTTGCGACCTCTGCTATTTATTGTCAAAATTGGCCATGTACAGGCCGCGACTTTACTTGTAGCTGACATTCCGTCACGAGCCTGAGAGTCATTTTGGCCGACTGACCCTACCACCATGTAAGCCGTGAGATGTTTTTCTATTTTTTACCCATTACCTTTCCTGTAGAATTTGTTTCCTTCTCTGCTGGGCGTCTTACAACATTTCTGGGTTCGACCCAAGAGAACCCTTCCATGAATTTTTATTTACCTTTCTGCAACTCTCATATTGGTATTCTACAAACTTGATGGAAATAAATAATCTGGGTTGTGACATGACTTTATCTCTTATTTTTTCTTTTTGAATGCACCTGTTATCTTCATGTTTGACAGTATTGACTTTTCACCATCGTAATTTGTTCTCTTGAATCTTGTTTTTTGTGAGTAATGGTGAAGAAAACTTGCATCTGCACTGTATCTCTCTTGGGGATAAAATATAAACACCCCTGTATACAAAACAAAGCATCTATCTATTTTTTTTTCATAAGTCTCATGGTGATTGAGGTCGCGGCCTGTGGTATCCTTCCCTGGGTATCTTTATGCTCTTGGGTATCTAAGCTTGAGATTATTAGGCATGTTTGTCTATTCTGGGTATTCACCATCTTGATTTGAAAAGAAGTATTTAATATATTATGAAACTGTAAACCATTTTCCTTGATTCGTTGTTTACAACCCTCCATTCCTTATATAAAGATGCATGAAAAATTACATTGTTTATGTGTGGGCCACTGTTGACATTGAGTAACTGCTGATTGCCTTTGTTACAAATATTGATGAAGACTTTACCCTCTGAAGTATGCATGCTAAATTCATGGATGCTGCTTATATGCCTTTGTGACTGTAATATCCATGCACAAAATATCGTATTTCTTTCCTTATACAACTTTAAAAACTCAAAATGTTTTGACAATAATAAACATTTTTTGGATATTACAGTATCTTCATGGCTGTGGCCAGATCTATTCACTTTGCACTTTACATGGGTCTTTATGAAGAAACCTGTCTTGGGTATTTTACTAATAAACTCTTCTATGCTACTGTTCCATTTTGACTGTACTCGGTGGTTTATTGCGACCATAAACTATGAGTTTCTTTCATTTCATTTAGCTCTGACAGTGCTGATGTCCATTCCCTTTTTGCCTTGATGAAAGGTCTTTGTTGACGCTGTGAATAAATCAGTGGCTCTCTATCATTCTCCATTGTAATATAGTGGCTCAAGATAGTCCAAGTAATTCTGAAAATGAAAAATCCTATCACTAAATGTTGTTCAAATTCTAGCATTTTTGCTGTGATATAGTATATTGTAATTTGACTGTTGATTAAGAGCTGAAAGAAGTCATTATTCAAAAAGATCTTATGAGATTGGCATGATCTTTGATTTCTTGCACATTTTTGCTAATAGGCTCGAACAAAGCTTACAACTATTAGACATTGTGCCTTTCTCGTACTGCATGTGTCTCACATGATTCCACAATGTTTTCTTTTTAAACTGTTATATGCTTTTGAAGTACAAAAACATGAATGCATGAATACTTTGTTTCTCTTCAATGTGAAGAGGCTCTATACCTCATTTAAATGTAATATGAAAATGTAAGGTAGATCTGAAACAAAAAATTAACGAAATTGATGAGTTCTTTACTTACTTTTCTGAATCCCTTTGGAATAAGGCTGCTTATAGAATGATATTCTTTAATTTTAGTAGCCTTGTTAATGACTGTTCTGACAATATCAATGAACTCTCGTATGTGACTTGAGAGTGTGTCCTCCTTGATATGCTGGGATCAACCCTTGTGGGAGCCCGTTTTACTCCACATATCTGATGAAATGATCATGAACATAATGCACCTGTTCCTGCACAGTAAACAAACATGTTAGCAAAATAAAAGAAATTGAAAGCTTCCTCCTTTCTTTTTGTTGTTTGAAACTTTTGCAATCATCTGATGGATGCATGATTGACTGTATTCTATATTTCTATTGGTAGTGCAAGCATATGATAGGATTTGATCTGCATTGCTCTAACAACATTTCCATCAATTTGCAGGTACGTTGGAGTTGGAGCTGAAACTGGAAATGGAGCTGGAGCTGGAGCTGGTGGAGCTGGAGCTGGCGTCACATCATTCCTCAACTTGTCAACGATTTGTCATTCCAGGAAATGACGAATCACTTTCTACCTTATGCTTTTGTTATTCTCAAATGTATAGTTTTCTTTTACTCATGCACCCCCTTTTTGATTGTAAAAATCAAAACGAGTTACTTTCACGGCTTGTGTGGGATTCTGGTTTGTACATTATGAATAGAAACAAAATTTTTTTATGCAAACTTATGATATTATTTTTGAAATGTTTTTGCATAATATCACTGAAATTTACACTGTTATGGAAGAATGCACAATATGAGTACTTTAGCAAATTTTTTTAAGCAACTTGTGTACCTTTTAGCTTGAATTTACAATTCAACTCTACCTGTTTGAGCTGGTAGTGAAAAATAGGTAGCAAATTGGCGACCTCTGCAGAGTGTTTTCCTGCTAAACACCATAGACCAATTATGTAGCTTATCCATTGGGCATGGAGTCCGTTTTTGCTCTTGACCTCCTCTGAAAAACTCTATAACTCAGCCTCACACAAACAAACTGAAAGAAACTACTGCAATTCTATTTATGACAGAATCTGAAACGCTTGTGCAGAGACTGCACTTATTGAAAATGAAACAATGCTGAATGAAACTAAAGTGCAATGAGCACTTATTGAAAACAAACTGAACTGATAACTTGAACTACTATGTACAACAGTAACTAAAAACTGCTTAATAGCACTGCTTGAGATGGATCCCGTTAACGGGGATTAGCAACACTTCTCCATCCAACCTTGAAAGTTGGAAAGCATTATGCTCTTTCTTTGCTATTATAAGGTATGGGCCATCCCAGATGGCATCAAAATTAGAATGTTTGCCAGGATTGCTCTTCAACTCATCCCATTTGAAAACTAAGTCACCTTCGTTGAAGACTCTTGCGACTGCTTTCCTGTCAAATGTCTTTTTCATCTGAGAATGATGAATCTGAAGTTTTCTAAAATCTTCTTTCCTGGTTTCATCCAACTCTATTAATTCAACAAGCCTAACTTGCATTGGCTGCTCCTCAAGTAACTCCAGTTCCTTTATGTAGCTCAGAGTTGGGAATTCTATTGAAATAGGCAGCTTGGCCTCTTTATCATAAACCAAAACATATGGTGAAAAACTTGTTGATCGTTTTGGTGTAACTCTATCAGCCCAAAGGGATAATTTAAGCTTGTCATGCCATGACCTCTGATTATCTTCAATTGTCTTCTTAATGATCTTAATCAGATTCTTGTTTGTCGATTCTGCCTGTCCATTACCTTGGGGGTAATAATTGGATGAAGTGTTCAAATAAATGTTATTCTTTACTGACCAATTTGAAAATTTTAAGCCAACAAAGGCTAAAGCATTATCTGAAATAATGGACTTAGTTGTACCAAACTTGGAAACTATATCTTGATAAAAAATTTAAAACTTATGTTTCATTTGCATCTTTTAGAGCAACTGCTTCCGTCCATTTCGTGAAGTAATCTGTTGTTGTTAAAATCCACTTGTGCCCTGCACTTGATGGTGGGCTAATAGGACCGATGAAATCAAGTCCCCACTTTCCAAATGGTTGCTCAACCTAAATTAGATTTAGGGGTAGTGCTGCTAACTTTTGTTTTCCTGCAAATAGTGAACATTTAGCACATTTTCTGACATAAGCATAAGCATCCTTGAAAAGGTCTGGCCAATAATACCCTACTTTCATGATTTTTAAAGCTGTAGTACGTGGTGCAAAGTGACCTCCAGTAGGTCCATCATGGAATTCCTCTAAGATTCTTTCAATCTGATAAGGGCTTATGCATCTGAGAAATACTCCATTGAAGTCTTTTTTATATAAAACATCGTTTATTACTACATAAGAAATTGCTTGTAATCTATAATACCTTCATTTAGATTTGTCCATACCTTCTAGGAAATCTCCAGTATGCAAGTAATGGATCATTTGATGAATCCAATCAACTGGTATAGTTGAAACAACATGTTCCTCTTCATTGTTTAGAATTGTGATGACCTCTTCATTGTTGTTCTGCTCATTTTCTGCAAGCTGTTCGTACAGTCCTTTACCTCAGAAAAGCTTGGTAACCTTTATGCTGGTATTGTATTCCATGACTTTGGTTATCCAACTTGCGCACTTGTCATTTATGTCCTTATTTAACATAAATTCCTTGATTGTTGGGTGAGCTACCAGCAAATGTATTTTATTGTTAGACAACATATGTCTAAAAATTTTGAGACTCCTTACAACAACAAGCACGTTCTTTTCAACAAATGAATATCTTGTTTCTAATCATGCAAAATTTCACTAAAGAATGCAATGGGCTGTTCAAGTCCTTGATCATTTTGCTAACAAAGCATGGCAGAAATTGTATCAACACTACCAAATGTATATAATATGAAATCTTTATCAATGTTTGGATTTATTATTGTCGGGGCTGCTGCAAGTGCCTCTTTAATCTGCTCAAAACTGTTCTTACCCTCCTTCGTCCAGCTGAATTGCATGTTTTTCTTTAGCATGGATGTGAGAGGTTGCAGCAACGTTGCAATGTTAGGAATAAATCTCCTAACAAATTTTATTCTTCCTAAAAAGCTTTGCAAACCCTTTTTGTGAGCAGGAAGTGGTAATGCCAGAATGGGTGTAATGCATTCTGGGTCAATAGAAATACTGTCTTTTGAAACAATGTAACCTAACAACTTACCTTCGTGAACAGAAAAAATACTTTTCTTTGGATTCAAAGATATTCCATATACTCTGCATCTCTCGAAAATCTATCTAAGATGACCAAAATGTTCATTTGCTTTTCGTGAGAAAACAATGATATCATCTAAGTAAACAAGAACAAATTTATTTATCAAACCTTGGAGAGCCATATCCATTGCTCTCTGGAAAGTTGCTCCTACGTTTGACAACCCAAACGACATTTTTATGTAAGCCATAGTACCCCACTTGGTGGTAAAGGCTATCTTGTACTGGTCTTCCTCCTTAATCAATATTTGGTTATAACCTGAATATCTGTGCAGCAATGAGAATCTCTCTGATCCTGAAACAACCCGCAGTATCTGCTCCATTGAAGGCAACAGATAGTGATCCTTAAGTGAAGCTCTATTTAGATCACGAAAGTCAATGCACAGTCTTATCTCTCCATTCTTCTTTTTGACGGGCACTAGATTAGATACCTAAGAAGTGTGCTTGATTGGAAATATGATACTTCCTTCAATCAACTTGTTCAATTCTATTTTCATCAAGTGTTCTAGTTTCAGATTCAGGGGCCTTTGCTTCTATCTGATTAGTTTTGCGTTGGGTTCCAGCTCAATTGTATGCTGAGCTAACTCAGGGTTAAAACCCTTCAGATCACCATATTCCCAAGTGAATATGTCACTGAATTCTTGACAAAGTGAGATAAAATCTTGATGTACCTCCTTTGTACAGACTTTGCCAAGCTTGAGAAGCTTATCTTTAAATATTTCTATCAGTGCATAATGTTCCTGCTTCACTGTGATGCCAGATTTATCTTTTCTAACTTGGTCATCAGTGTTAAAAATAGACTCAAGAGTCACCAAACCTTTTGGCAGCTTATTAGACTTCAATTGCATGATCTGATCACCATATTGCTGATCAAACTTGCGCTGGTTTCCAGCAGAAAACTCTGCCTCCTCCATCAGAAAATGGCATATTTGTTCATCGCTATCAAAAATCTGCCAGCTTACATTATTATCAGGTATTGAAGGTCTAACAACCACCTTCACATACTGCTGTACTTGCACATTATGAAGTTTAGCTAGGATATCAAATTGTGATCCCATGGCAGCAAGCTTAGCAACATGCTTATTCTGATTTCTGGGTATTGATTGCAGATTAAACGCATCGAACTCTTCAATCAAGTTCCAAACACGATGCTTATACAGTTTCAACAAATAATTTTGAGTTAAATTCAGATTTCTAACCTAATTTTATATTAATTCAGAATCACCAAACACTTGTAAACACTTAATCTTTCTTTTTCTAGCCCACTCTAAACTGTGTATCAACGCTTCATACTCAACAACATTATTTGAGCAACTGAAAGAAAATTTGAAAGCTGAATAATACCTATCATTTTTAGGTGATATGAGCACTGCTCCTCCACCAGCACCAATTTTACTCTTGGATCCATCAAAATACAGCTTCCAAAGCTGATCAGTTTGTTGTTCTAACTCTTTTTCCTCCTTGACCAGATTTAGAATGGTCATATCGGGCTCCTGAATCATATAAATGCCCAAACCTACTTTGTCCATGAGATTGAACGGGTCAATCTCATGATTCTCGGTTGCCCACTCATCTAAATTTATATATGGTATGCCCTATATAGGTACAGTGGGGTCGAGGATCATGGATTGATCCTCCTGATCATGGAAAGCTAGGTTTGCGTTTATAGGATTTGGCACATAGGGCTCGATATGGTCTTTGGCCAATGGTTCTGACTTAATGGTAACTTTGGTATCATATCTGGTTTTGAAAAACATATGTGACCAGTCTGATGACAGATAACCCCCTAACTTTCCAGTGAAATCTCTAGACAGACAAATGACAAAATAAGGTGGGAGATCAATAACATAAATGTCCTATGGTACTTGAAAATTAGGATAGGCATGTAATGTAAGGGGCAGGTTTTTAATAACTGCTATGGACTTAATGGCTATGCCATCTAGCTGAACCACCCCTTTTGAAAATGGTTCATATTCAAGGCCTAGTTTGTCTACAAGCTGTTTAGGCATGATTGAGCTACTAGCTCCTGAATCTATCATGAAATTATGTACTATGCTATCACCAATAATTAGACTAACATAAAAAGGTGGTGGTTTTACCTCGAGTTGACTGCCCCTTTTTGTTGTCTGAACTGTTCGTAAGAACCTTAGGTTGTTCTTTGGCGGTTTCGTCAAAAATGGAAATTTTGGCCAAAGCTTCTTGCAGACATTCTTTCTACCCAGGTAAGTGTAATGCATCCAACATGGTGATGCTAACTGTAACTTTCTTCATATGATCAACAATGTTAAAAGCAGGAGAGCTAACCTTATGTTAGGCTTTAGGAACAACAGTTTCCTTTTGCATTGGATCTGGCTGAGTTCTCATGTCTTTAATTGGTTCACCTTGTTTATGTTGTTCTTTAGCAGTGTCAAGTTGCTTCCTTGGTAAAATGTTGACATTTTGTGAGGAAGGAAGTTGTGACTGCTCTTTATCAGTTGCTGAAACTTGAACTCTTTGTTGAACAACTTGCTGTTTGACTTTATCAGCTTGCTGCTTGTCACTTTCTGGCTGCTGTTTGTCAGAAACAACTTGCTATCTCAAATCTGTTGCTCTCTTCTTGGATCTTGTGTTTGCTACAATAGATGTATCAGACTAATTTTTACCTTGTAACTGATTTACTCCATAAAATTCGTTGCCTTGCCAATTCATCATGGCGACATCCATATCATTTTGCCGTGTTTGATCATTCTGATCATTGGCATCCTTTGTTGTATTTTCTATTGCAGCATATGTGCTCTGTACCATAAGAGCCTGATTAATAACACCATTCATGCAAGTAGCTTGATTGTGAGGCTAATTACATGGATAACACCATACGTAATCATGTGCCAAATTGTTCTGGGCTAGAATGAGCTCTTTTGATGAGTTGGCAACTTGCTGGTTCTGGTTATATGATGGCCTAGGATTGAAATTCCTACGTTGTCCTTGATTATCAGCTTGATAGGGAGGTCTGTTAGGCTGAAAGGGTGCTTGGTAAGGCATGTAATTCTGGTTTTGTTGTCTTTTGAGACTGACCAAGTCATTGCTAATAGTCTGCAATAACTTTGCCATCTCTTGCTGATTACCTTTCAGCTCTTGAAACTTAGACTGTGCTGGAAAAGCACTATTTTAGATAGTTGGTTGATAGCCTAAGGTTGGTTTGGTAGGAATTGCGGCAATAGGAGGTAAATTGATAGGCATCATAGGATGAATATCTGGAAATATAGGCATAGGTGGTCTTGGTGCAATTTTACCAACCTGTATAAGGCTGTTTTCCGCTCTAATAGCAATATCATAGGCTATCGACAGTGTTAAACCCCCCATTGATTGGATCATTAAAGCTATGTCACTATTTAATCACCTAAGGTAATACAAAAAATCATGATCAGGAGTAGGTCTTACCATTACCGGAATCCTATTCCAGGTTCGTTGAAACTTAAAATTGAAATCCATCATCTGTTCTTGTGGTGCTCTCTTGATAGTCGTCATTTGTTCAACTAGAGATAGATGATCAGACTTGCCTGAAAAATGTTTGCTCAACTTGTCTCCAAGATCATCCCATGTGGCAATTGTATTAACAGGAAAACCACGAAACCATTGAAGTGCTTTGCCTTTGAAAGATTCTACTAGTAGCCTTAACACAACGTTTTCCTGCGTAACATGGTGAACTCCACACAGTGAATCCATATCTCTGATATGCTCGATTGGTGTTGTTTGATCTTCGCTAGTGAAAAATGGTAAACTTTTTAGTGCTGCAACAAGAATATTATCATGTTGCACTAGATTCAATGGGCTGCCCCCATTGAATGGTATGAACGCATGCGCTCTAGCCATCAGAGCTGCTGGTGTTCTGAAAATTGTAGCTTGCAAAATAGGTATAGGTGAGGTAGATTGTCTGTAGCTTGGTGAAGCTAAATGTGAGCCTTGCTGCCTTGTTGATGATCTGCCTCTCCTTGATGTGTAAACAATTGTCTCTTTTTTGAAACTTGGTGAAACTGATAGGTTTCTTAAAGGCCTTTCAGAGACTTTGTTTGCTGTCCTTCCTCTTCTTTTTGGTGAAGATAGCTGTAGATATTCGAAAGGAGAAGAGCTTCTTCTTGTCTGGATATTTCTTATATGCTTGCTACTGATCTAATTTGATATTTGATCACGGATTCACTAGGTACTTGATAATAATTCTTCTAAAAAGCTAGTAACCTGCTATACATACCAAAACAACAACTTGAAATAATTAAATTTTATCCCACCGGGCATGCCAAAAATTGTTGTCAAACAGATTGCACCTGTATGCTTGAATAACTAAATCGAGCAATCTGTTGAAACATTGGAACTAATTCCAAGCTGTGGGTGTCCTATAAGGAATTAGACCTCCAGATTCTAGGTTGGTTCCTATGAATTTTTCTAATTAATACATGGGTAACTTGTAGGGAAAAAGGATAAAAAGATTTAACCTAAATGCAGAACTATGAAATTTTAAATATGGTGATACTTGCACCTGAAAATGATGATCTAAAAGGGAGTTTGGTTCACAATTGATTCTTAGAATATCTAATTTGCACATCTAAATCTGAACAGTTTGAACTCATATAAATGCTCCATACAAAGGCTGATGAAACTATCTTCTTTCAAAGGAAAAGAATGGTGTTCTCACAATTAAGAAAATAATATTAAATTATGAACTCATTGTATGACCTATGAATTAAACTTGAATGAATACATATATTTATGATTGAGACATAAAGATAAAGGTTTCAATGCTGAAACACAATATAATTCAATTGAAATCAAACACAACAATGATGCCTGAAAGCTTGAAGGCAAAACCTGACACTATTGAGATGACAAAAGGAAAAACTCCATGCTAAAACTAAGGGTAACCTCTAAAACCTGCTATGTATTAATCTGAAATGATGTTGAGTTACAAATAATTCTCTTTGCAGAGAGAAAATGAGAAAAACAAGAACTGAGAAAAAATAGTTAATTTTTTTCAATATATACAAAAGCCTTTCCAAATGGCATGGAAAAAGAACTAAAAGTCAAAATCCAAGAGAGGGTGATAAATCCAAGGAAAATTCAGAGTAGAAGCAAAAATGTCTAAAAAAGGGAGTCAAAACCATGCAAAAATAATTGAATGATGGTCCAAACTCTTTGTCAAGTCATAACTGAAACATGGAAAACTCGAACTGAACTTCAAATCCCTGAAAAAGTGGGTCCAAGCATGCGAAAAACCTCCTCATTTGTGTCAATCCACCCAAGTAAAAAAAGAAATCCATCCTTGCTTAAAGTTTTATTTTTGCACTAAAAATAGTTAAAATAATTAAATGACTTATAATTATCATTTAATTATTTAACTTTACAATGTGCTATGCAAAAAACAAAAGTTAAGACTTATGTAATAAAAAAAACCTGGTGGCACCATACTTGGCATATTTAGGCATTTGCATATATTGAAAGCCACATCATTAGGTATTTTGACTTTAAAGTCATGACCACAGAGGTAATTGAAATAAAAAATGATTAACTTAAAAAAAATAAAAAATCATGGCAAATCACCCTAAGTCGAATTAGGGTAGACAAAGATGGTCGAAACCCTAAACACTTAATCATTTCGCACTTGACCTATGCTTGGAGAGGGAAGTTCATGAAGAAATTGTGCCGCCATGCCATGCTACTGCCATGAAGAAAGCTTGAGGTTGACCTCTGTATCACCACCATTTCTGCTCATTCTTGGCAGATCTCTACACACAGACTCGTTAAGTACTTTGTATATGACTCTCCATATTGTATTGAAGCGAAAATGATGGCCATAAGACCGTGGCTAGTCTCACTCATTCTGACTGATGGTGTTTGGAATTCATGTGGCGACTCATTTTAAAAAAAACTTCTTTTGTCTGGCCATGATCTCTCCATATTTGTGCTTCTGGGTGTTCTTTCCATGTTCAGGCTTACATCACGTAAGGATCCTTCTTGACCTCTTTGCGGCCTCTGCTATTTGTTGTCAAAATTGGCCATGTACATGCCATGACTTTACTTGTAGCTGGCATTCTGTCACAAGCCTGTGAGTCATTTTGGCCAGCTGACCCTACCACAATGTAAGTCGTGAGATATTTTTCTATTTTTTACCCATTACCTTTCTTGTAGAGTTTGTTTCCTTCTCTGATGGGCGTCTTACAACATTTCTGGGTTCGACCCAAGAGAACCCTTCCATGAATTTTTATTTACCTTTCTGCAAATCTCATATTGGTATTCTGCAAACTTGATAGAAATAAATAATCTGGGCTGTGACATGACTTTATCTCTTATTTTTTCTTTTTGAAGGCACCTGTTATCTTCATGTTTGACAATATTGACTTTTCACCATCGTAATTTGTTCTCTTGAAGCTTGTTTGCTGTGAATAATGGTGAAGAAATCTCACAGCTGCACTGTATCTCTCCTGGGGATAAAATATAAACACCCTTGTATACAAAACAAAGCATCTATCTATTTTTTTTTCATAAGTCTCATGGTGACTAAGGCCACGGCCTGTGGTATCCTTCCCTGGGTATCTTTATGCTCCTGGGTATCTAAGCTTGAGATTATTAGGCATGTTTTTCTATTCTAGGTATTTGCCATCTTGATTTGAAAATAAGTATTTAATATATTATGAAATCGTAAACCATTTTCCTTGATTCGTTGTTTACAACCCTCCATTCCTTATATAAAGATGCATGAAAAATAACATTGCTGATGTGTGGGCCACTGTTGACATTGAGTAACTGTTGATTGCCTTTGTTACAAATATTGATGAAGACTTTACCCTCTGAAGCATGTATGCTAAATTCATGGATGCTGCTTATATGCCTTTGTGACTGTAATATCCATGCACATAATATCGTATTTCTTTCCTTATATAGCTTTAAAAACTCAATTTTTTTTGACAATAATAAACATTTTTTGGATATTACAGTATCTTCATGGCTGTGGCCAGATTTGTTCACTTTGCACTTTGCATGGGTCTTTATGAAGAAACTTGTTCTGGGTATTTTACTAATAAACTCTGCTATGCTGCTGTTTCATTTTGAATGTACTGGGTGGTTTATTGAGACCAAAAACTATGAGTTTCTTTCATTTCATTTAGCTCTGACAGTGCTGATGTCCATTCCCTTTTTTCCTTGATGAAAGTTCTTTGTTGATGTTGTGAATAAATTAGTGGCTCTCTATCATTCTCCATTGTAATATTGTGGCTCAAGACAGTCCAAGTAATTCTAAAAATGAAAAATCCTATCACTAAATGCTTTTAAATTCTGGCATATTTGCTATGATATAGTATGTTGTAATTTGACTGTTGAATACGAGTTGAAAATTGTCATTATTCAAAAAGCTCTTATGAGATTGGCATGATATTTGATTTCTTGCACATTTTTGCTAATAGGATCGAATAGAGCTTACAACTGTTAGACATTGTGCCTTTCTCGTACTGCATGTGTCTCACAGGATTCCACGATACTTTCTTTTTAAACCGTTACATGCTTTTGAAGTACGAAAAGATGAATGCATGAATACTCTGTTTCTCTTCAATATGAAGAGGCTCTATACCTCATTTAAATGTAATATGAAAATGTAAGGTAGAGCTAAAACATAAAATTAACGAAATTGATGAGTTCTTTACTTACTTTTCTGAATCCCTTTGGAATAAGGTTGCTTATAGAATTATATTCTTTAGTTTCAACAACCTTGTTAATGACTGTTCTGACAATATCAATGAACTCTCGTATGTGACTTGAGAGTGTGTCCTCCTTGATATTCCGGGCTCAACCCTTGTCGGAGCCCATTTTACTCCACATATCTGATGAAATGATCATGAACATAATGCACCTGTTCTTGCACAGTGAACAAACATCTTAGCAAAATAAAATAAAATGAAAGCTTCCTCCTTTCTTTATGTTGTTTGAATTTTTTGCAATCATCTGATGGATGTGTGATTGACTTTATTCTATATTTCTGTTGGTAGCGCAAGCATATGATAGGATTTGATCCACATTTCTCTAAAAAAATTTTCATCAACTTGCAGGTATGTTGGAGCTGGAGCTGGAGCTAGCATCACAACATTCCTCAACTTGTCAACAATTCATCATTCTAGGCAATGACGAATCACTTTCTACCCTATGCTTTCGTTATTCTCAAATGTATAGTTTTCTTTTACTCATGCACCCCCTTTTTGATTGTAAAAATCAAAATGAGTTACTCCCACGACTTGTGTGGGATTCTGGTTTGTACATTATGAATAGAAACAACAAAAATTATGCAAATTTGTGATATTTATTTTGAATTTTTTTTGCATAATATCACTGAAATTTACACTGTTATGGAACAATGCACAATATGAGTACTTTAGCAGAATTTTTTAACCAACTTGTGTACCTTTTAGCTTGAATTTACAATTCAGCTCTACCTGTTTGAGCTATTAGTGAAAAATATGTAACAATTCTAAATGTCCTTTTAAAGAAAATGAAAGTCGCAGAAAGGATTTCAAGAGAAACAATTTCAAGAAGAACCTTCTCTTCAAAGAGGAATACTGCAAGCCACAGACAAAGGAAACCATTATACATCAGGTGATGATCGAGATGATGTTGGAAACATGAGAATGATGGTGTATGTTTTTTTCATTGATGAAACCCCATTGTAAAAATATAGAAGTGTTGGTCTAGAGAAAAATAAGTGTTTTGGAGAATTGGCTAAGTCCCAATATGCATTTTCAGTTTTACAAAGGAACAATTTTGTGGTCCACATTGCTCTTCTTTTCATTATCGTATCATGTGGTTTTGAGGTGATCATGGTAAGTATTGAAGAAGTCTACATCCAAATTTTTAGGTCTCTATGTATTTCACTGCTAAATATATTGATCATAGAGTGTCGGGTTTAGTAGAGGTAGTGTTACAGGTACAAAGTACATGTTGGAATGCTCCACATTCTACTGTAGATGATAATCATGTTTTTCAGATTTGTGGAAGTGCTTGAAGATTTTAGATGTGTGTGCACTCCAAGTCGCAAGTGGTTTGGTGGTTCATGTGTCAAGTTGTGGATGAACAATTGGTTCCTTCAATTGTTCCTTCACTATTTTTGTCGTGTAGTGTCGACCTAAGGGTTTTGGGGTCGTGCAAAATTGAATTGTGTAAAGAGTGGATTCATGGGAGTGATTATAGATCATGCTAAGCTATTTTTTAAAGAACACATTTTGGTTTCTTTCACAAAGCATGTGTGATGGATTTTTGAGCCGATAGGTTATGGTTTTATACTTTTCATCTAATTAGGTTGGCCTAATTAAGGATATGAGTGTTTCTAGAATATATGCATATATATAGAAGTTCAATTCAGTGTGTGGATGATGATGTGTGAAGAGATTATGTGTGTGAAGTGTGAAAGGTGTTATTGGTGAAGTATGAAGTGTGTAAAGTCAGTTTTCTAAGCCTAATTGGAATTGTATCTTCAATAGGTTGCAGATGTATTACGAGCATTTCAATATCTAGCAAATAAACCATTCTTTTATATCTTTTCTTTCTAGACAGTGAGTCATATGTGAAATGGGCCTTTCTTTTGGGACAGTGATTCATCCATTATGTAATCCATTATAACCGATTATAATATATTGTGATCTAATCCTCACCACAATTTTTTCCATCCAAGGGTTTTCCACTGAAATCTATTGTTCTTTTGTTTATTTTTGTGGTGCATGCTTTAATTTATTGTTTCCATTCCTATAATTTTGATGAGATGCTTCAAAGCTAATGAAGTTAATGAATTTTCGTGAATACTGGTTCACCCCCCCCCCTCAATATTCCAAGTGTTCAACAATTAGTATCAGATCTTGCTTCCTTCAATTGGATTAGCAACTGAGATTTATCTTTGAGGTTGAACACATGGAAAATAGGAAGTACCGTATCCCTCCAGAAGAAATTACAATGGAAGTGTTTACGAAAGAAGACTGTGAAGTTGATATGGAAGATCTCAAATCTTCTCTTGATAATTTGAATAAATTTGAATGTGAGAATATAAATCTAAATGAAAATATTAAGGAAGTAGATGAGAGCATCAAGAAGTTGAGGAATCAACTCAACAAATTTAAAGAACAAGGAAGTCAATGAGACAATCACTAGTCTAAAAGTGCAAGTTGAAGAAGGAAAAAGGGTTGAAGACTACTTGAAGGCCAAACTAAATGACAAGTCTATAGAATGTTCAAGACTTGAAGAAGAGATTATGATTTTGAGGAGAGATCTGGAGAAAAAAAATATTCAAGAAGAGCTCCACCTTGCTTGATGATATGCTTTCTAATCAAAAGGTTTCTAAGGATAAAGAAATATTAGGGTTTGAAAAAGGAGAAAGCTCAAAGGAAAATAAAACTCCAAACAATGCTGAAAAGAAGAATGATGAACAAAGGAATATTGGAGATGAGAAGAGCAATATCAAACATGTTCAAAACTAGAAGAAAGATGTCAAGAGACCTCCTATCAGATAACCACTTGCACAAAGGTATTAATATTTTCAATGTCATTATTACTCTTTTAATAAATTTGGCCATATAGCTATAGAATGTAGAAGCGGGATGAATCATAGTTTTCAATCATTTTCTAGTCAATGCTATGCATGCAATAGACTTGGTCATAATGTTAGTGAATGCAAAACACAAATGATGAATGGTTACAATGGATTTGGGAATAAGGCTTTTGAATGAAAATATAAAATGGTAAGAAGTAAATTTTCTCCACAAAAAGGTGTCATATGCTATAAGTGTAATAAACCAAGACACATAGCTAAGCTTTGAAAAAGAAAGAATGTGAAAACCTTTGTTTCACAAAAGAAGATTGATCTGATATAGAAGGTTGATCTGGTTGAGGTGAAGAAGGAGATGAACAAGATCTATAATAAAAAGGAAGAGAATGAGGTGAAGAGTGAGTCTATTCCAAATTCTAGTGTAGATATTTCCCCCAAAAACTAGATAGAGAGCATTGGATTAGGGGGAGTTTTAACAAAAAACTTTCCAACCCCCTATCGAAGATGTGATGCTAATGTCTTCAACATAATGGTACATGTGTAGGATGATATTGTTAATATTTTGATGAGATCTCTAGTGAAAAATCTCTTAGTGCAGATATTTGTGAAAGGATTCGAAGTGCCTGTGACAACAAAGAGAGGGTTTGACAACTTTTGACCTAATTTTTTTACTGTAATTAATGCATACTTTAGGTCACTGGAAGGGTGTTTATATTTCATTTTAAAAATTCAAAAGGCCACTTGTGTTCGAGCAATTGAAAGTGGAGAGAAGTGAAAATGAGATATAAAGAATTTGTGAAATGTTGGATGAAACCCTACCAGTAAATTTCATAAGATGTTTTCAATTTCCTACAAACCCTAGCTAAGAGAAGTTCAAAATGTTTACTCCTAAGGCTATTGATGTTCTTGAGAGGCGAAGACCTAAGTTTAAAAAAAATCCATACAAGTCTAGGGTTCCTAGTGGTGTGATGCACACATAGGATGTGCGAATCTACATTCATATGAAGATGGATGAGTAAGATAACTTGAAGTTGGAAAAATTTAGGGAAAATTTGCTAACTAGAAATGATTTCGAGTTGAAGCCATAATATTCCAGCTTGACGAAGAAGAAGTTGGATGTGTGGATAGATTTCCCTAACTTCTGTCTTGAAGATGAGTGAGTAAAGTATGTGCTAAGTAGAATATAGGAAAAATTCATGTGGTTGGAAATTGCACACATGATAAATAAAGAGGCAATTAGGTTTGTTACTAGTTTAATCTCCACTGGGCCAATCTTGACATTGAAGGCTATAAAGAATGAAGTGGTGATGAAGCTTACTAGAGAAATTTTTGACAAGTATTCCCTAAATATAAGTGACATTGAAGATCCGATGGTGAAGTGTGCTTCAATGATGATTGGTTACAAGATATTTTAAACAAATAGAGAGAACTATATCTCTGCTACCACAATACACATTGCATACTAGATGGTGAAGGAAGGTCAAGACTTTGACATATGTGAGCTCTTGAGATTGTAATTGTTGGAGAATCTACAAAAGATAAAAGAATCAAGATACCCTTCCCTTTATGGTACACTAGTCATTTTCCTAATATTTTACTTTTTCAGTGAGGTGCCTGGAACAAAGAACGTAGTATGGCTATATAATATTTTGGTAGTTGTAAAAATTATAGATCACTTATGGAGATTTAAAAATTTTGAGTCCCAAAAGACAATGTGATTTTTCAAAACATTTCAATCTTGGATGCAAAAGAGAGAAATAATTCCAAGAAAATTTATGGATACATACAAGAATGAAATGACATTTATGGTTAACAGAGACTATTGCTACATGGAAGCAGTTAAACCCAATTTTTTTTGGGTTCCAAAGCTTGGAAAGGAGGTAGAAAAATCCTAGGTTGTTCCCCTTGTAGAGATTATTGAGAAAACCCAGAGATCCAAAAATGGATAGGTTTGGCACTTATGAAGAGAAATCAAGCAAAGAGAACCTGGAAAAGAAGGATATTGCAAAGAAGGTTGAGAAGATGAAGGATGATTTGGAAAGGGAGTTTGGTTCCCCTTGGACCCTACAAAGAAATCCAAAAGCACATATGATCCTCCATAGACTCCACAAAGAACAAGAAGGTCAAGTGGTACCTCAGTCTCCACTTTTGATGTTCCAAATTCCTTTGGAGAAAAACCTACATGTAGTTCTAGGAAGAAATACACATCTAGCACCCCTATACAACAAAAGTCTCCAAAGAGAAGAAGGAAAGAAAAATAAACCAAAGAAAAGTATGTCAATTTTGAAGAATAAGAAGAAGAGGAAGAGGAAGGACACAAATTGGTTTGAAATAGGAAGTCATGTGTCTCTCAGGGAGAGACTGGTACTGCTAAGGGAAAAGAGAAAGAGGAAAGCCCTCTGATTCATAAGCATATTCCCATGAAATTAGATGCATTGTTTAGTGGTATTGCAAAGTTTGGTATCTTGAAAGAAATTGATGAAATTTATCTAAATGTCAATGATAAAAAATAAGGAAACAATTGAAGAATCCATTGTCAAAAATATGGTGACATTTAATACTGTCTTGGATGAGATAGAGGATCAATTGTGAGATGATCTAAAAGGTGTTTTGAATGAAAGAAGACAAGAGGCTATTGTAGAGGATGAAAAGATGAAAACCTTTTCCTTGGAGAATATTGGTTCGTTAGTGGCTCATGAGGAATGAGTTAAGTTGTCTCAATTGTATGGAAAAATATTCAAGACAAATAAAAGAGTAAGTACTCTTATGAGTAGAGATAAGGATGATATAGAAAAACTAAGGAGTGAAACATTACAGATAGTTGAAACACTTGTTAAAGAATTGGGAGTCCCTTCGGGTGATGAAGATCAAATTCAACAAGACACACCCCTCCCAGAATGCAATGAGACAATTACATAACAACATGACCATGAGCAACAAGAATAAATAATTATATATGACACCCCTCCGAATGTGGAGATAAGTGTTGAACATAATAAAGAAGATAAGAAAGATATCCTAGAGAAGTATGAAGCACAAAAGGAAGAAAATTTTCATCCTCAAAAAGTTGAAAAGCCTATAGAAGAATATTCTAGCAATGGTGAGAAGGAGAAGAGTGATAAAAATTAAGAAGAAAGCACAAAAACTAGTGGTGAATCTTGTTGCAAGGTGTGTACCCTTAGTCTCCTTGTGTTGTGTAGCGTAATGCTTGAGTTCATGACATGGATTAATCACCTCTCATGGATTTATTAACTCTAGTGATTGTATCGGGAATTAATAGTCAATATTTTGGTGCACACAAACCGTGCAACAACTGGTATCAAAGCTTGGGTCATGGGTTTGAACCCCTCGCTTGTGTTGAGGGGGATTATTGCAAGGTGTGCACCCTTGGTCTCCTTGTACTATGTAGTGTAGTGCTCAAGTTCATGACATGGATTAACTACCTCTCATGGATTCATTAACTCTGGTGATTGTATCGAGCATTAACAAGTCAATCTTTTGGTGCAACAACAATTGTCTTTGCAATAAATCCTCTGCACCCTTTGGAGATTCACTTAAAGATCTTTTGGATATGTAATTACAATTTCAACTAGTGGTATTTGTACAACTACTATAGATTCCTATGCAACAAGGTCAAGTGGACTTGGAGAAGATATCTCCCCTCCATAAGCTATAGCTTGGTGATGTATCTCATGCCTCCATAAGAAAGGAGATTATTCAAAATCACTAAAAGAGCACAAAGTTGGTTGATGAAGCTATTAAGGTATTGCAAAAAGGCCTTATCGAAGTATCTATGGATAATTCTTTATCCAGTGTGCAACAGTTGAAGTTGTTGCTTGAGTTTTTTAAAGAGTATTCTACTGGTTTGGAAGAGAAGATAGAGAAGGAAATGAAAAAGAAGTTGAATGATAAGAGGCTAAATGATGCCTCAGATAAGTGTGGTAATGCACATTCAAAGTTACAAGGCAACTTGAATGAAGTTCAAAAGTGTTTGGAAGAAGCCAAACTATTATTTCAATTTCATTTGAAGTGGCCACTATCTACAAGAAGCATAAAAGATCAAATGGACTTAATTGAGTCTCAAGTTTATCAGGCTTTGGGTGTTTATGATCTGGTGAGTGATGGAGATGGAGCTACTATAGTAGTCATTGAAAATATACACAACCAATTATTTTTACTATAGGAAAAAAAAGATAAAATCATAAAGCAATACAAGAAGCTTCGTGACATGGAAAGTCTCAAACTTACATCTTTTACTAAATTTTTGGCAAATGCAAAGAAGGTTGTGCAAAATTCACCAATGCCTAGTTATCCAGAAGAAGTAGACGACCTCCATGTACAATTTGAAAGTCAAAGCTTCATGCTTTCCTTTTCCAAGAAGGGTTGGGAGGCACACCTTGAAAAATTGAATGTGTAATATCAGGGTATTCTACCCTTATCTAGTTAAGGTGCACATTTTCAAATTGTATAGATTTTTATTTTATTTTAATGTACATACATGCATAATTAGTAGATGGTGTTGTGGTATAGTTCTATTTTTTTGGTGGTGAATAACATATATAGGAGAGCTACCTTCATGTAAATATATTCAGTTTGAAAGGGGGAGATAATATGTAAAGGGGGAGTGATACAAAGAGCCCTTTGCCCTTGATGTCAAAGGGATAGTGTTTTTGGAGAAGTGTGTTGCCATCAATGAAAAAGGGGGGGATTATTGGAAACATGAACATGCTGATGTATAGTGTTTTAATTGATGGCAACCCATTTTAGAAATTTAGAAGTGTTGGTCCAGAGAATACGTGTTTTGGAGAATTGGCTAAGTCCCAATATGTATTTTCAATGTTATAGAGGAAAACATTTATGGCTCGCATTGCTTCAATTTGTATTATCTTGTCATGCAATTTTGAGGTAATCATGGTACATATTGAAGAAGTCTACATCCAAATTTTCTAGTCTCTATGTCTTCCATAGCTGAAGGTATTAATAATAGAGTGTCAGGCTTAATAGAGGTAGTGTTATAGGTGAAAAGTGCATGTTGGAATGCTCTGCATTCTGTCATGGATGATAATCATGTTTTGTGGAAGTGTTTGAAATGTGTGCACTCCAAATGGAAAGTGGTCTTGTGGTCCACATGTCAAGTTGTGGATGAAAGTTGGCTCATTCAATTGTTCACTAGTTTTATTGTGTGATGTCGACCTAAGGGTTTTAGGGTCGTGCATAAATGAATTGTGTAAAGAGTGGATTCATGGGAGTTATTATTGGTCATGCCAACCTATTTTGGTAAAGGACACATTTTGGTTTCTTTCGCAAAGCATGTATGATGGAGTTTTGAGCTGGAAGGTTATGGTGTTATATGGTTCATCTAATTAGGCCAACCTAATTGATGATATGAGTATTTTCAGAATGTTTGCACATATATAGAAGGTCAATTGAATGTGTGGATAATTATGTGTAAAGAGATTATGCGTGTGAAGCGCGAAAGGTGTTAGTGGTGAAGTATGAAGTGTGTAAAGTCAGTTTTTTAAGCCTAATTGGAACTATATCTTCAGCATGTTGCAGATGCATTATGAGCAGTTCAATCTCTGGTAGTGAGCCATTCTTTTGTATCTTTTCTTTTTGGATAGTGAGTCCTCTAGGAAATTAACCCTTGGCAGTGATCCTTTCTTTCTGGATAGTGGGTCCTCCATTATGTAATCCATTGTAACTAGTTATAATATGTTGTGAACTAATCCTCACTATGGTTTTTCCCTTCCAAGGGTTTTCCACATAAATCTAGTGTTCTTGTGTTTATTGTTGTGGTTCATGATTTAATTGATTGTTTCCATTCCTACAAGTTTGATGAGATGCTTTAAAGTTAAAGAAGTTGATGAATTACATTGAATACTGATTCATCCCCCCTCTCAGTATTTCAAGTGTTCAACAAATGAATCCCTATTTATGGTCATTGCGATAGGTGGAAGTTCAAGAAAGTTTGTGGATGAAGAAGAAGATGAAATTGATTTTGAAGGTGAACTTTTCTCTGCTCTTGAAGATCTAGAATCTATAAGGAAAGAGAAAAAAAAAGGAGAAATCCTTGATTGAAGCTAAAAAAAAGTGAATGTAAAAATCTTGAGAAGGAGATCCTGTTACTCAAAAAGGAGTATGGGCATAAAGCTATAGAGTGCAAATCTAAAATGGATAGAAGAAATTTTGTGAGTAGAAATTCTCTTACTTCTCTGGTGGATGTCAATATTGTTAGAATTGTGAAAAAAACATGAGTCACTTGATCAAACAATGAAAAAATACAACTTCCACTCAAGAGAGCCACAAATAATGATATGCAATATTCTCAATAAGAAAAAGCTACAAAATTCAAGAGAGAAAAAATAGAATACAATGAAGGTTGAGTGCTTATAAGAGACAACCCTAAATGAGAAAGGGATTAGATCATGACATGTGTCAAGATATCATGCAATGAGACATAATGACCTAATAATAGCTCAACTAATAAAAGTATAAAAGTAGTCCTAAGTTTAGCTTAAGTGTATGAGAATAAATTAAACTAATAATTAATTAAAGATTAATTATTAGCCAATGTATGGTTACTCTAACATCCCCCTTAAGATTAACTTAGGGAGTGCCTAAAAATCCTAAAAAGAGAATGCAAGATGGGGCTCGACAAAAAAGGCCTGGTGAGGTACCTTTGTACAAACAAAAGATCTCTCAAAATCAAAGAAAATGAGAAAAACCTTGTGGGAGAAAACTCCTCTCCAAAAGAGAGAAAGGTGAATGAAGGATTGAAAATCCTCCAAAACAATTTCCCAAAAGAATAAGAACATGAAGAACATCATGGAAGCACGAAGAAGCTATAAACAACTGTCAAATGATGACTATTAAAATGAAAAACCTCCTTTGAAATAGATGGTGATTAGGATCAAGAATACAATAATGTGCATGAGTGTCCCTAATGACACTACTCGAATCAAATGGAAAACAAAGGAAAACCATTTGGAACTCAAAGATACAAATAGAATAGGTACTAAAATTTTGAAGAAAACTAATCAAATGAAGAATGGAAGGTCTCTTCCAAAAACAAGAATGCAAGAGTGTCCATATGGTAAATGCTCCATCTTATTAAAATGCATGGATAACCAATCGTTGATGTACGCTACATCTGAAAGTACATAAGAACAAATACTGTATACATAGCTCACTCCAACACGAATCCAAGGAAGCATTAACACCAATAGTAGAAACTCCCCATAATGCTGACAAGGGAGAGCCATGACAGGCACATTGAAATTGTATGAAACCAAGAAGTGCATGTAGGAGAACATCATAACATGCAACTGAAAGTACCAAAAAATATAAAGGGTGTGCAAACCAAGGCACACACACATGAGGCAAGAATCATTGTGATTCACTACTATCATGGAAAGGACACTCACTTGACAAAGGTGTGATGGAAAAAAAAGGCCAACACTACCCCCATGAAACTCTATATCATAGTGTGAGTACAAAAGGAATAACATGATGTGAAAAGTCCCCAAAAAGTATACACTAGAATGACACTTTATCTCAGTGCATCTACAAAATAGAATGTGCTTAGAAAACATGAATAAAATGTTCAAATAGGAGAGAAACCTAAAAATACATATATAATAGCTTAAAACAAGTCATCCCATGCAAATAGAAGTTTTTTAGGATATGAAGTGTCGAAGTAATTCACTAGAGCGTAAAAACATGAAAAATTGAATAAAATATACCTAGAGAGAAATATGGAAAAAAGCACGAATAATTGTGAAAATCTTTAAGAGACCGTCCCAATGTCACTAGAATCATAAAAAACAGAGAAATTGATCAAAATTTATGAGCTTGGGATTGAAAATGGTACAATTGACTTTGATAGGTTGTAGAATACACTAGCTACAAAAAAGGTGATGAGACCAACACCACTGGAAAGTTGGTGGAACCAATTTTTTTATGATATCTTGTTCGCCCAATTTCGATATCGTACACCCAAGTTATGGCCAAAATTTAAAAAACACCTCCTTTAGGGCATAAAGAGGGTTCAAAGGGGCCATGGTTGCAGGTCCATACCCCACCCACCAACGGCTATACACTTGCTGCAGTGGCAACTATAAAATCTTGTCGTTTGATGACATTTAAACTGCTTGTCTACAACTTCTTTGTGTGTCCATGATGTTCTTCATGTTCCTATTCTTTTGGGAAATTGATTTGGAGGCTTTTCAATCCTTCATTTGCCTTTCTCTCTTTTGGAGAGGATTTTTCACCCATAGGGGTTTTCTCTTTTTCTTTGGTTTTGATAGATCTTTTGTTTGTACATGGGTACCTCATGCAGCCTTGTTTACTGGGACCCATATTGCACTCTCTTTTTAGATTTTTTATCTACTCCCTAAGTTCATCTTAAGGGGGGGTGTTAGAGTAATCATGCATTAGCTAGTAATTAATCTTAGATATCATGTACTATATGGTTGTCAATATTAGGTACTTATTATGATTAAATGAGGCCATTGAAATGTGCTTGGTCTATATGTTGCAACTCATACTTATGGTGTGGGAGATGAATAAGAGATGAGTAACATGGAATAGTCATAATGAAAAAAATATAAGTTGTAGGAAATTAATGGAAGAGAAAAATGAATTATCTATACAAATAGCCTTGTGCACCCAAAAGCTTCTCCAATACCTCTTCACTAAAGGTTGTGAATTTATTATGTGTATTGTTGTTTCTTGCACAACAAACACTAATTCAATTCCTATGGAAATTAGTGATGCCCTTTGAAAATATTGCCTTTGAAATCTTGTCTTCGATTCCCTGTATTTGGTCATGTGCTTTTTTGGTTTTCTCCACTAGTATGAGATTACTTTCTATGTTTAGGGCTTGTACAAATTGTATCATGATATTGTTAGATTCATATAAATTTTCTATTTGGTACCTAATTGGTTTATCATTTTGTACATTGAGTTTTGATGAATGCAAAGGAGTTCATGGTTTGTTCTTGTTGATCTATATATGTGCTTACAAGTGTTCAATCTACATTTGGACTTGAATTCTAGCTTGTACTTCTTCATGGCACTATTATGAGTTCCCACGTTCATGCTTTTACATATTATTATACTTTGAAACTTGTTGTTCATACTTATGTTTCCGTATTTTGTAACCTCCTTGTTTATTAGTATATTGTGTTAGAAATTAGTGTTCACATATTTAAATTAGAATTATAAGTATGTTTAAAAAATATTAAGTTGTTGAGAAAAAAAATATTATTTTTGGTATGGTTTGTTAAAATATTATTATATTTGGTTATACATGATTGTATTAAAAGTTGTTAGAACAACTTGTCTAAGTAAAGGTGTGGTTATAGGAGGTTATACTATTTCTCCTATAATTTAGGAGATAATACTACTATAAATATGTATTGAACGAGAATGGGAGAATATGGAATATAGAAGAAATATTATTTATGTATAATTTTTTTTGGCTTCTATCACTCTGCCCATATTTCTTAATTTGGTATTAGGGTAGTTGAGATCCAGGGAAAATCAATTTTGCGAGTAGTGATTTGTGAGGTGTTGGAGGTGACTGAAGAGGTGAAAATCTATTACAATCTCCAAAGAATATCGTGGATCTCTACATATGAAGATCCATGGCGAATTCTAAGGTAGTAAAGATTTGAACTGTGTGCTTTCGTTTCCATACACATTAGTTTACACATGCCATTCTTTGACCCTAATGTGGATATGCCTCTGGTTTAGACATCTTAGTAGGTGTCTCCTTAGAACCTCATGCACAACTTAGCACTGATGATGCTAGCCAAGGAATAGAGAGGGAAATTCTTTGTTTGATTTGGGAGAAAATGGGAGGACGAATCTACTGGTCGATGGCTTACTAACCCAGATTTAAGTTGTGTGCTTGATGGGATTGTGAGATGAATTTAGTGCATGTTGTCTTCTAGTTGATGAAATTTCATGGTCAATCTTTGTGTGGGAGTGAAACACATTATCTCTACTGTAATCATATATGGCTTGTTGAATGGAAGGGTTGACACAACTTGGTGAGAGAATTTGTTAGCATTTTTTTAGAGACATTTATAAGTGGAAAAGTTTTTTGTTTTAGTATGATATGTGGCAATCAAGTAAAGCTAGAAGTGGAGAGGTGCAAGAACTTGTCATAGCAGAAATGCTTCATTTGCAAAATAGGGATCCATATAATCAAAGTGAACCAATAAAAAAGGTTGCATTCTCCTTTGGTTCAAAATCTCATTCTAAGGGAAAATCCAGGAGATCGGTGAATGAGCTCTACTAGGGTTTTGTGTTTTCCTGAGGTCATCCTTGGCCCCTCCTGCATCATACTGCGCTTCCTGCGCAGGAAATTTTTTCCTTCATTGAGTAAAGCCGCATTTACTACGGTTTTAGGGGTTTATTATGCCTTCAACCGGTACTAACCCAGCAATTCATGCTGGTGTTAGCGGTTCATCGGCGTAGTTTAATGGCTCCCCCACCGAACAAACACCCTCATAAATTTGTTTTGAAAGTCTTTCACGAGGTAAGCATTCTGATGCCCCTGCTGATGTAGTTTTACCTTTACTTGATTTTGATTTTGCATGCCAATGGCTCAAACAACACACCCTTGTGGGTTATTTTGTTGGGAGGACTCCCCCCGAAAGTGTGCTAAAAGATTGGGTTAGCAAGGCCTGGGTCCCTCATAGGGTCCGCCTTGATATGGTCCAAAATCTGACCAAAGGTTTTTTTTTGTTCCGCTTTGCGGAAGTTAGTCATGTCCAAGCTATTTTGGGTCATGGTCCCTAGTATGTTAGGTCCTCCTTATTGGTTTTCCAGGCATGGACTCAGGATTTTGCTATCTCAGACGACACCAAAATGCGTGTCCCGAGTTACCTCTGCCATGCGTGCCCTTCCTGAACCATATTGCTTCCTCTTTGGGGAAGGTTGTTTGTATCGAACCTGATAGGTTCTTCCAAGCCCGTCCACAAAAGATGGTTTATGTGGAAGTTGATTTATCCAAGGATTTGAAAGAGTCTGTAGACCTCCAAATTGGTGATATTAGACACATCCAAAAAGTCACATATTTCAATCTACCCAACACGTGCTATCGGTGCCAGTCAGCTAATCACAAGATCAAGGACTTCCCTTTGACAGTTCCTCGTACATCTTCACAGTCACGGGATGTTGAAAAGCCTCGTCAGGTAGAGCCTTCTGCTAAGGCTGAAAAAAAGTGGAGTACGATTTCAATCCAAAAAAATAAGTCGTTTGGTTCTGGGTCGGCTCCCAAGGTCCTTGAAACAACCAAAATGGTTTCAAACCCTTCAGAGAAGGGGACAACTGCTCCCTCAGAAGCCACTTCTATTATTGTGCAACCCAGGTCAAAGGCCATGCCTCAACCTATGGCTGTTTTGTGTGCTCAACCGAATTTTTCTTCCGCATTGGGAGCTCAATGGCGGTCTCGTAGCCCGTCTCCTCCATTGGAAGAAGGAGAATATGTGCCCGAAAAATGGAGGTTTTCTCCTCCATTTCAGTTTGGTTCCATTCCACAAGAGTTTTTGAAGAATAAATTCTCTTCCCTGGTTGAAGAGGACCTGGATTCTGCAAGTATGGAAGATTTTCATCCATGATTTTTATTTCATGGAATGTCTGAGGTCTAACTAACCTCTCCAAGAATTATTCTATTAGGAATACTTTGTAGAAATACGCAGCGATTGAAGTGCTTTGTCTCCAGGAAGTTAAAATTTTAGATTTTTTGCTCGTTTTGGCTTGTTACTCTATTTGGCCAGCCAATACCATGTTTTGCACTTTGCATGAAGCTGGTCGTGGTGGATTTTCCACTCTTTTGGCCCCATGATTGCATTCATGCGTGGTGGACCATGGGGTTGACCCCTCCCAGCAGGTGGTTTGGGTTCTTCTCAATATTGAGAATCACTCCATCAGGATTATTAATGTTTATGCCTCTAACGATGTCGTGGAGTGCTGCCACCTTTGGTGCTGGATTGATGATTCTCTTCCAGTTGCCACCTAGTTGCTCTGCGGGGATTTTAATATGGTGGAGATGGCGTATGACAAGGACGACACCTTGCCTTTCTATTGAGCTATAGGCGAAAGGGAGGCATGGTTTTACATGTGCAATAAATTAAGGTTTTTTTATCCCAATATGGGTCGCTGCCATTCTCATTCTCTCTGTCACACTTGGTGTAACTACAGGGCTAGTTTTGACAGAGTCTTTAAATGCCTTGATCGTTTCATGATCTCGGCTCAATATTTTTTTTTCATTTACTAGTTCTACCTTGCCAATAAAGCCGTTAGTGGATGTGACTCTTTCTGATCACTTCCCAATTCAATTTCGTATTGAATGGGCGTCTCGTCAGCCCCGCACGTGTAAGACCCAATTTTTTTTGAACACATCCTTGCTTTGTCATAAGCCCACCCTGGCCGACATTCACCAGGTGTGGAATTTGGAGTGTAGGCCACTTGGCCATACAGGCTGTATTGCTTGGTGGAATGATGCCATCATTTGTACTATACATTTTTTGCGCATTTATGGGCACCAGTTGGCTATCCTTCATCGACACTCTTATGAGGCCACCACTGTCGATTTGCGTACTACTATGGAGGCTTTGGTGGCTAGTCCTTTCTCTCCATCACATCAAGTCAGGGTGGCAGATTTAAGGCAACAAAAGCAAGTGGCTGATGCTTATACTACCAGAGGCGCTCAAATCAAAGCTCGACTTCACTGGCTTAAAATTGGTGATCATGCTTGCAAAGAGTTTTTTTGGCTCTTCGTGCTTGGCACTCTTCTCGAGGCATCAAAGCAATCAAAGATGGTAACTAGGTTCTCTCTGAGCTACCTGAAATTCTCTAGGCCTTTGTGCATCACTATGAATAGGTTTTCACTACTCAGGACTCCACGCCTGCACACCAGCAAGCCCTTCAAGACTGCCTTTTTTTGTGCCACATAGGTTTTCTTCAACCCAGATTAATTTTTGTGATCAATTTTTAACAATTGATGATCTCA